>OZ023268.1:148201966-148801966 GCA_964006375.1 Tillus elongatus
AAACGCTTCCCTATCTCTTGCAACGTGAAATATTTGTCTAACACTGAGGTTAGTCCATTCTCTGATATTCCTCCGCCAAGATTTCTTGTTCCAATTAGGAATTTATGATTGTTCCCAGGTATTTATCTTTTTCGACCCTCTCTAACTGTTTACCTTCTAGTGTATGTTGTATGTTGTCAATTGGAGTTTTTGAGATGACCATGTATTTGGTTTTACCTATGTTCATTGTTAGCCCCATTTTTTTTTGCTTTCCCTATTAATACTATCTAAAAGGATTTGTAGGTCCTCTATACTCTCCGTCATTATTGCGGTATCGTCTGCAAATCTTATGTTATTGATGATGGTCCCGCCAATGTTCACACCGTCGTTTCTTTCCCATGGTACTTTCTGAAATATTAGCTGCGAATACACATTGAACAATTGTGGTGACAGCACGCAGCCTTGTCTGACTCCTCTTTGGATTTCTATTTGGTTTGTTTCATTGTCATCTACCCGTAAAACAGCTGTTTGGTTGTAGTATAGATTTTTGATTAGAATAATATCTTTGGAATCTAGTTTTATGTTTTTTAGTGCTTGGATAAGCTTACCGTGTTGAACTCGGTCGAACGCTTATTGATAATCTATGTAACATATGAACACGCTTTTATTATATTCCCTGCACTTTTGCAGTAACACCCTCATTGCAAACAGCGCTTCTCTAGTACCCATCCCGCTTCTAAATCCAAACTGTGTGCTGTCCAGTTGCTCTTCACATTTTTTATATATGGGTTGTTGGATAACTTTCAGTAAGACTTTCAATGTGTGGCTCATAAGGCTAATTAATCGGCAGTCATCGCACGACTTAGGATTATTTTTCTTAGGTATAGGTAATTGGACAGATTTTAACCATTCGTCTGGTATTTGACCCTGATTGTATATTTTATTAAATAATTTGGTTAGACACTCTATATTTTTATCGTCCAAGATTTTCATTAGTTCGGCTGGAATTTCGTCCGGCCCTGGAGCTCTGCCACTTTTAGAGTTTTTAATTGCGTGCTCCACTTCTGATTTTAGAATTTGTAAGTTATTATCGTCCCTGTCATCGGTTGGTGCCTATAACCTATTACTGAGCTTAATATAAAATTCCAGACTTAGAAATAATTACACAAAAGTCAAGGGTTCGTAAGTTATGAAAAATTTACTTTCTGACAACGACAACCACACTAATTACTCAAAAACTTTTGTCCTGATGTTAATAAAATACAATATGCTCTGAAGAAGGCTATACCTATATAGTCGAAATGTTAGCCGAATGAAGTACGTGTTTTATTGAAGTCCTACTTCCTGGAATAATCTAAGGTATATATTAGTGTGTCATACCGATAACTCAAAAATTAAATTTAGCAGATACGTTTCTTCTGTTAATGGCTTATATAAGTTCGTTAGCCAGGAAAACCCGACCAGGTTTTCCGGGAAAATGTTAGGTTTTTCTTCGTAAAAAAATTGTATCTCCGAAATTACTAAAGCTATAGTAATCAAATTTGGTACTTGGTTTCACGTTATAAAAAGTAAACTGTATACCAAAACACCAAAATTTAGATCTTTAGGTTACAAGAAAAAAGTTATAGGCATTTAATTTTTAAAATGTTTGGTGCCAGATCATTTCTATGAAAATTCACTATCATAACGCACTTGCTGCGTCGCAACTTTTTTTTTAAGTGGCCTCCTCAAAAATAACAAATTTTTTGAATAAAATTCGGCGCCTTTTATGCAATTTATAAACAACTGTTCTATGCTTATTTTAAATCGGCTATTAGTGATATATTTAAACGTAGTCTAAGTTACATTATAAGTTCAGCAAAAAAAAATTGCATTTTTTTGTGTGTTTAAATTCAATATTTATAGACTAGGATTTAAAATCAAACTTAGATCAAAAGAATTGCAATATAATGTTTTACAGTAAATAAAAGATAATTTTTACCCAAAACATATAGTGTTTTAGTTAAAAACACCCTATATAATTTAGGTATGATGGCAGTTAGAACTTAGTACCGTTGATAGATTTTAACCATCCAACTGGGTTACTTACTACACAAAAATCACATACCACTAGGATCTAATAATTTCATGGAGAGAAAATTATACATAAGAGACTAAAAATTGTTAAAGACTCACTATGTACAAGGCCTAGCTTCATAATTCCCACGGGTTTAGTTATGAAAACATGTTAGTTGCTATAGTGATTCGAAAGTCTACTTTCCCCGACAAAATAATTTCAGTTCTATTGGAAAAGTTTTATCAAAGTTACGTTTCAAGTTTGGCAGACTTTCCTACTTGTTCAACAAGTTTGTCCCACTATACAAATGACGGGCGAAGCATCCAAGAGAATAAAATATCATTTCGCTATCGATAACAATTAGTTTTATTTTGATATGAAGATCAGTCTTAAAAGTTGTGTAGTCTATTACTTCCACATCGTCAATGCGTGTGGAAAGTATAGTATCGGTGACAGAAATTTAAAAAATAATTCCTTAAACCTCGTAAAAAGTGTCAAAAGATAATATAAAACATGCTTTCGGAACGAAAATTTTTTGGTCTGTATGTCTGTTTGTTAGTAGCCACAGTAACTTTAGAACGAATTGAGATATCGTCTTGAAATCGGGTACACATTTAGCACCCAACAAACGAATGGTTCGGATTATTTTTGGTTAAAATCTCTCCAGTGGGTAGGGGATGAATGGGGGGCGATTTTGTGAAAGTTGACATTTTTTCATTAAAACTCGAGTAATATTTGTAGGGTTTGTTTATTAGAGAACTTTCAATTTCATCAAGCATCTGGTATCCTGTACTGAAATTAAATAAGAGGTAGAATATGTGAAGGTGACATATTTTTTTGTTGCTAAAATGTCGTAAAAAGTCTCAGAACATATAGAAAACTTGATTTTATAACGAACATTTTATTTGAGATATCATCTTCACATTTGAGTAACATCGGTAACATGGGGGGGGGGTTAATCCGTCTGCATGCCAAACGCTCATATATTGTCTCAGGGGTTTATGAGTACAGGAATATGAATATTTTCTTTGTAGTCAAGTTATGGACCCTAAATTCGTTTCTTTTCGAGGAGAGTAAGAATCGCAGCAGCAAACAAACCCAGTGTTCTGTTATTTTTACGTTCTCAAATATTGCTGAAGTATTTGTAAATAAAAGATCAAGTATTGCTGAAACTGATTAATTATTATAGTTTCCTGGAGCAATTTTTAATGGAGTATAATTTCAAATATCAAGGGAATTAACTCAAGGCAATAACTATTCATTATCTAGTTAAGGTTGAATGGTCGATTCGTTAAAGAACAATGTGATAGTTATGAAATGTCTGATTGAATGATATTTATATAGAAATTGCTAGAAGACACACCTGGAGCGACTCCTGCCCTTTTGACATTATTAGCTTATTAAAACGTAACAAGAATTTAAGTTAAAATTTTCAATGATAACGACCATACAAAGAAAGAAATATAAATAGATTCAATGAAGAATATAGATCTTGACTCTGGCATCATAACTTTGAAGTATGTTTATTAATAAAAAGTGTGGATGCATCAAGTAGGCGACGGTAGCGAATTGTCCTCAAACTGCATCTAATTTCAATAAAAAAAAAATTCAACTGAAAGACATTAAACTTGGTAGATAGTATCATCTTTAGAATGAAACACTTTTTGTATCTTTCTTTAACGTCGGTCTATTTCCGCAATTACCGACGACAGGGATCAGTTTTACCTCACTGTTGTAGAGGTTTTGCCAAACCACTGCCTTTCTGTAAGAAGGATAGTGATCTTTAATGTGCCCAGCAGTGCATGGTACACGAGACCGAGGGCTCTACGCCCTTCCGCGGTAATTAGTGTGAGATATACTTGGGTCTCGGGTTGAGTTGCGTCCAGAATTTATAAAAACTCGGCGTTTCGGCTCTTGTTTTCGAGCCATGTTCAAGAGGTTAAAGTCATATGAAAGCAAATGAACTCTGAGGCCTCAAGCTGCCTACTCTTTAGAGCGGTGGATAGTTTGAGTTGTTGTAGCTTTATTACGGGGCCTTAATCTACCTACTCCCCAAATCTCGCTGGAGATCGTCTCTAAGGTTTCAGTGTGTTCAACCCTAGACCCAAGAGAGATCTAGATCTCTAAAAATATAGTGAAAAACATGCACATGTAGCTGCAAATTTAAATGTGTTGGCACACATCCTGCGCTCATCAATTATCACAATCAGGTCCCCATCTGACAGTAAATTAATCAAAATAAGCTGTTAATTATTGTTTAGCCGTATAGTGTGTTCTATTTTGTGAGAATGAAGGGGTAAATTGGCTTTTATTTTCGCCAGCGTGTTCAATTAGTAGTTTGTTTGAGGGATGGGAGTAAATTATATTATGTGTCGCCTTGTTCCGGACGATCGATTCACTCTGTCTAGTCGAGTACGTACAACATTCTACTCCTTTTATCTCTTCCTTTACTTTGCATTTCTACAAGAATCTCTTACACTTACATAATATAAGAGAGCTATGACTGTCATATTTCAGTTGTGACATGACCTAATTGGGGCTTTAACACTTTAACGCCTGTTATGAGGTTCTTCGACTCTGAAATAGAATAGTATAGTCCTTAAATGATTATATGATTATATGATATACAGCATCCCGTTTTGTTCTTACATCAACATTACAAATGTCGCCTCTCTCAATTTCGTATATTGCATTACTCAACTACCCACATAAAAAATGAGATAAAAATGATTTCAGAGTAAATATTGCACTGCTCCTTACAGTCTATAAAGGGCTTTTCATTGTGTGTCGTATTCTTATTTGCTGTGTTTTGTGTGTTTTGTTTCTTTAACGTCAGCCTATTTCCGCGACTATGGCCAATCACCGACGCCAGGGAGGAGTTTCACCTCACTATCCTAGAAAGTTTGCCGAACACCTACCTTTCTGTAAGAAGAGTAGGGATCTTTAACGTGCCCAACATCGCATGGACACCGGGACCGACAGCTTTACGGCCCCTCCGAAGGGCGGAATGTGCAGACATTCAACTTGCTCAATGCCAGAACCTTGATTGATGGTAATGTTACAGTATGTACAGAAAAAGTGAAAGGAGTACCCTGGGATCGAACCCAGTACCCTTCGGTTCAGAGGCACACGTTCTTACCCCTGAACCAGCGAGGATAGTGAATTTTTATAAGAATAATATATCAGAGATTTAGCTTTATATTAAAACTTATAACAAATTCCATCACTTAATTAGGAACAGTAAAAAATAAGGTAAAGAAGGGAAAATAAAAACATGATCTCTAACAAAGTTATTTATACAGGAATTTGCATACAAAACTCAAACAAAGAAATTGATAAACAGGAAATGTACTCAACAAAAAATACACTAGAAAGCTGAACAAAAAAAATTATATGGTTCATGCATTGAGGGTGATTGTATGCATGCAGAAGGGGAAGAAAACCCCCCAAGACGAATAGGGTTTCACCAAAAAGCACTGAGGGTTGTCCTTCTCCTTGTGCATGCATACAACTACCTTCAAAGCATAAGGCATAAGAAAATTTTCTTTGGAGCAACCCCCAAGGAAGTTACGGGACCTGGGGCAAATATAGGTGTTGGGTGGAGTAGACAGGGTTTAAAGGAGGTATTGCTACAAAATGTAAAAAACGAATATTTTCAAAGTCCGACTAAGGGTTTTTTTTCAGCATTTTCCGCTCATATTGCCTCCCCCCCTCTTGATCCCATGAGTTTTTTGGAGGTTGTTTGCAACAAAATGACGGTTAAGGCTGAAACTTAAGATTCTGCAGAACACTCCTATTAAGACATTTTCTTTAAATAACACCTAAATATTGCCAATTTTGACGTTTCAACTTTGGCGTTTTGAGGAAAACACCAACTTTTTTTAATGCTTATAACTTTTACGTCTTTTAACTAACAGATCTAAATTGGAACATCTTTACTCTTTATTATTCAAACACGTGTACCAAATTTGTTGTCCTTACTTTGTTATTTCCGGAGATATAATTTTTTTTCCGAAAGAAAACACAAAATTTTCCGGAATAACCTGGGCCGATTTTCCTGGATAACGAACTAATCCAAGTCAATTTCAAAAGGAAGGTACGTACCAAATTTGATCACAATCGGCAAATTATTTTTTGAGTTATTGGTGTGATACATATATATATATATATATATATATATATATATATATATATATATATATATATATATATATATATATATATATATATATATATATATATATATATATAAATTGACACTGACTCTGGGTATGGGTTCTATGGGGCCTAGTTTTTGGTCATTCGAAAACATGTTTTCAAAATTCAAAAGTCGGATTCTCCTCATTAGTAATTTTTTTTAAGAAAATTCACTAAAATGCTTATAGAGAACAGAAAAATCGGGTGAGGTCAGATCAGGCACCTAGTCAGTACTAGCGGACGTTTTCGACCAACAATTTTTATTGGCGTTTGAGCTGAAACTTTGCTAAATATTAATTTTCAGGTTACCTAATGTTGCAACCATATCAATGTTAAAAGCTTGGTGTCTCTGAGAACTACGTTTTATAAAATAAAACCAAACACTTTAAATGGCTTCAGTTAAAGTTTTATAAATACACTTATTTGATAATTGAAGGTTTTAAGCCTCTGCCGGTGAATGTACCTAATTCGTCAGTTAAAAGAATGTTTTACGAATGTCTTTTAAATTACACTGTTTGAAAGTTTAGCTAAACTTGAAAAATTAACTACTGAATAAATATATCCCCAATGGCAGCTTCCTGTAAAACTTCAAAGATAACATTAACGGGAAGTTTCCAAAAGCTCTATAGTCTGTAATTCCCCAGCTAAACAGTTATAATCGAATTTTTAAAAATGTAAGGCTGAGAAAAGCTCCTTTTGTATTTCCACAAGGTAATTTGAAATATGCAATAAATACAAATTAAATAAGTGAATATTCATTTGTTGTTGGTTATAAGCATATCGATCTTCCTGGGGGTCAAAGGAGGACACAAGACAAAAATATTGTGTGGTAAATATAATTTATTAAATATCACAGAAAAAAGGTCAAGAAGTATCATAAGCATAACTTTGAAAATTTTCTAATTTTCTTCAAAAAACGCCAAAATGGCGATTTTAAACATCAAGATCGGCAAATTGTATACTATTATTATTATTATTACTATGATCACAAGATAACAGTAGAGAAATACACCTGTAACTGTTCATAACTTAAAAATAAAAGTTGCATGCTAAAAACAAGAAAAAGTCTGGACGCAGCAAGTGCATTATGGTAGCAAATTTTCGTAGAAATATTTTTAACAGCAAATGTCTTTCTTTGATGAAAGCAGGCATCAAACTTGATTGCCTATATAGTAGAAACAATGTTCCATATTTCATCGAAATAACTTTATTGTTCAAAAATATGTAAACATTTTTCAAAAGTCTGGATGCAGCAAGTGTGTTATGGAAGTGAATTTCCATTAAAATGTTTTTAAAAGCAAATGCGAGCGGACAACAATCTGATTATCGGTATAGCCTATGTAGTAGAAACAATGTACTATATTTTATCAAAATTACTTATGGTTTGAAAATATACAAAAATTTACCGAAAATAAACTTAAATGTTGATTTTCTAACCAACAAAGCTTACGTTAATAGCAAATTGAGTTATTGCAATTTGAAGGATTTAATGAAAATTCGGTAAATTTGCAGATTAGCTCCCTAACACTTTTGAAAAAATTGTTTTCAGAAACATTACTAGGACCCCACCTGGATGCACAAACCACAAGAAAATTTTCTTGTTCACACACTCCAAGGAAGTTACGGGACTGGGAGTGAATAGGGGTGCTGGGCGGGGTAGGTAGTAAAAAGGAAATATGAGCAGAAAATGTGAAGAAAACTGCTTGAAAGCTGTCTATTTGAAGCCATATCCCCATTAAACCCTGCCTACCCCGCATAGCACCCCTATTTGCCCGAGGTCACGTAATTTCCTTAGAGGGTATGAACAAGAGGTTTTTCTTGTGGTTTATACAACGAGAGTGGTTGTATTCACACGAGGGGGGAAGGAAAATGCCCCCCGCCCCGGTTCGACTTGGAGCAGGGGTGGGGGGGTTGGTGGGTGATGCTACGTCGTGGGGATCTTCCTTCCCCCCTCGCGTTCATACAACCACCCTCGTTGCATAAACTACAAGAAAAATGTCTTGTTCATGCCCGCCAAGGAAGTTTCGACACCTGGGGGAATGGGGGTGCTGTGCAGGGTATGCAGGGTTTAAGCAGGACATGGCTGCAAGATGTGAAAAAGACAGCTTTCAAGCCCGTTCGATTCGCATTTTCTGCTCATATTTCTTTTTTACTTATCCAAGCCACTTGCAAAAGGAAGGTACTCACTAAATGTGATCAAGATCGGTCCATTATTTATTGAGTTATCGGTCGGATGGATATTTATATATACATAAATATATATATATATATATATATATATATATATATAAATATCCATCCGACCGATAACTCAATAAATAATGGACCGATCTTGATCACATTTGGTGAAAGGTACTCACCAAATGTGATCAAGATCGGTCCATTATTTATTGAGTTATCGGTCGGATGGATATTTATATATACATAAATATATATATATATATATATATATATATATATATATATATATATATATATATATATATATATATATATATATATATATATATATATATATATATAGATCTCCTCATTAGCGAATTATTTTTTTAAAGTTTCGCTAAAAGACATAAAACAGTTCAATTCAGAATGAGTGTCACTGCCACAGAGACGGTGAGCCCACGGGTGTCATCAAAGTTGGGCGGATATGAGGGTTTCCGGAAGCGAATTCCAGCTGGCAAAAACTCGATTGGAGAAAAACCTGCTTCGAAAGAATGTTCGGAAGGACTCTTTTCTGAGTTTTAGGCTGTGATCCCGCACCTAGGGGTTGCAGTTTAGCTGAAACAGATCGGAAAGATCGAAGTTCAGGAACCCACGGAAAACCTTGAAGGTGAAGGTCAGGTCTCGCCTGTAGCATGTCTTCGTAGTTGGAATCGGTGGGACTGTAGAGGGTGGTTTATGGTTCTTTGTGAAACAGACTCCAGCAGAAGAGCATCTCTGACGATAACAGGACTCCAAGCAACGCCAGCGTACTCTAGGATGGGTCTCACATAGGTTATGTAGAGAGTACACCAACTTTTTTTAATGCTTATAACTTTTACGTCTTTTAACTAACAGATCTAAATTGGAACATCTTTACTCTTTATTATTCAAACACGTGTACCAAATTTGTTGTCCTTACTTTGTTATTTCCGGAGATATAATTTTTTTTCCGAAAGAAAACACAAAATTTTCCGGAATAACCTGGGCCGATTTTCCTGGATAACGAACTAATCCAAGTCAATTTCAAAAGGAAGGTACGTACCAAATTTGATCACAATCGGCAAATTATTTTTTGAGTTATTGGTGTGATACATATATATATATATATATATATATATATATATATATATATATATATATATATATATATATATATATATATATATATATATATATATATAAATTGACACTGACTCTGGGTATGGGTTCTATGGGGCCTAGTTTTTGGTCATTCGAAAACATGTTTTCAAAATTCAAAAGTCGGATTCTCCTCATTAGTAATTTTTTTTAAGAAAATTCACTAAAATGCTTATAGAGAACAGAAAAATCGGGTGAGGTCAGATCAGGCACCTAGTCAGTACTAGCGGACGTTTTCGACCAACAATTTTTATTGGCGTTTGAGCTGAAACTTTGCTAAATATTAATTTTCAGGTTACCTAATGTTGCAACCATATCAATGTTAAAAGCTTGGTGTCTCTGAGAACTACGTTTTATAAAATAAAACCAAACACTTTAAATGGCTTCAGTTAAAGTTTTATAAATACACTTATTTGATAATTGAAGGTTTTAAGCCTCTGCCGGTGAATGTACCTAATTCGTCAGTTAAAAGAATGTTTTACGAATGTCTTTTAAATTACACTGTTTGAAAGTTTAGCTAAACTTGAAAAATTAACTACTGAATAAATATATCCCCAATGGCAGCTTCCTGTAAAACTTCAAAGATAACATTAACGGGAAGTTTCCAAAAGCTCTATAGTCTGTAATTCCCCAGCTAAACAGTTATAATCGAATTTTTAAAAATGTAAGGCTGAGAAAAGCTCCTTTTGTATTTCCACAAGGTAATTTGAAATATGCAATAAATACAAATTAAATAAGTGAATATTCATTTGTTGTTGGTTATAAGCATATCGATCTTCCTGGGGGTCAAAGGAGGACACAAGACAAAAATATTGTGTGGTAAATATAATTTATTAAATATCACAGAAAAAAGGTCAAGAAGTATCATAAGCATAACTTTGAAAATTTTCTAATTTTCTTCAAAAAACGCCAAAATGGCGATTTTAAACATCAAGATCGGCAAATTGTATACTATTATTATTATTATTACTATGATCACAAGATAACAGTAGAGAAATACACCTGTAACTGTTCATAACTTAAAAATAAAAGTTGCATGCTAAAAACAAGAAAAAGTCTGGACGCAGCAAGTGCATTATGGTAGCAAATTTTCGTAGAAATATTTTTAACAGCAAATGTCTTTCTTTGATGAAAGCAGGCATCAAACTTGATTGCCTATATAGTAGAAACAATGTTCCATATTTCATCGAAATAACTTTATTGTTCAAAAATATGTAAACATTTTTCAAAAGTCTGGATGCAGCAAGTGTGTTATGGAAGTGAATTTCCATTAAAATGTTTTTAAAAGCAAATGCGAGCGGACAACAATCTGATTATCGGTATAGCCTATGTAGTAGAAACAATGTACTATATTTTATCAAAATTACTTATGGTTTGAAAATATACAAAAATTTACCGAAAATAAACTTAAATGTTGATTTTCTAACCAACAAAGCTTACGTTAATAGCAAATTGAGTTATTGCAATTTGAAGGATTTAATGAAAATTCGGTAAATTTGCAGATTAGCTCCCTAACACTTTTGAAAAAATTGTTTTCAGAAACATTACTAGGACCCCACCTGGATGCACAAACCACAAGAAAATTTTCTTGTTCACACACTCCAAGGAAGTTACGGGACTGGGAGTGAATAGGGGTGCTGGGCGGGGTAGGTAGTAAAAAGGAAATATGAGCAGAAAATGTGAAGAAAACTGCTTGAAAGCTGTCTATTTGAAGCCATATCCCCATTAAACCCTGCCTACCCCGCATAGCACCCCTATTTGCCCGAGGTCACGTAATTTCCTTAGAGGGTATGAACAAGAGGTTTTTCTTGTGGTTTATACAACGAGAGTGGTTGTATTCACACGAGGGGGGAAGGAAAATGCCCCCCGCCCCGGTTCGACTTGGAGCAGGGGTGGGGGGGTTGGTGGGTGATGCTACGTCGTGGGGATCTTCCTTCCCCCCTCGCGTTCATACAACCACCCTCGTTGCATAAACTACAAGAAAAATGTCTTGTTCATGCCCGCCAAGGAAGTTTCGACACCTGGGGGAATGGGGGTGCTGTGCAGGGTATGCAGGGTTTAAGCAGGACATGGCTGCAAGATGTGAAAAAGACAGCTTTCAAGCCCGTTCGATTCGCATTTTCTGCTCATATTTCTTTTTTACTTATCCAAGCCACTTGCAAAAGGAAGGTACTCACTAAATGTGATCAAGATCGGTCCATTATTTATTGAGTTATCGGTCGGATGGATATTTATATATACATAAATATATATATATATATATATATATATAAATATCCATCCGACCGATAACTCAATAAATAATGGACCGATCTTGATCACATTTGGTGAAAGGTACTCACCAAATGTGATCAAGATCGGTCCATTATTTATTGAGTTATCGGTCGGATGGATATTTATATATACATAAATATATATATATATATATATATATATATATATATATATATATATATATATATATATATATATATATATATATATATAGATCTCCTCATTAGCGAATTATTTTTTTAAAGTTTCGCTAAAAGACATAAAACAGTTCAATTCAGAATGAGTGTCACTGCCACAGAGACGGTGAGCCCACGGGTGTCATCAAAGTTGGGCGGATATGAGGGTTTCCGGAAGCGAATTCCAGCTGGCAAAAACTCGATTGGAGAAAAACCTGCTTCGAAAGAATGTTCGGAAGGACTCTTTTCTGAGTTTTAGGCTGTGATCCCGCACCTAGGGGTTGCAGTTTAGCTGAAACAGATCGGAAAGATCGAAGTTCAGGAACCCACGGAAAACCTTGAAGGTGAAGGTCAGGTCTCGCCTGTAGCATGTCTTCGTAGTTGGAATCGGTGGGACTGTAGAGGGTGGTTTATGGTTCTTTGTGAAACAGACTCCAGCAGAAGAGCATCTCTGACGATAACAGGACTCCAAGCAACGCCAGCGTACTCTAGGATGGGTCTCACATAGGTTATGTAGAGAGTAGTGAAAGTCTCTAGGGAGCAACTCCTGAATGCGTTATTCACTAAATAGAGCATTTTGTTGCCTTTGGATGTTATTGAGGCTATGCGTGCGTATCTTTCGTAATCAGCAGCCCAAGGTCGCCTTGCAACCTCTTTAACTCGCCACATATTTTGTAGGTGAACCGGGGTTTGTTGTATCCCAAATGTAGAACTCAGTATTTCCTGTTATTTAATGGAAGTAGCCAAACTTTGCTCCACTTATAAAGTGTTATCAAGTCACCAGAAATGTCATCACAGTTTGTGTCTGGGTTTTAGAAGATTTTAAGGTTGTCGGCAAACATGGCGCACTCTTATTTATGCAAGCAAGGCAAGTCGGTAGTTTACACAAGAAAGAGCAAAAGGCCGAGAACAGAGCCCTGCGGAACACCGCTCAAACCGCTTGTCATGCAGATGTTGCTTTAGCGACTCTTACGAAGAACGTACGGTTAGATAAGATGCCCCTAGTCCAAGCGAGTAGAGGTCCACGATTTCTGTAATGTTCTAGTTTGTATAGAAGCCGTCGAGTGGGTACGCGGTCGAAGGCCTTATAAAAATCTAAATATAACACACCGCTTGGCTTCCTTCTGTCAAATGGCTTGGACCACCAGTCAATGGAGAACAAAAGGTTGGTAATAACAGATCTACAAGGGATAAAACCATGCTCTTGATTGGTAGTACTCCGTGTTTTATTAAAAAGTGAAGCAGTTTGTTAAAAATCAGTCGCTCGGCAGCTTTTGCAATAATGGCCAGAAGACTAATTGGTCTGTAGTTCATTGGGTTCAATTTGTGGCCATATTTGAAAATGCATGACAGAGGCTGGAGGAAGAGCGCCCAAATCGAAAGATATCTCAAACATCTGGGCCAATGAGACTGATAGAGAAGTGGCACAAAGTTTCGAAACTCTGGCTGAAACTCCTTTGGGACCAGGAGATACGAATGGCGAAAGGGATGCCAAAACAGCCTCCATTTCATTGGCGCTGGCCCTCAGGGATGAAACACTGTCGTTGACACTAGTTAGAAGAAGTAGGTAACTGTCGTAGTGGCCTTCTAAAGTAATTCCTTGCCAAAAGTTTGTGCCAGTATCCTAGCGGCCTTGCCGTCGGTTATGCATATGTTGCCAGTACTGTCTCTTATAAGAGGGATCGAAACTTTGTTGCTTATTTTATCACTAATGCACTTGAAGAATGCTTTCGGATTTTGACTGGTTGCTATGGCATTGTATTCACTAGCCCTGGCCCTGGATATTTCTTTGGAAAGCGAGTTAGAACATTAGCAATGCTGGGTGTAATCTTCAGTACGGTTAGTTCGTCTAAAACGGTGCCAGAGGTTTATCTTGAGTCGCAAGAGTTCACAAAGCCTTCCAGAGATCCAGGGTTTGCGAGACAATAAGGAACAGTTCAAAATGAAGTTGATTTAGTTAAGAATGCTTGAAGTACAGTGTTGAAGTTGTCCCATATATTGTCAAGAGTGGTATCTTTGAAAAGTGCAATCCTTACTTGTATCTAATATTTGCACTGATAACGAAGCAGGTAGACGGAACGATACATACAACACAAAACTTGCAACGAAATGCCAGATATCTCTGAAGCCTGGGGTTAAACACACTGAGACCTTAGAGACGATCTCCAGCGAGATTTGGGGAGTAGACAGATTGAGGCCCCGTAATCAAGCCAAAATAACCCAACCCACCTTTGTCCACCGTTTTAAGGAGTAGGCAGATCGAGGCCTTAGTGTGTGCTTACATATTTTCGTTACCTCTCGAAAATGGCTCCCAAACAGGAGCCGAAACGTTGAGTTTTAATCAATTCTGGACGCGGTTCAACCCGAGAACCAAGTATGTGTCATATATATAGTGTTGCCTTGGTAATTGCCGACTATTTAATGAATAAATAAGTAAAAATTACTGCATATAGAAACAGCTTCAATGTATATTGTTAGCTTTTCTCTAATGTCACGTTCACAAGACCCAGTCATGAATAATCTAGAATCTAATCAGTATCAGATAAAGGATTTACGTAAATCCGCTCCGATCAATTTTGTAATAACACACTCTTGTCAGTTTTTATTGCGCACAGGTACAACATCTATTCGTTAGATAAGCGGCGGTATTATTTATATGATTTGATTAGAGCAACAGGCAAGCCAGATATGCCGGAAATATCTGCGGGACAAGGTTCGCACATGCACGAAAATGTTGAATAATCCGTGCCCGCTGTGCAAACTGAACCCGTTCGTTCCACTTTGCCGACTCCGGCTTTCTACAGTCTACATCTACAGCAGTCTGCACACCCTCAGGCGATGCTTCAATTACATTTCTTAAGATTACTCTTTTCTGCTGTCGGCTGCTTATAGCGTTGATATTGCCCCATACACGAACAACATTTGATATTTGCATTTGAACTGATTTATTACTGCGTTTAGCTTGTTTAGTCTCAAGTGCTTAATTTTGTTTCGCTAATTAGTAGTAAATCCTCGAAGATTCAACCTTCTTCCATTAGAGATTGGATTGGTAAAAGTTATTCTGTAATTTTTGGGGTTAATAATTTTTGAAGCAAAACGTATACTGTAATAACAACACAAGATATTCCGTCTTCCGAGAATCTTTTAACGCAAAAACCAGATTTTTTTACTAAAGGGCTATTTAGTAATAATAGTTATACCTGTAATAAACAGTTTGCTGATTTTAAACTTACAGAACCCGCGTTTGTGGGATTGTTAAAATGGTATCGGACTGTTCTTTTTGGGTCAAACTCACTTGGTGGATTGCTAGACGTTTTATTCAGCGGTTGTGAATCCTGTGAACGCACTGTTTACATCAAGCAGTATTTTGACATATCTGCCATTTTAAGATCGCGCGCTGTAGTCTATAGTTATTAACCCCAAATCAAAACACAATTTGAAAAAGTTTTAAAATAGCATAATGAAAATAATGATAAACTTAGAAAACCTCATTTTAACGGAATTAGCTGATAATCCCCTTGACACCAATGTGATAGGATTGTTGACTTGAGCTTTAGCTCAGTCAGTAGATATATTAGTGTCACCTGAAAGAACTAAACGAACTAAACGAACTAGAAATGCAGATTATCGGGGGAATGTAATATTAAATTTCACGCCAGATGATTTTCGTAACCATTTTGGTCTGAAACAACTTTCCATGAATTGAGAACCACAAAAATACCCTCGATACCTAACAAATTCAAAACAGTTAATGGCTACTAAACAACGCAGGCGCCAGCACGGTATTGAATTCGTTTGCAAAAATTAATTCCGCCTTATGAAGTAGGCAACAGTTGAGTTAGAAGTGACACTCAGCGGTACTGGTGGATACATACGTTGACTCAACTCCTCAACTATTGGCGCATGGTTTTATGCAATAGAAATATATGTAGGCACAGAGACAAAATAACAAAATATAATGTTTTCTCTCAAAGAACTCTAAAGATATGTATGTGGTACTTTTTTTCATATTACAACAACAATCCCCGAGGGCTTGCAGCCTAAATGCTATCGTACCGTGGGTGCCGACAAGGAGGAAAAAGGCAACTTGTTAATTCTGTACTTGAAGGTTTGGAGGTTCGGATGAGAAGGAAATACATGTGCCGGCAAGGAATTCCACAACTTGGAAGTCCTTGCGACAAAAGAGCGGGCATAAGAAGATGTTCTATGTCTGGTGACCTAGACAGTAAAAGGATGCATTCGCTTGGTTTCCCTGATAGATCTGTTGGGGGCAGCAGGTGGAGGAACTATGTAAGAAAGCTCCTCTGAGCAGTGCCTGTGCAGATATCTATAAAAGAAAGAGAGAGAGAGAGAGAGAGCACCACCAACGGCACGTCAGTGGGCAAGGGATGGCAGCCTTTGGGTGAGGGTAGTGTCACCGATGAGACGTATAGCTCTTTTCTGAATGGAGTACAGGATAGCGAGTGTAGAAACCGCAGCGCCACCAGAGATGTGGGAGCAATATTCGAGGTTTGGACTTACTTGTGAAGTATATAAAATATAGAGATTAGCTGGTGAAAAGTATTTGCGAGCCCGGAAGAGAAAACCTAATTTCTTAGCAGCAGCCGCTTCTACAATTGATGACATGTTGGTACCAATTGAGATTTCAATCCACCGAAATGCCAACAAGTGAAGAGGACTCATTACTTTTAATAACTTGGTTGTTCATTGTGATAAGTCTAGGGCGGGTGTATCTCTTATGAGATAGAAAGCAAGACTGAGATTTGGTGGAGTTTAATTGTACAAGATTTCTATTTCCCCAGTCTAATACTTTTTGGAGATCCACAGAGACAGAACCCTCCATGAGCCTGCGATCATCATATGATTGGGCGAAAGGGACAGGCTTAGAATATTGAATATTTGAGTGGAGGGTACTGTCATCCGCGTAACTCTGATCTGGGTTTGATGTGCTAGAGAGGAGCTCATTGATGGTGAGAAGAAAAAAGTAGGGGTTAAAGCTAAACCCTTAGGGACTCCTGCATTAATTGGATACAGTTTAGAGGAATAGCCATCCACGACAACAGAAATGCTCCGGTTGGAGAGGAAATTTGCTGTCCAGGTACAGAGTTTTGGTGGTAGGCCATAGACCGAAAGTTTATTAAGCAGCGCTGTGTGCCAGACCTGGTCGACTGCTTTGGATATGTCTAGAGCGACAATCTGGGAATCACCATGTAGTTCCATAGACGTGTTCCTAGAATTGGTGACAAAGGAAAGGAGGTCGGCAGTTGATCTGCGCTGACGGTATCCATACTGTCTGTCGTGGATTAGACTGTGCTTTTCAAGAAATTTTAGTAATTCGGTGTTTATATTTTTTTCCATCACTTTAGAGACAAAATACAGGATGCCCGTTAAAGAGGCGGCGTTTGTGTCACAGCTTACATGGGGAACCCTACAATTAAATTGGACCTACCTTGAGGACAGTAAAATAAACAATAAGAACTGTCATTTTGCCGTGGCACGAGGAAGTTAATCTGGGAAAAGATATAATTTTTGGAGAATACAGATATTGTATATTCTTATTTTGTAACTCTAATGTTTTATGTAGTATGTATTACTGCATGATTTTGATATCTGTATTTTGACAGGCTTTCGAGGAAATTTCTGGGTTGTTACGGTCAAACTGCTTCGTGGAGTCTGGAATTGGCCATAGTCGCGGATGTAGGCCCACGTTATAAAGACAACAAACAAATAATTTTATCACTTTTTTATTTCTATTTTAGCTTTTATAATACGTGGTTTAAAAAAACAGCAGAGTAAAAAAAATGCACGTACCCTGTTTTGTGAATTCGATGGACGGCAACCACCGTATTTGACATGCTCTCATTAAATAGATGACAATATCACCTTTAGATTAAGAACATGATGATAATGAAAAAGATGATTGTGCTGATAATGTCTTTTGCAATACTATTTATTGAGAAAAACTCTTTTCCTACTTGTTGTTATGGAAATAGAATATATACTACTTAATATTAACTATATGGTAAAAATTGAAATAGAATTTAACTGAAAATATTTTTTAGAGCTTTATTCAAGTTTTTCATTTGTTGAAATACGAAGTATTGCATCTGGAAGGTAGGGTTGTAAAAATGTAAGATAATTTAATTCTGAAGAGTCACTTATGCAAAATTAAAGAAGCTTTGGCAAGATGCAATCCAATACCAAAAGACATGCCTAAAAGTTTTTTATTTTATATGGAGAAGTTTTATTAGACAAGGGCTTTTGTAATATAAATTAGGTTTTGACTTACAATGTGGGTAACAGTAAGCAAATAAATTTAACAGCCCTACGATGGGTAAATTATTTCTCAAAACAAGAGATACGTTGTTCCTTTAAGTCTAGGTGGCAGTTCAAACAGTCCCACAATACAATTTCCAAGAATGCTACACCAAAGATGTATTGAAAATTCATGTTGAAAATGATGTTCGCGGACAGCATGAGGATTTTCAATCGCATAGGTATGGCTATTCCGCAAATTGAACATACCTCTTCTGGTGAATGAGGCTCCAACAGTAAATAAAATTTACTTGTAGAACATTGGATCCTCTAAATAGCGTTCTCTCATAAACCGGCAAAATTGAATTCTGCTTGGTAAGTACTGCGGTAAAAAAGCTGCTGAACTCGAGTGAAATAATACAGATGCAGCTTTTCTTTGCGTATGATTTTGGACATCGATGATTTGCTTATACCCGTTGCTGCACTTACACGTCTCGTGCTCGTTCTACGTCTTCCACAATACGAACTATGCTTTTGTCTTCCATATCAGCATCAATTACACTTGGTTTTCTTGCAATTCTATTTTTGGGATTAAATGAGCCACTTTCACCCAATCTATCGTACAGTGCGTTAAAAGTTTTATGGTTTGGTTGCCTTCTATCAGTATAAAGCTCAAAATAGCACACGCGAACAAAAATTTTCCTGGGCCTAAAGACATACCATATCTCGCATTTGTGAATTTGAAAAATCCTTATGAAACGGCATTTTAACGCAAGTAACAAGAATAAAGTGACAATTAAAGATACTTATTTAGTGTCAGTCGATTTTGACAAAAGTTGTGCGTTTGTTTTGTTTCTTTAACGTCGGCCTATTTCCGCGACTATGGCCAATCACCGACGCCTGGAGCAGTTTCACCTCACTATCCTGGAATTTTTTCCGAACCCCTGCCTTTGTGTAAGAAGAGTAGGGATCTTTAACATGCCCAACATCACATGGACAAGGGACCGAAGGCTTTACGCCCCCTCCGAATGGCGGAACATCCAGACATTCAACTTGCATAAATACAATGCCAGAACCTCGGTTGATGTTAATGTTACAGCTTGTACTGCAAAAGTGAAACGAGAACCTTGGGATCGAACCCAGTACCCTTCGGTTCAGAGGCACACGTTCTTACCACTGAACCACCGAGGCTCTTATCGGGTTAGTTAAATTCTCTTAGAAGTCTGTCAATACGATCAGCCAAAGCATGACGTATTGCAGAGAAACTAATCGATTTAATGAGGCGTTTTCCCAGCTTTTTTATGAACTGTGTACCATCTTAGACGCACGTCTGCTTTCCTACGTTGCGTTATTTTCTGAAAGAGGTACACTTTCTTGCCCCTGAATCACCAAGTCTCTTAGTCAACAAGTTCCTAGTTGCTACCATAAAAAGTACGTTAATTTTTAAAACTGTTAACTTTTTTGACTTCAAGAAAGTATAATTTTTTTGTGTGAAACAAAATAGGCTTTCCTCATGTTTGTTCGAAAATGTGCATACAGGGTGGACAAAAACTTATGACCATGTTAATTAACCAGTGTTGGTGTCGGTGGCGCCACCAAGCGGCAGTGGTGTAATGGATACCGTCATCGTATTACGCATGATGCCTAATAATATCATGCCACATTTAGTAAAGGCTCAAAATTTCGCTAAATTTAAACTTCACAACAAACAATAGTGAGCTTACGTATCATAGTTAACCTTATAGCGCGCAAAAAGTGTATATAAAAGATTAAGAGACACATTCTTTTCTACCTTAATTTTAACTATGTATGTTTTTCTGATCGATTTTATGTTGTTTCAGAGTTAAGAAATAAATTCCTCGGATACAAGACAATATCATCAATAAAAGGTAAGAATCTCATATTAGCTGGCTTAAATTTTTATCAAACTAATAGGCGACTAAACGAAAGTTTTGTCAAATCAATCTTGGTTCCTACCGTTGCAATTCAAAAACGGTATGGAGTTATAATCTGCCCTCAACGAATTGGGCAGCTGTAATGAGGTGTCGCTGGTCTGGATACCGGGTCACTCGGACCATGATGGCAATGTGGCGGCCGACGCGCTTGCAAGGAGTGGTGCCCAGCGGTACTTCATCGGACCAGAACCTGTGCTGGGGATATCATCATGCACAGAAAAACACACCTTAAAAACCTAGACAGAAATAATGACAATCCAGTAGTGGCAAAATCTACCAGGATTAGCTCACTCTAGGGCCTTTATAAATTGCCTGTCAGAGTCAAGGGCGAAAACACTTCTAGATCTAAGCAGACTGAGTAATCTAGTAGACACTGCCGCTTGCATCACCACATGCACCGAATTGATCTTCGGCCAAGAGACTGAGTGTCGGCTGTGTATAGAGAGTGACGAAACAGCAGAGCACGTACTGTGTCCGGCCGCGGACAGGACAAGACACCTGATCTTTGGCAAGACAAAGCTTGCACCAGAAGATGTGGATCAACTTTCGCCCACAAAGTTTATTGACCTCTGTAGGAGGCTGGCTTTGTTGGGCGAAATATAGACTATTAGGCGTGGGCCACAATAGATCTTAAGGGCGCAGTGGCGGGACCGTTATAACCCACTAACAATTAAACCTAACCTAACCAGTCTAAACAAATTGAAAGGTTGACTAGCGAAAACTACTTTGCTTATCAAATGGTTGCTTTGCCAACGCAGTCATTATTCTCGGTTCTTTGCTACATGTATTTACTATCATCCGTAATAAAACTTACGAGTTACAAGAATAAGTCATAATAATAAAAAAGTCTGGGCGCAGCAAGTGAGATATGGTACTCAATTTTCATAAAAATATTTTTAATAGCAAGTATGTGTTTTTAATGAAAGCAGGCATCAAATTTAGATACCAGTATACCATATATAGTAGAAATTATGCGCCATGTTTGATCAAAATCATTTTATTGTTAGAAATTGTACAAAAGTTCCCGAAAGTAAACTTAAAATGTTCCCGAAAAAACTGATTTATTGGCCAACGAACCTTATAGGTTAATAGTAAATTGAGTATCCAATTTTTTTCGCATCGTGTATAATAACGGATATATTGAGCTTTTTTGATTTTTTTTTCGAAAATTCGTCAAAAATTATATACCATTAAACGATAAACTCTATAGCTAAAACTACTGTCAAAGCATCATAGAAAGAGTCTATTTAAAATGAATTTTTTGAAAATATTTTAGTGAAATGAAGGACAATGACGGTTGAACATAAGACTTCTGCGTTTGTCAAACATTCTTCTTGCGGCATAACCCGTATTAGTTTCAGATTCTTTTCCTAAATATTGCCAAGTTTTGTGGCTATGGCTTTATTATTTCCGGAGATATAATTTTTTTCGAAAGCAACGCGAAATTTTCCGGGAAAACCTGGGCTGATTTTCCTGGCTAACGAACTTGTCCAAGCTGCTTGCGAAAGGAAGGTGCTGATTTGTTAAAATTGGCCCATTATTTTTTGAGTTATCGGTCATACATACACACACACACTCACATATATATATATATATATATATATATATATATATATATATATATATATATATATATATATATATATATATATATATATATATATATATATAGCGTTTATGTTTTACGGAATCAGTTAGTTTGCCTTATTATTATATAGCAAAAAATGTTATTTAGTTTGTACCATATTTTTTATTTTCTTTGTTGTAGCTTATTTTGTATTCTTTTTGTTGAAAATATTTTTTTTATTTATTTTTTTATTATATATATATATATATATATATATATATATATATATATATATATATATATATATATATATATATATATATCTTTTGGAACAGCAGCGTGCTGATGATGAACCAGGAAGGTTCGAAACTGCAGTCCACGTAATCAAATAGAAAATCAGAGAAAGTACAGCAAACAAATAAAAGTATATTAAATTTTTTCAAAATTCTAATATCGGGATCTCCTCATTAGGAATTTTTTTAAAGAAAATTCACTAAAACAATAAAGATATGATTAATAAAATGTAAATCTTCGTTTTGACGGCGGTATCGCACGTTGCATGTAAATTTATGTTACAATCACAAACAGAGTGTATTAACGTCCTCAAAAGGTCATATTAAATTGTAACAGCTCAACCGTAGCGTAGCGTGAATTACAATTATGCCATTAAAAACCTAGCCGATTCGATATAATTTATTGCGAAATTATTTATATTATGTAAGTTGAAAGTCGAGTTTTTAGACGGTCGCCGCGTTATGTCATTATATGCTACAGTTTGACAGAAGCGGTTCGAAAATGCTTAATTCGTCTGTAAAAATTATAACAGAAACCGGAAGCGTAGCAGTGTAATGACTGTTAACTGGATGAAAAAATCAGTGACAAGTGAATGGATTCCAAGTTGCGTTATGAATTAATTTATAATCGACATTTAATTACAAATAATTTTGCTTTTGGGCAGTTATTTCAGAAGTTTAATGGTACAGGAATACAAATATTTTCTTTGTGGTCAAGTCATGGCCCCTGAGTTCATTGCATGAGAATGTCTTTCTGAAGAAAATAAATTATCACAGCTATGTGGAAGTTATGATTCAATTTGCAGCACTATTTAGTCTTGTTTGGGAGCTTTATGTTATGTGTTTCCATATATAGTTGGTCAATTTGTTAATTAATTGATTTTATCTATAGTGTACTTTTTTCTGACTTATGCGTACGTTTTTATTATATATACTGAGTGAAAAGATAAATAAAAATTAAACAAAAAACAATACAATCTCTCTCGATGGTTGACATTCGACAACACGAACGTGCATTTGTTTTGTTATAGTTGTAACTATTATTAAATTGAATTTAATCTTGTATACTGAAGAGAGTAATATGGTGAAATTGCCTGAAAACACCCTAGATGTAGCTCGCTCTTATTTGTTATTTATCCTTATTATTTTATCAGAAAAGCAAATATATAGAGCAAACTAATAAACATTGTATCTGAATCAAGAGGACGATATTAATTTGACGTTAAGAAAGCAATAAACCGAACCCACGATGTTTAAGGAGGAAGAGAAGAACGGAGAGTAAATGAGAAGTGAACATTAGAGAGCTGTAGGTAGATTTTCATTTTATTCCTTCGCTGAAATCAATTGCAGTTGTAGGGGTTGGTCAACAATGAAGATGACAAATAGCTTGTATTGATATTTCTCTCGACAAGCTGAACCAAAGTCTGTTTGCACAACGGTAAATCTATTTTCAGACACTTTTCCAACAACCAGACATGGCCACGAACAAAAGCTGAAACAAAAAAGCCTTACGCAGCCAGCGGCCCCGCCTGACAAAAACATATAAATGTTTCTTGCAGTGTGCTACAATTACTGCCGCCCACACTTAATCGTTGAAAGATTTTTATTTACCTGGATGAGAGCTATCTAGGTCATTAACGATAAAACCCTATTGAATTTTTATTCCATCTTAGTTTAACTAAACATTATCTTCTTATACATGTAGTTAACTCATGCTTTTCATTTAAAACTGGCCTTTAAAACTGATTGAAATTACAAATAATTTTAAATTGATTTTTTTAGTTAGGGCGTGGTTTGTTGACTTTTGAATGTGTGTATGTGCGTTGACTCTAGACAATAAAGAGAGACAGATTTGGTTTATAAAAATTAATATAAATAGATTAATTAAAATTTTACAATAAAATTCAGTTTACTACTTCTACTTAAAAAAATAATAAAAAGTCTGGACGCAGCAAATGTGTTATGGTAGTGAATTTTCATAAAAACATTTTTAATAGCAAATATGTGGGTTTTTTTTTAAAGAAAGCAGGCATCAAATTTGGTTACAAGTATAACATATATAACAGAAACAATGTGCCATGTTTCATCAGCATAACTTTATTATTTCAAAATGTACAAAAATTTCCGAAAGTAAACTTAAAGTGTTCCCGAAAAAACTGGTTGCTTGATCAACCTTATAGGTTAATTGCAAACTGAGCTATTCAAATTTGAAGCATTTAATGAAAATTCGCTACCATAACGCCGTTACTGCGTCCCAAATTTGTTGTTTTCTTACAAGATGCATTATATTTCGATGGAAAATTCAAAAATGCAATAACATAAGGCATGTTCGATTAAGAAAAAAAAAGAAAATTTGTAGCACCAACGACTTATAGGCTACCTGTGATTGTAGCAATTTTTTAAGATGTAGCTCAAGACACCCTATAATTAATGTATACAAATTTTTTTCGTATCTTGTATAATTACGAATATATTGAGCTTTATTGATTTTTTACGAAAATTCGACAAAAATTTTATACCACTAAACGATAAACTCTATAGCTAAGACTACTGCCATAGCATCAGAGAAAGGGTCTATTTGAAATGAATTTTCTGAAAAATTTTAGTGAAATGAAGGACAATGACGGTTGAAACTAAGACTTCAGTGTTTGTAAAACATCATTCTTGAGATATTTTCTCTCCATAGCTCATACTAGTTTCAGGTTAGTTGTCTAAACGATGCCAATTTTGACGTTTTTAATCGCGACTATGATGTTGTGAGGAAAACCCCAATTTATTTTTTTGTCTTTTAACATACAGTCCCCTATGGACCGGGGACTAACTAAAAGAATAGGCCCAAGGTACCTCCTGCCTGTCGTAAGAGGCGACTAATCGGAGTAGGTAGGTGGTAGTGGACTTTTCCTTTACGTAATAGTAAAGAATTTTTTTGACACCCGATGAGGTACCACCCCTTACATCAAGTTGAAGTCCCAGCGGACGTTTCCGGTTCTGGTGTATGAGTCGGTTTCACTTATAAATAAAAATGATGATGGCTCCTCCTTGTACAACAGGTTCCGGAGATAAAATACCCCTCCATTCGGATCTCCGGGATAGGGGTGTGCAGAGGGCGCCGGCATCAAGATTTAACATATCCTTCTCGAATATATGTGGCCTAAATTCTAACCTGAACCTCGTCCACCATTTCCTCCAGGCTAATAGGCCCCAACTACTCTTCCTCACCGAAACCCAAATCAGTGCCAAAACAACCACTAATCACGTTAATTTCCCGGGGTATGGGCTCCTTGATTCCTTTAGATTGCGTGGAGGTGTGTACGCATACATCCGTAGCAATCTACCCTTCACCAGACTCCCCAATTTGGAAGCTGGAAGAAAATACATACTTTCCATAAAACTCTCTCTCAGGGCTGCAACTTAATTGATCTGTTGCATTTACCGTTCACCTTCTGACAAAAACTTTGTCCAGCTCTTCGACTACCTTTCTGAAAAAACCGACCATCTGATTTCTGAATATCCTTCCTCCGAGATCACTATTCTTGGACTTTAATGCCCATAATAAAGAATGGCTAGGATCTTCAACAACCGATCCACAAGAGAGAGCAGCGGAGCGCTTCGCAGTCAACAATTCTTTAACCAATATGTGACAAGGCCAGACTTGAAAAGGTCAAAGCTCACAAAACGCTCCTACACAATCCCAGTCATGAAAACTGTCAAACATTTAACGACGCAAGAAACCGCTATGTCCGCATTCTTTCTGAGGCAAAAAACTCGTTTAATAACAACACCAAAAACAAAGTCCTCTCAAGCTCCAACGGCACCAAACCCTTCTGGACTCTTGCCAAATCTATTGGGAATAATTTTTGCACCTCTTGTTTCAGGGGATGAAATTGTTTCTACAGCCCTGGGCAAGGCTGAACTTTTTGCCTCGTTGTTCGACGGAAATTCTACTCTCAACCCACCTCCAAATGTTCAACCACCAACAGTCCCCAATGTCGCGCATAAAATGACAGATATCATTTTCAAAACTAAAAAGGTACGAAAGATGCTCTCTTCCCTTAATACCAGTAAAGCATCTGGCCTTGACAAGATCCCAACAATTGTTCTCAAAAAATGCACACCAGAACTTGCTCCTATCCTGACTCGTCTGTGTCAGACATCTTACAATAGAGGCATATTCCCTAGTAACTGGAAAACTACTCGAGTACCACCCGTCCCCAAGAAAAGATCCAAAGCGCTTACTAGCAACTACAGGCGTATTTCCCTTCTTTCAGTCGTCTCTAAAGTGGTGGAAAAGTATATAAAAACCGAAGTACTAAAAATTTTTGTGAAACACAGTCTAATCTACGACAGGTAGTATAGATTCCGTCAGCGCAGATCAACTGCCGACCTCTTTTCCTTTGTCACCCATTCTTGGAGCAAGTCTATGGAACTACACGGTGAATCCCAGATTGTCGCTCTAGGCATATCCAAAGCATTGGATGAGGTCTGGCATGCAGAGCTGCTTAATAAACTTGCGGCCTATGGCCTACTACCAAAACTGTACCTGGGCAGCGCATTTCCTCTCCAACCGGAGCATTTCTGTTGTCGTGGATGGCCATTCCTCTAAACTGTATCCAATTAATGCAGGAGTCCCTCAATATTCAGCTTTAGCCCCTACTTTGTTTCTTCTCCACATCAATGACCTCCTCTCTAGCACATCCAACCCAGTTCCTCAGTTACGCGGATGACAGCACCCTCCACTCAAATATACAATATTCTAAGCCTGTCTCTTTAGCCCAATTAGATGAGAATCGCAGACTCATGAAGGGTTCTGTTTTTGTGAATCTCCAAAAAATATTAGACTGGAGAAGTAGAAATCTTATACAATTCAACTCCACCAAATCTCAGTCTTGCTTTCTATCTCATAAGAGATACCCCAGCCCTATACATATCACAATGAACAACCAAGTTATTCAAAGTAATGAGTCCTTTTCACTTGTTGGCATTTCTGTGGATCGAAATCTCAATTGGCACCAACATGTCACATCAAGTGCAGAAGCGGCTGCTAAGAAATTAGTTATCGGGCTCGCAAATTTTTTTCACCAGCTAATCTCTATACCTTATATACTTCACAAATAAGGCCAATCCTCGATTACTGCTCCCACATTTGGGGTGCCGCTGCCGCTTCTACACTCGCTATCCTGGACTCCATTCAGAAGAGAGCTATACGTCTCATCGGTAACACTACCCTAACCTAAAGGCTTCCATCCCTTGCCCACCTACGTGCCGTTGGTGACCTCTCTCTCTTTTAGAGGTATCTGCACGGGCACTGCTCAGATGAGCTTTCTTCCATAGTTCCTCCACCTGCTGCCCCCAAAAGATCTACCAGGGGAACAGAGCGAATGCACTTTTTTACTGTCCAGACATAGAACATCTTGTTATGCCCGCTCTTTTGTCCCGAGGACTTCCAAATTGTGGAATTCCTTGCCGGCACATGTTTTTCCTTCTCCTCCGAACCTTCAAACCTTCAAGTCCAGAATTAACAAGTTGCCTCTTTCCTCCTTGTCAACACCCACGGTACGATAGAATTTAGGCTGTGAGCTCTCATTGTGTGTTGTTGAAATAAAAATATATATAAAAAAAAATCATCTAATGATACATTTTAAATATTAACATACGAAAATTTCTGGAACCTTTTTTTTTCTTCGCACATCTTAAACATCAAAACCTTCACTACCTGATGTTGCTTTTAGTACCAAATTGCTGCCGAACAAATGTTCTTACAGTCTATATTTATGCTTATAATTTTTGTGGAAGCAAATTCCACAGACTTTTAATAATACCATTTTTAAACATCAAACGTCTGAGGTCTGCACAATTAAAGAATAAATTAAAGGCTTTGTTTCAATACAATGTTTTATTATAAAACCGTACGCGTTTCGGATCTCTCGCACCATCTGCAGCGGTTAATACCTAGAATACAAAAGATGCCTGTGTCAGAAACAAGGTTTCTGGTAGGTCCTCCATGCAAGCATAACATAAGTTAACAAAGCAACCAGCAGCTACAGAAAGGGTGAAGGTCTACAAGTTGGAAGGATGACTCTGTTTTTATTCATCCTTCAAACTTTACAAACTTGTTTTTTGGAGGTGCAGAACCCCCATTTTGCTATTTTAAAAGACGTGTCGTTTTGTATCCATCGTTTTGGTGCTTCAAATCCCGAGATTCTGTTATTCTGTCCTTCGATATTTCCTTTGTCAGAAAAATGAAGACAATAGATGGAATTGAAACTTTGAAAATTTCTCATTTCGTACAGTTTCTGTAGTACAAACAGAAAAGTAAGTATTACCTGCCAGAAGGGCCCTTTTTCTTTTCTTTCTGAAGTCAGTTTGTTAAAATGTTTTCTAAAAGCTCTGCTCTGCTGTGCAGTCTGCATAGATTTTGGTGTTGCGTTCGTCTCTTACTTTTCCAGCATTTTAACTTGTATTGGCTTCTTCAGACTGTTATTATTGCAGGACCTAGACCTTTTTAGTAAAATAGTACTGTTTTTAGCTTCTGCATGAGTCTGCGTAGTTTCAGTTTTAACACTTGCTTTGTAGATCTTCCCCCTTTCTGTAGCTGCTGGGTTGTTTACTAACTTGTGTCATGCTTGCATGCTAGACCTGCCAGAAACTTAATTTCTGACACAATCACTTTTTGTATTCTAGGTATTGACCCCTGAAGGTGGTTTGAGAGAGCCGAAACGTATAGGGTTTTATATTAAAAAAAACTGTCTGAAAGTAAAGCTTTAAATTTATCCCTTAATTAAGACTTTTAATAATGACATTCATTTTTTAAACACTTTTAAGTCGCTATACATTATTTAAATTCGTAATTTATGTTACAATAAACGAAATTAGCTATTCTTGTTATGTGATAGATGTACGTTTTTGAAATCGTGTTAAAATTTGAAAAAGATGGTAAAAAGAATGTTACACGCAAACCTAATTTCACTGTAAATGTATTATTCGAATCTGGCTAATGAAAATTCAACGATTTTGCCCTGGGTCCTCTGAAACAAGGAATCTTTGTCAAAGTATGTGATTATTAAAACAGAATATTTTTACATTTATTAAACCGAATTGTAATTTCCACTCGACTTTTTTACACTACGTTGAGCATTTTCTCCTGTTTGATTTATTATCAGTTGAAATGGAAACAAAGAAATAATGTCAATGTTATACATTTGCTTGTGATCGCAATATTTTCAAGTCTGTCAATTTTGTAGGGGAATGGCATATTTTCGAGAAAAAAATGTATTAAAGTATTTATTGTCATCATGATCGCAGCCATCCAAGGATAATGTTTTTGTGTATAGTAGGTATTCAATATATTAATATCAACTTTTAACATTCTTTGAGAACACAGTATCTAATAAATTATAAGGCACCACAGCATGCCAAAGTTAGTAAAGACATGAAAAAAGTTGATTAAAACATATTTTTCTTTGACAAAATAACGCAATGTAGGAAAGCAGACGTGCGTCTAAGATGGCAGACAGTTCATAAAAACGCTGGGATAACTCCTCATTACATCGATTAGTTTCACTGCAATACGTCATGATATGGCTGATCGTATTAACTGACTTGGAATTTAACTAACCTGATAACATACAGTTTGACAAAGAAGATTCAACAATGTTTAGTGGCGACTAAATGTGCAATAATAATAATACTAATAATAATAAAAGTCTGGACGCATCAAGTGCGTTATGGTAGTGAAATTTCATGAAAAACGTTTTAAATAGCAAATATTTTTTTAAGAAAGCATGGATCAAATTTGGTTACCTATATAATAGAAACAATATTCCATGTTTCATCAAAATAACTTGATTGTTTGAAAGCGTAAACATTTTTCAGAAATAAACTTAAAATGGTCCTGAAAAAATAGTTTCCCGGCCAACGAACCTTATAGGTTAATAGCAAAATCAGTTATTCAAATTTGAAGCATTTAATACAAATTCGCTACCATAACGCACTTGTTGCGTCCTGAATTTCTTTTCTTACAAACATGCATTATAATTTTGTGGTCGAAATTCAATACATTTAAGATCCGCTCAGAACTTTTTGCCTCGTTGTTCTCCGGCAATTCTACTCGCAACACATCTCCAAATATTCAACCACCAACAGTCCCCAATGTCGCGCATAAAATGACGGACATCATTTTCGAAACTGAAAAGGTACGAAATATGCTCTCTTCACTTAATACCAGGAAAGCCGCTGGCCTTGACGAGATCCCAGCAATTAAAAAAAAATGCGCACCAGAACTTGCTCCTGTCCTGACTCGTCGGTTTCAGACATTTTACAATAGAGGCATATTCCCCGGTAACTGGAAAACTGCTCGAGTACAACCCGTCCCCAAGAAAGGATCCAAAGCGCTTCCTAGCAACTACAGGCCTATTTCTCTCCTTTCAGTCATCTCTAAAGTGATGGAAAAGTATATAAACACCGAATTACTAAAATTTCTTGATAAACACAGTCTAAACCACGACAGGCAGTATAAATTCCGTGAGCGCAGATCAACTGCCGACCTCCTTTCCTTTGTCACCTATTCTTGGAACAAGTCTATGGAACTACACTGTGAATTCCAGATTGTCGTTCTATACATATCCAAAGCCTTCGACCAGGTCTGGCACGCAGCGCTGCTTAATAAACTACCGGCCTATGGCCTACCACCAAAACTATATACCTGGGCAGCAAACTTCCTCTCCAACCGGAGCATTTCTGTTGTTGTGGATGGCCATTCCTCTAAACTATATCCAATTAATCCATAAGTTCCTCAAGGTTCAGCTTTAGCCCCTACTTTGTTTCTTCTCCACATCAATGACTTCTCTAGCACATCCAACCCAGTTCACAGTTACGCGGACGACAGCACCCTCCACTCAAATGTAAAATATTCTAAGCCTGTCTCTTTGGCCCAACTAGATGAGGATCGCAGACACATGGGGGGTTCTGTCTCCGTGGATCTCCAAAAAATATTAGACTAGGGAAGGGGAAATCTTGTACAATTCAACCCCACCAAATCTCATTCTTGCTTTCTTTCTCATAAAAGATACACCAGCCCTAAAACCATCACAATGAACAACCAAGTTATTCAAAGTAATGAGTCCTTTTCACTTGTTGGCATTTCTGTGGATCGAAATCTCAATTGGCACCAACATGTCACATCAATTGCAGAAGCGGCTGCTAAGAAATTAGGTTTCCTCTTCCGGGCTCGCAAATACTTTTCACCAGCTAATCTCTATACCTTATATACTTCACAAATAAGACCAAACCTCGAATAATGCTCCCACATCTGGGGTGCTGCTGCCGCTTCTACACTCGCTATCCTGGACTCGATTCAGAAGAGAGCTATACGTCTTATTGGTGACCCTACCCTCACCCAAAGGCTGCCATCCTTGCCTACCGACTTGCCGTTGGTGACCTCTCTCTATTTTATAGATATCTGCACGAGCAGTGCTCAGAGGAGCTTTCTTCCATAGTTCCTCCATCTGCTGCCCCCAACAGATCTACCAGGCGAACAGAGCAAATGCACCATTTTACTGTCCAGGTCACCAGACATAGAACATCTTGTTATACCCGCTCTTTTGTCCCGAGGACTTTCAAGTTGTGTAATTCCTTGCCGGACCTTCAAGTCCAGAATTAAAAAGATGCCTCTTTCTTCCCTGTCGACACCCACGGTACGATAGTATTTAAGTCCTGGTGGTGTGTTGTTGAAATTAAAAAAAATTAAAAAAACTGGTACGGACCGGGGGACTTTGACTATCTAATTAAAACAAAGCATTGTTTAATCTATCTGAACTGAACCAATTTTCCTAAAATTTCGTTAATGTTATGTATTACGTAGAGTAAAGCCTAGCTTAACATGCTAAAATTTCCCAATACCGCAAAGCACTTGAATTTGATTAAACTGAAATCCTTATTTAGAGGCACACACCTAATAAATAGTGTTTTTGCGAAATAGGTATTTGTATATATTAAAAGTTCTGTATTATTAAAAATAGTTACTGAAATTTACGTAAAAGAAGAAAATAATAAAATGATTATTTAAACAAAAAGGTAACTTGTTCTCAGCTGGTCACCCATCCAATTACTGACTGCGCCCGTAGTTGCTTAACTTCAGTGATAGAGCCGATGTACTCAACGCCACGATATGGCTGTTGCCTGTTTAATATTATTTATTTTAGGGATCGTAGTGAACCGCTGCATTGACTAAAAACTACTGCCAATACATCAAAGAACTGGTCTATTTGAAATGAATTTTCTGCATATATTTTAGTAAAACGAATGATGGTTGAAGCTGGAACTTAAGGCTTTGTAAAACACATTTATCATGAAATTTGCTTTCTATAGACCGTATTTTTTCGGGTTCGCCGTCTAAAAATTGCAAATCTTGACGTTTTAAATCGCGACACTGACATTTAAAGAGGAAAAACTATAAAATTTTGAACGTAATTTTTCTGTTATTTCTTGACCTTTTTGCGTCAAGAAAACCCAATCTTTGTCTGTATTATACAATAGATCTTGTTATCCACATCAACTATTTTGGTTTTGTGCATTTCTCTGTGTGTGTGGCACCCAAATTTTTTTAAACGTCTATAATTTTTTTTCCTTTTATTCTAGATATCTAAATTTTGGCATGTAGTGTAAGTTTAATAACGTAAACCTAAGTGCCAGATTTGGTTGCCATAGCGTTCTTATTTTCTGAGATACATACAAAAAATTTCCAAAAGAAAACCCAAAATTTTCCAGGAAACACTGATTGGATTTTCCTGGATAACGAACTTACCCAATCCACTTGCAAGAGGAAGGCACCTACCGAAATTCATCAAAATCGGTCTATTATTTTTTGAGTTATCGATACGATATATATATATATATATATATATATATATATATATATATATATATATATATATATATATATATATATTTGAAATTCATTTTCTGCAAATATTTAAGTAAAATGAAGGACAATGACGACTGAAGCTGAAATTGAAGGCTTTATAGAACACACTTCTTACGAGATTTCTTGTACATCAGGCGTATTAGTTTCAGGTTCTTTGTCTATAACATGTCAATTTTGCCGTTTCGAATCGCGACTTTGGCGTTTTAAGAAGAAAAACTATAATGCTTATAACTTTTTTTCTTTTAACATAGAGATCCAAATTTTGGTACGTGGTTTTATTTTTGTGATATAATTCCAAATTTGGTTACTATAGCTTGTTATTTTCGGAGATATAGGAAAAAAATTCGAAAGAAAACAAAGAATTTTCCGGGAAAATCTGGTCCGATTTTTATGGCTAACGAAGTGGTAGATAAAATGCCATACGCCACGCTTTGATCAGTGTAGGACTATATTGCCACTCGAGAGCAAAATCGTCCTAAACTGGTAAAAACTACTTGCCTCCTATGTAATTTAAATAAATAGCTATGCAATGCTACATTCAAATGTCTTTTTTCCAACAAATTTATAACTCCATACCCACTTATTTTAATTTAGCTACACATTTGAACTCATTTGTTTGATGGAAGATAGAACCCTCATATTTTACCACGATATTCATGTTTTGAATTTATAATTTATTGTTAGCACCTGTATTTTCTTTGAGTGGTCGTTGACTGGGTGTTCCTCTAAGCTAATAATATTATTCAGTGTGTTACTTTGTACCTTATACTAATATGTATTTTATTTTCATACTTTGTAAAAAGAGTACGTTTTCAGGAGAAGAATTTTTATTAGAAGGTCTAGCGCAGCAAGTGCGTTTTGTAAACGATGTTTCATAAAAACTTGATTTTTCTTTAAAATGCATCAAAAAGAGAAAAATATTACTACAGTATGTTACGCCCGTAGAGCAGGAAAAGTTGCAATGAGAAAGTGTCTTCTGTTTTTTCCACACTTTCAAATAACTACAACAAAAATAAAAAAGTCGGAGACGCAGCAAGTGCGTTATGGTAGTGAATTTTCTTAAAAATGATCTGGCACAAAATATTTTATTACAACTTTTTTTTCTTGTAACATAGAAATCTAAATTTTGGTGTATAGTTTACTTTTTATATCGTAAACCTACCTATTAAATTTGGTTATCATAGAATTTTTATTTTTTAAGATAAAAATTTTTTTCAAATTAAAACTCAAAATTTTTCCGGAAAACCTCGTCCGATTTTTCTAATTAACGAACTTATCAAAGACATTTACAAAAGGAAGGTACATGCTAAATTTTATCAAAATCAGCACATTATTCTTTGAGATAAAAATTTTTTTGAATGAAAACTCAAAATTTTCCCGGAAAACTTCGTCCGATTTTCCTGGCTAACAAACTTATCAAGGTTATTTACAAAAGGAAGGTACATGCCAAATTTTATTAACATCGGCTTATTACTTTTTAAGATAAGAATTTTTTTCGAATAAAAACTCAAAATTTTCCCGGAAAACCAGGTCCGATTTTTCTGACTAACAAACTTATCAAGGCCATTTACAAAAGGAAGGTACATGCCAAATTTTATTAAAATCGGCTTATTACTTTTTGAGATAAGAATTTTTTTCGAATGAAAACTCAAAATTTTCCCGGAAAACCTCGTCCGATTTTCCTGACTAACGAACTTATCCAAGCTATTTACAAAAGAAACGTACATGCCAAATTTTATCAAAATCAAATTTTTTGAGTTATCGGTGTGATACATATATATATATATATATATATATATATATATATATATATATATATATATATATATATATATATATATATATATATATATATATATATATATATATATATATATATATATATATATATATATATATATATATATATATATATATATATATATATAAACATATAAAAATTGAAACTAACCCCGGATATGGGTTCTAGGGGTCCTAGTTCGCGCTCATTTGCAAAATTTTTTTCAAAATTCAAAAGTCGGGATCTCCCCATTAGTGAATTTTTTCTACGAAAATTCACTAAAACTAAATCGCAAAGTTTAGATTTTTTTCTGGTATCTTTGGAAGTAAGTGGAATTTTGTGTGTCTTGACAGCATAATAGTCACCCCGCGATTAGGCACCTTCTTTTCAATTCAACCTTTGTAACTGAGTAAAGATTTGATTCTGTGATAAGCACTGATAAGTACACTTGGCGAACCCAATTCACCACAACACAATTTTGAAGAGCCGACAATCGTTTCACTAATAAGTTAGTAGCGTCAGAAGAAGATGAAATATTTAAAATTGTGTACACACTTAGTAGAGGTACTCGGCAGCAAACCCTCGAGGAAGGATCAAACAAACTTTCACTGCTTGCTTATCGGAAATCCTTCTATCCAAATTGTACTGTATTTATTCACACGCGGTTTCGGCACCTTTTGTAGAATGCTCGACCAATGAACTACACAGAGGCGGAGGTGCTGAGTTCCTACAACTTCTATTATTACTGTATTTAGTGATGTACATATATACATATATATATATATATATATATATATATATATATATATATATATATATATATATATATATATATATACTCATATGTAGTTAAATGTCTAACATTTTTGACTAATTTTAGGTTTTCTTTATCTACGTGGTGATTATTATCCCAAATATGCTGGCCACGCATGTACTATCTACAGTACTGTACCTCAGTTGTGCTAAAAGTTCTTCAAAACTAGTTTTAATGGATCTTTTAGTTTGCCCAACGTATTTAATATCACAATCTTTACAACTTATTTCATTTTTCATTATTCTGGGACCTATGATCTTGTTTACAACAGATCTTAATACTTATCATGTATATTTAAAATTAGTGGAATTACCTAACGCTTTTTTAAACAAATTAAACTTTTTTAAACAAAGTATTTGAAAATCTGTAAAATGGTCGAAAATAAACCTAAAAATTTGTTAAATAATTCAACCCTTGTCTCATTTTTTGCTTTACTTTGATTTATTTGAGATATTCGAATGTTTTACAGAAACTAAGTTTACAAAGAACAGAAGTTTGTCCACAAATTTAACATGCCTAAAGAGACGTTTTCATAATGTACACAAAAAAATTAACGCTGTTGTTAGCATGCCATTAAAAACTTCCAGTAAATATTAAAGCACTTCCTCCAAAAATACGACGCTTACTTCTCCAACCAGCGATATTATACCAACATTTCTTTAAAATAAACGTACACTTTTCCCGAATATTTACTGAAAGAAACCAACATTAATATCTGGGCATACAGCAGGGCACCTTTTACATTTTTTATTGTCCGAGATGGGGTTTTTTAATTGCTGTTTGCTTATGGCTTTTGCAAATAAACGTGCTTAATATATAATATTATCCTTCCAGCTAAAGCAGCTTAGTTAATTAAAAAATGTTTTTGATCAATTACATATGTAATAACGATTGTATCTATAATTTTTTTATGGATGATTTATCAAAAGTATTAATGTTGTTAAGTTAATTAAATTACATGAAAGTAGTCAATTATTGGTAACACTGGATGATACTTTACAATTGTATGCGTAACTATTAAAAAAATATCTGTTCCATTTTTTCAGAAAAAACGAAAGAAAGCCCAAAAATTTTCAGGGAAACCTTGTTCGATCTTCCTGATTAACGAACTTATCCATGCCACTACAAAAGCAGGCTACCTGCTAATTTTTTAACAAAATCGGTCCTTCAGTTTTTGAGTTATCAATGTGATAAATATACATTTTTTTTATTTCAACAACACACCACGAAGGCTTACAGCCTAACTACTATCGTACCGTGGGTGTCGACAAGGAGGAAAGAGGCAACTTGTTAATTCTGGACTTGAAGGTTTGGAGGTTCGGAGCAGAAGGAAAAACATGTCCCGGTAAGGAATTCCACAACTTGGAAGTCCTCGGAACAAAAGAGCGGGCATAACAAGATGTTCTATATCTGGTGACCTGGACAGTAAAAGCGTGCATTCGCTCTGTTTCCCTGGTAGATCTGTTGGGGGCAGCAGGTGGAGGAACTATAGAAGAAAGTTCCTCTCAGCAGTGCCCGTGCAGATATATATAAAAGAGAGAGAGATCACCAACGGCACGTCGGTGGACAAGAGATGGCAGCCTTTGGGTGAGGGCAGGGTCACCGATGAGACGTATAGCTCTCCTCTGGATGAAGTCCAGGATAGCGAGTGTATAAGCGGCAGCGGCACCCCAGATGTGGGAGCAGTGTTTGCGGTTTGGCCTTATTTGTGAAGTATATAAGGCATATAGATTAGCAGGTGAGGAGTATTTGCGAGCCCGGAAGAGGAAACCTAATTTCTTAGCAGCCTCTTCTGCAATTGATGTGACATGTTGGTGCCAATTGAGATTTCGATCCACAGAAATGCCAACAAGAGAAAAGAACTCATTACTTTAAGTAACTCGGTTGTTAATTTTGATGGGTCTAGGGCTGGTGTATCTCTTATGAGAAAGAAAGCAAGACTGAGATTTAGAGGGGTTGATTTGTACAAGATTTCTACTTCCCCAGTCGAATATTTTTTGGAGATCCACGGAGACAGAACCCTCCATGAGTCTGCGATCCTGATCTAATTGGGCTAAAGAGACAGGCTTAGAATATTGTATATTTGAGTGGAGAGTGCTGTCGTCCGCGTAACTGTGAACTGGGTTGGAGGTTGTAGAGAGGAGGTCATTGATGTGGAGAAGAAACAAAACCTTGAGGAACACCTGCATTCATTTGATACAGTTTAGAGGAATGGCCATCCACGACAACAGAAATGCTCCGGTTGTAGAGGAAATCTGCTGTCCAGGTATAGAGTTTTGGTCGTAGGCCATATGCCGAAAGTTTATTGAGCAGCGCTGCGTGCCAGACCTGGTCGAATGCTTTGGATATGTCTAGAGCGACAATCTGGGATTCACCGTGTAGTTCCATAGACTTGTTCCAAGAATGGGTGAAAAAGGAAAAGAGGTCGGCAGTCGATCTGCGCTGACGGAATCCATACTGCATGTCGTGGATAAGACTGTGTTTTTCAAGAAATTTTAGTAATTCGATGTTTTTATACTTTTCCATCACTTTAGAGACGACTGAAAGGAGCAAAATAGGCCTGTAGTTGCTAGCAAGCGCTTTGGATCATTTGTTGGTGATCGGTTGTACTCGAGCAGTTTTCCAGTTACTAGGGAATATGCCTTTATTGTAAGATATCTGAAACAGACGAGTCAGGACAGGAGCAACTTCTGGTGCGCATTTTTTGAGAACACTTGCTGGAATCTCGTCAAGGCCAGAGGCTTTCCTAGTATTGAGAGAAGAGAGCATATTTCGTACCTTTTTAGTTTTGAAAATGATATCCGTCATTTTATGCGCGACATTGGGGACTGTTGGTGGTTAAACATTTTGAGGTGGGTTGAGAGTAGAATTGCCGGCGAACAACGAGGCAAAAAGTTCAGCCTTGCCCACGGCGGTAAAAACAATTTCATCCTCTGAGACAAGAGCTGGGAACGTGCTCTTGCAGAAATTATTCCCAATAGATTTAGCAAGAGTCCAGAAGGGTTTGCCGCCGTTGGAACTTAAGAGGACTTTGTTTTTTATGTGGTTATTGAACGAGTTTTTTGCCTCAGAAAGAATGCGGACATAGCGGTTTCTTGCGTCGTTAAATGCTTGACGGTTTTCTTGGCTGGGTTTGTGTAGAAGCGTTTTGTGAGCTTTGACCTTTTCAAGTCTGGCCTTGTCACAGGATTTAGAGAACCAGGGCTTTTGAGTGGCTGAAGAGGTTTTCTGTGTACGTGGAATAAATAATTCAATGCCAACTTGGATAATTTCGGTGACGTTTTGTGAGATATCAGAGGGTTCAGGATGAGAGAAGCAGACAGACGCCCATGGAAATGAGGAAAAGTAATCCCGCATTTCGTCCCAGTTTGCAGAGTTGTAGTGCCAAACGATACGTGGGTGTGATGACTGTGTGACCTCGGGTTGCATTTAGCAGGAAGCAGTGACCATGCCGTGGTCTGAGCGACCAAGGGGCGCGGTGACTGATATCTTATAGCATTCGGGTTTTGTAGCAAGAAAGAGATCCAAGGTATTTGAACTGTGTGTTGGAATGCGAGGAAAGTAAGTATGTTGCTGAACCATATTGGCTAAAGAATTGATGACTGCAAAGGCCTCCGCTGCTCTCCCTTGTGGATCGGTTTTTGAAGATCCTAGCCATTCCTTATTATGGACATTGAAGTCACCAAGAATAGTGACCTCGGAGGAAGGATATTCAGAAATCGGATAGTCGGTTTTTTCAGAAAGGTAGTCAAAGAGCTTGACAAATTTGTTGTTAGAAGGTGACCGGTAAATGCAACAGATGAATTTAGTTGCAGCCCTGAGAGAGAGTTTTATTCATAGTCTGTCTTTTCTTCCAGCTTCTAAATTGGAGAGTCTGGTGCAGGGTAGATTGCGACGGACGTATGCGCACACTCCTCCATGCAATCTAAAGGAAGTAAGGAGCTCATACCCCAGGAAATTAAGGTGATTAGTGACTGTTTTGGCACTGATTTGGGTTTCAGTGAGGAAGAGGAGTTGGGGCCTGTTAGCCTGAAGGAAATGGTGGACGGAGTTCAGGTTAGAATTTAGCCCACATATATTCGAAAAGGATATGTTAAATCTTGATGTTGGCGCCGCTTGTAGACCCCTATCCCGGAGATCCGAATGGAGGGGTATTTTACCTCCGGAATCTTTTGTACAAGCAGGAGCCATCATCATTTTTGCTTATAAGGGAAACCGACTCATACACCAGAACCGGAAACGTCCGTTGGGACTTCACGGCCCCTTGATGCATGGGGTGTTATCTTATGTTATGTCAACTCCTCACTTTTTGACCTTCAGAAATAATATTTTTTTTTTCTGTTGAGTGAAGACTGGAAGCTGTGATGAGCGGTGATAAGTACCTCCAAGTGTATTTGCTTTGTTCTAATTAAGAATGTCAAAATGTTTATTATAATATGTTGAAATAATTACTAGCAGTGGTATGTCAAAGTGAGTTACGTAAAATTAAAACCAATGTAAGAATGCTCTATAAGATCAGCGAAAAAGGTCAATGAAATAATCAGCTATGTAAACATAACCTTAGAAATTCGTTTTCCAAAATGACACATCAAATTACTGATTCGAAAGTTCCAGTCGATCGGCATCCTTGATAATGTTTTGACTAGTCAACTATAGAATGAAAGCAACAAGAAACGGCCACAATAAAAAAGTAACAAATAATCCATCAAAATATAAAAATCTATATTACGCACTTCTGTATGAAGCATATCACCTGAGAATTAAAATAAAATAAAAGTAATATTACTTAAAAGCAGGTAGCTGTCGTAACTATCTATACTGTTGCATTATTATCCGTCGAGACAAGGTATGAATACAATATTAGAATTGAAAGTTGCTTATAATAGCCCCAGGACGTATTTATAATACATTGGTTATTGAAAAAGCTTCCGTTAACATAATTATGATAATATTGTGGGAAATGATTAAAAGTATAATGGTGCTACATTTTTATACATACATACCATTTTTGTAGAAAGCAAATCTATACATCTTTTAATCTATATTTATTGTTACTATATAGACACACTATATAAACACACCTTTACTCGAAAATAACGAAAAAAAAGTCTGGACGCAGCAAGTGCGTTATGCAAGTGAATGTTCATAAAAATGTTTTTAAGAGCAAATATGTCTCTCTAATGCAAGCAGGCATCAATTTGGTCACCGTTATAACCTATATAGTAGGAACAATTTACCATATTTCAACAAAATAACTTACTTGAAAATATACAAAAATTTTCCGAAAATAAACTTAAAATGTTTTCGAGAAAACTTGTTTCCTAGCCAACGAACCTAAGGTTAATAGCAAATTGAGTTATTGAATTTTGAATCATTTAATGAAAACTCGCTACCAGAACGCACTTACTGCGTCACGATTTTTTTTTACAAAGATGCATGACATTTATATGAAAAATGCAAAAACAAAGAATGTTCAAAAAAATTGTAGGTATCACCAACGACTTATAGGCCACCTGTAATTGTCAAAATAATGTTATGCGATGCAGCTCAAGACACCCTATAAGTAGCGTATTCAATTTTTTCTCGTATCTTGCATAATAACAATTTTATTGAGCTTTACCGTAAAAATGCGTCACTCTGTATATATGTAAACAGAAATTAAACCCAGATATGGATTCTAGGGGGCCTAGTTTGCGCTCATTTGAAGAAATCTTTTTAGAATTCAAAAGTCGCGGTTTCCTCATTAACGAATTTTTTCTACGAAAGTCAGCTACAAATTAAAGGCCGTTAAACCATAAACTTAATAAGACTACTGCCAAAGCATCAGAGGAAAGGTCTATTTGAAATGAATTCTCTGGAAATATTTTAGTAAAATGAAGGGCAATGATGGTTGAAGCTGAAACGTAAGGGTTTGCAGAACACTGTTTACATAATCTCTATTTCCTTCCGCTTCTTTGCCTAAATGTTGCCAATTTTGATGTTATTTTTAATGCCTAAAACTTTTTTGTCTTTGAACTTACAGACCTAAATTCTGGTAAATCGTTCACTCTTTATAATATAAATACGCGTACCAAATGTGGTTGCCCCTGCTTTGTTATTTCCTGAGATATAAATGTTTCCCGAAAGAAAACACACATTTTTCGGGGAAAGCCTGGACCAATTTTCCTGGATAACGAAATTATCCAAGCCACTTACAGAAGGAAGGTACTCAGTCAATTTTATGAAAATCGGCTCGTTATTTTTTGAGTTGTCGGTGTGATACATACATACATATATATATATATATATATATATATATATATATATATATATATATATATATATATATATATATATATATATATTTATATATAGATTGAAACTGACCCTGGATATGGGTTCTATGGGGGCCTAGTTCGAGCTCATTTGAAGAAATTTTTTCTAAATTCAAAGTCGGGATCTCCTCATTAGTGATATTTTTTAAAGAAAATTCACTAAAACAAGCACTTGTAAAGCCATGGGAAAAGTCTACGACTGTATTAAATATGGAACGGTTTCACTAAGTTAGGGCAGGAACAAACAACCATATATGCTATTCAAATTGAATTAAGCCTTAAAAGTTTTCATCTCCTCTCTATTAAATTATTTTTTATACAAAAACTCGCTAAAAAATAACGACTTACACACAGATCTAGGAGCTTGTTATTCATTTCGTGTCGTATTTTCACTCACATTCGTACTCCTACCATAATTATCAATTTTGACGTTTTAACTTTCTTTAATCAGATTTAATTAATTAAAACTTACTTTACCTCTAACTTTTTGTTGTCTTTTAACATAGAGGTACGAATTTTAGTACGTCGGATACTCTGTGTGACAGAAACCAGCGTACCAAACTTGGTTGCCCTTACTTTGTTACTTCCGGAGATATAATTTGTTTTCTAAAACAACACTAAATTTTCCGGGAAAGCCTGGGCATATCATCCTGGCTAACGAAGTTATCCAAGTCACTTGCAAAAAGAAGGTGTGTACGTCTGTCTGTTAATATGCACAATAACTTTCGAACGAATTGAGATATCATCTTCAAATTTGGTGTCCAGTTAGCAACCGACAAAGGAACGCTCCGTATTGTTTTTGGATAAGATCACTTCAGGGGATAGTGGATAAATAAGTGGTTAATTGGTGAAAATTGACATTTTTTTCAACAAAACTCGAGTAATATAACGTTTCAAAAGTTTATGGGTGTAGGAATACAAATATTTTCTTTGTGGTCAAGTCATGGGCCCTAAATTAATTCCATGAGAATGTCTTTCTTAAAATAATAAATTATCACAGCTGTGTGGAAGTTATGATTCAATTTGCAGCACTTTTTACTTCCACATCGTCAATAGGTGTAGGGCATCGGCGAAAAAAAAATTTAAAAATTTCTATCGCTTAAACATCGCAAAAAGTGTCAAAACATATAAAGAACCTGATTTGGGAACGAAATGTTTTTGTATCTGTGGGTCTGTCCGTCTATCGGACTGTCTCTTTGTAGCCACGATAACTTTAGAATGTATTGAGATATCGTCTTCAAATTTAGTACACAGTTAGTACCTGGCAAACGAATGGTTCGGATTAATTTTGGGTAAAATCGCTCCAGGGGGTTGGGCATGAATAGGGGTTGATTTGGCGTAAATTGAGATTTTTTCGTTAAAACTCAAGTAGTATAACGTTTTAGGATTTGTTTATTAGAAAATTTTCAATTTGGTGGCAGAAATTTTTAAAAAATTCCTGAAACAGCGTAAAAAGTATCAAAACATATAGAAAACTTGATTCAGCAACAATTTTTTTGTCTGTCGGTCTGTCTGTTAATATATGCAATGACTTTCGAGCGAATTTAGATATTATCTTCAAATTTGCGATGCAGTTAACACCCGGCAAAGGAATTTAAATTGTTTTTGTGTAAGATTGCGTCAGCGGTAGGGGATAAATGAGGGGTGATTTGGTGAAAATTGGCATTTTTTCGTTAGAACTCGAGTGTGGGTGTGTGTGTGTTTTGTTTCTTTTACGTCGGCCTATTTCCGCGACTATGGCCAATCACCGACGCTGGGGAGCAGTTTAACCTCACTATCCTGGAAATTTTGCCAAATCCCTGCCTTTCTGTAAGGAGGGCAGGAATCTTTAACGTTCCCAACACCGCATGATACACGGGACCGACGGCTTTACGCGCCCTCCGAAGGACGGAACGTGCAGACATTCAACTTGCTCAAATACAATGCCAGAACCTCGGTTGATGTTAATGTTAGAATTTGTACTAAAAAAGTGAAAGGAGTACCCTGGGATCGAATCCAGTACCCTTCGGTTCAGAGGCACACGTTCTTGCCCCTGAACCACCGAGGCTCTAATTAGAACTCGAGTAATATAACATTTTAGAAGTTTATGGGTACAGGAATACTAATATTTTCCTGGTGGTCATGGACCCTTAATTAGTTTCATGATAATGTCTTTCTGAGGAGAGTAGATTTCACAGCATGTGGAAGTTACAATTCAATAATTGGCTGGCACACATCTTGTTGTTAACAATAAGTGCATGTTCTTTTTCGAGGCAATGCGAAAGCTCTTTACCCCAAGTCAGTGACAATAATAATAATAATTTAGTAATAGTAAGCTTATAATATCACTCAGTTCCTCAAATTGAATACTTTACAGGATAGTCTTATCTCGATTCAATTTTTGACTTAAGCCTGCTACAGCAGATTAAAGAATGTTATAAGAACTTTAATTAACATTGTATGAAATATATTTTTGTATGGTCAAGATCCGGGTAGGCGATTTGTTTACAATCCACTGAACAGTTCAATAAAATTTACTTCGGCCAACCTTGGTCCGAGATGCAATAGTTATGACATTGAAATTTCTGTGCAATACAGCAATTAGTAATATAAATAATAAATATTTTAGAAGCCACGGAAAATATTCAAGGTCTAACCTTGCTATGTGTTATATTTATTATGTATAAAAAAATCAATTGTTTGTGTTACCTGGTTCTTTCATACCTACATATTCGATTACGTTGCAATTTTGTGCTTCGACTTATTCGATTTAAATTTATTTATAATTTATAATATTACACGTACCTAGTAAAACCTAGTCTATGTTTTGTTGTGGTTTTATTACGGTTGCATTTATATTATCGTCTTAGATTTACCTTAGCAACCTCTGTATCTACATCAACTGATGAAACATTTACTGTTTCCAGATATATTAACAACTAATAAGATTGATTCAGCTACCCGGGGCATTATTAGGTGTGTCGTTTTGTAGACGATTCTAAAGAACTAACATCCAATACCATTGTAAAGGCTTAATCAGTAAAGGATTGGTCTACTTAACTAGGCATACTAGATTCAAATTTTCACTGGAATCGTTCATTTTTTAAGAAATTCCCTCCAACAAAAAAAAACTGCAGCACGCATCAAGGCTGTAACGTTGTTTTTCAATTAGTTGGCTGTACATTTCGCTCTTCGAAGAATATGTAAAATCATGATTCAAGTGCACCTGCCCATGCTGTTAGAACTGATCTGCTGACTATAAATTATTTAATTATAACTATAAAAGACTATATCAGTTCTGAACATTAGACTATTCAGTTGTATACATACAGGCTGTGCCAATTAAATTTTCCCACCTGGAAGGTATCGGAATTTTAAAAAAAGCCGAGACACGCGACTGTTTTCATGGGGGACACATGAAGGCGTAAGTTTTCGTGTCTTGAAACCTACCCCTTAGGCAAAGGCGTAAAGACAACTGATCGTGATCTGACGAAAAACCCTTCGCATCGGTACGTCTTGAATTTAATGCATACATTTTGGGATACCGGATAGGTTGCAAACAGAAAGGATCAACGTGAGCAGGTGGTACCAGGAGGGTAATCAGCTGTCCTGGGTAACATCTCAATGGAACCAAATTTTAGTCTCAGGAAATTTGCTAGTACTTCAGAAATTTATGTAGCTAGTTGCCGACGAATCCTACAAAATTATAAGTATCACCCATACAAAATGAATTTGGTACAGCAACTTAATGAAGACAATCCTGATCGCCGCCTGCAGTTCTGTGAAGAAGTAAGTGGCCATGTCAGAAGGGGTTCAACCTTTTTGGACTGAATCTGTTTTTCCGATTAATGTACACTCCAACTGGATAATTTCCGCTACTGGAGTGATGAAAATCCAAGAATTTTTCTTGAAACCCATACGCAGCATCCGGGGAAATTGAATGTTTGGGCGGGTATACTAGAAGACCACCACATAGCGCCTTTCTTCCTACCTTTTCTGGATGGAAACATGTATCTAGATTTACTGCAAACGCACATCTACCCGACGATTGTGGAAGTATTGGCAAATGACGACGCTTTGGCGGAAGAAGGGATGTGGTTTCAGCAAGCTGGTGCTCCACAACATTATGCTACAACTTTCTAATCACTGGGTGGGGACGCAGAGGTTTAATTGAGTGGCCTCCCAGATCGCCAGATTTAACGCTCACAGACTTTTTTCTATGGACACTTAAAGTCAAAAATTTATGCAACACGACTAAACTCACTTGAGGAGCTTCGTCGGCGAATTGTAGAAGAATGTCGTCAGATAATTCCCGAAATGGAGAGCCTCGGTGGTTCAGGGGCAAGAACGTGTGCCTCTGAACTGAATGGTACTAGGTTCGATCCCAGGGTACTCCTTTCACTTTTTCAGTACAAACTGTAAGATTAACATCAACCGAGGTTCGTGAAACGACAAATTCACTAGTGATGAGATCTGTGTATATATATATATATATATATATATATATATATATATATATATATATATATATATATATATATATATATATATATATATATATATATATATATATATATATATATATCGTAAGGATAACAAACAATAATAGGCCGATTTTGATGAAATTTAGTGCGTACTTTCCTCTTGTAAGTGGTTTGGACAAGTTCGTTACCTACGAAAATTTGACCAGTTTTTCCGGGAAAATTTTGGGTTTCCTTTGAGAACATTTTTGTTTCTCCAAAAATAATAGAGCTATGACAACCAAATATGTTTCTACTATCAAACACACCCTACGTATCAAAATTTAGAACTCTAAGTTAAAAGGGAACAAAGTTATAGGCATTTAAAGAAAAAATATTTGGGTACCACTGGTGATCAGAGGAAAGTACAAGATCAAAAGATTTTGTATGGTTAACAAAACCAATTGAATACTACATACAACGGTTAAGTTTTCTTGGCGCAAAAAGATCAATAAGTATCAGAAAAAAGATTTTGAAAATTTTATAATTTTTCTTCTTAAAACGTCAATGTCGCGATTTGAAACGTCAAAATTTACCATTTTCAGGCAAATAATCTGAAACAAATACTGATTATGTAGAAGAAATGTCATAATAAATGTGTTGCAAAGGCTTAAGTTTCCGCTTCAATCATCATTGTCCTTAATTTTACAAAAATAATTTTCGAAAAATCCATTTCAAATAGACCCTCTTTCTGATGCTTTGGCAGTAATTTCAGCTATATAGTTTATGGTTAATAGTCTAATTTTAGCAAGTTTTCGTAGAAAAAATCGATATTTAGAAGACCGCAACTTATGAATAAAAAAAAAACTTCAAATGATCGTGAACTATAACCCCTTTTTAATTCCGATATTTTCTAGGTGGGAAGTTTTAATTGGCACATCCTGTATATGTAATCTCTTACTCTGGCTATCAATAATAATATATCAAAAAGTAATAATAAACAAAGATAATATAATCTTCATCATTGTCGACTCTAATTATCTTATTTCTTGTCATTCAACATTTGTATAGGACAAACTTCTGATACCGGTCACCTATATACTCTTATTTTGGTTCTCAACGACTCTAATTTTTTTATGTTTTGAATGGTGAATTTCTTTATATACTCCAAGCGGGCAGTTGTTTCGAGATAACTGATTATGTATTATGACTACAATTTCATCTTTCCACTTGTCACTCTGCTTCTATTCAGAAGACTACTTTATTCGACCTGACCTGCTACAAATTTTCTTTGCTGAGGTTGCTGCTTCTAGCTTAAGACCTCTCTTGGCATGTGTTTTCTGCCATTTAAATTTCGCAGAAAAAATTCTCTAAAATGTATATTAGGGCAGTTGTTACGTCAGGCTTTTTTGAAAGATGAGTTTGGAAAAAAAACTATCAATTTATTTTTTGTATCTGCGCTAGAAGAAGATACAAAACAATTTTGTATGTATATTTTATTATACAAGCAACCTATAATACAATATAATTTGTTAGAGCCCATAATAACGTCAGACAGGTGCGGGTGTAGGTCTATTAAATGTCGTTTTATTATATGCAATTAAAAATACGATATAAAGATAACCTCTGTATGTGTGTGTGTGTGTGTGTGTGTTGTATTCTTTTATTTTATCAATTTTATGGGCCTTGAATGGATTACTTACTTTTATGCCAATAAATATTATGACAGTAGCCAATACAAGTTTATTATCTCATTTGACTGAATATAAAATTAGAGCTGGAAAATCTGAGAAATCATATTGGTACAAAAAGGGAAAGAAGTTAAATTGTTAGTGTAATCCAGTGCCCTTTTCAAATAAACAGAACATCGTTTTCACTTTAAGAGTGTTATAAAGCTTGAGTTGTTTTCAGAAAAAGCACACCACCTTTACACCAGGATGGATCCCAAAAGAAACCGATACGGCCGCAAAAGGTTTAGTTTTATTATTAGCGAATTTCGGTAGGAAAAAATATCAAAACGGCGGGATTGCAACTTTTATATTTTGAAATTATTACTTTTAATGTGTAAGAACTAGCGATAACTCAAAAAATTGGACTGATCTCCATAAAATTAGAAAGCGTATTGCTTTACTAGATGGCTTGTATCAGTTCGTTAACCACGAAAAACTGACTGGAAAAATGTTGAGGTTTCTTTCGGAAAAATTATTATATCTTCAGAAATAACAAAGCGATTGTAGCCAAGTTTAGTATGCAAGGTTGCTCGTATATAACGTACGGTATGTGCTAAAAAGAAAACGTCTGGATGCAACAAGTGCGTTATGGTAGTGAATTTTCATAAAATTATTTTTAAATTCAAATATGTGTGTTTTTTTTTAAGAAAGCAGGCATCAAACTTGGTTACCAGTATAACCTATATAGTAAAAACAACCTTTCATCAAAATAACTTTATTGTTTGAAAATGCACCAAAATTTTCGAAAGTAAACTTAAAGTGTTCCCGAAAAAACCGGTTTCTTGGTTAATAGCAAATTGAGCTATTCAATTTTGTAGCATTTAACAAAAATTCGATACCATAACGCACTTGCTGCGTCCCGAATTTCTTTTCTTACAAACATGCATTATATTTTGATGGAAATTAAAGAATGCAATAACATAAGGCGTGTTCGATTAAAAAAAAAGAGAATTTGTATCACCAACGACTTATGGGCCACCGTGTGATTGTAGAAATATTTTTTTAGATGTAGCTCAAGGCACCCTATAATTAATGTATACAATTTTTTTTTATCTTATATAATAACAAATATATTGAGCTTTATTGATTTTTTACGAAAATTCAACAAAAATTATATACCAGTAAACGATAAACTCTATAGCTAATACTACTGCCAAGCATCAGAGAAAGGGTCTATTTGAAATGAACTTTCTGGAAACATTTTAGTAAAATGAAGGACAATGACGGTTGAAGCTAAGAAATCAGGGTTTGTAAAACATTCTTCTTGAGAGATTTTCTTTCCATAGCCCGTATTAATTCCAGGTTCTTTGCCTAAATGTTGCCAATTTTAACGTTTTAAATCGCCTCTTTGACATTTTGAAGAGAACCCCAATTTATTTTTCTTCAAATTCCTATAACTTTTTTTTGCCTTTTTATTTAGAGCGCTAAATTTTGGTACGTAGCTTACCTATAATAGTATAAACTCGCGCATCAAATTTTGTTGCTCTTACTTTGTTATTTCTGGAGATATAATTTTTTTTCGAAACAAAACAGAAAAATTGACAGGAAAACCTGGACCGATTTTCCTGGCTAACGAACTTATCCAAGCCACTTGCAAAAGGAAGGTATTCAGCAAATTTAATGAAAATCGGCCCATTATTTTTTAAGTTATCGGTGTGATATATATATATATATATATATATATATATATATATATATATATATATATATATATATATATATATATATATATATATATATATATATATATATATATATATATATATATATATAGGCAACCAGTGCACATTTGCAGCAACATTCGGAAGACCCTCAATTCGAGGGCAACAACCAAATGTGCACTGGTTGCCTTTTGTGACTCCGTATATTTTTGCTTCTTCATCCAGAGTGTTCCCATCATCACCTGGCTATACCGTACTGATGATGGCTAATAAGCTTGAAACACGTGTATGCGGATGTCTCCTTGCGGCCTTGCCCTTAACCTTTCTCCTTGTATAGTATACAGAAATGCCGTGTTAAATATCCTGTTATAAATAGTATGACTCCTGGGCTCCGGATGTTCATGCAGGTGATTTCCTTGCCTACGTGGCGATTTTGGTTGTTGTCCTCGAATTGAGGGTCTTCCAAATGAAGCTACAAATGTGCACTGGTTGCCTGTTGTGACTCCGTGTATTTTTGCTTCTTTATCCAGAGTGTTCCCATCATCACATATAAAAATTGAAACTGACCCCGGATATGTGTTCTAGGGGGCCTAATTAACGTTCATTTGGAGACATTTTTTCAAAATTCAAAAGTCGGGTTCTCCTCATTGGTGTTTTTTTTTATAAGAAAATTCACTAAAAGAAGAAGTTTGCGCATTTAAGAAAAATGTTGGCACAACACAAACTGTTACCACCTCTGCGTTTAATGATTTACATTCTAAACTATCCCCAACTTTATTAAACAGAAAAAAGTAACTTCTGATGAAACGTTTTGCTTGATTTGGACCATTAATTATTTTGATGTATATAAAAGAGCATCAAAAAATAAAAAAGCTCAGCTGATTTAAATAGAAACATTTATACTTAATGAAACTATTTTTTGTGCGGTAGCAAATCGTTTCTCATTTGTTTCAGGCTGTAGGTAATTGAACATTCAGCTTAAACAGTTACGTGGTCCATTCAAAGCTCGAGGTATTCGATAATAACATGTACTACATTCTCTGCTTCTCTGATTCCGAATTCTGAATCTGGTCCGACTCCGGGACAAGTTAAAGCCATGTTGCCAGATCGCAGATCTAATTGAAAATACTCTCCGGTGTCCTGGAAGTGATTCTGAAGACAGATAATTTATCATGACGATAATTAATTTAAGTATGACAGTCTTTAAATCTTTCAATAGTCCGCCACTACTAAACACAACACACAAACTAAGATTTCTACCGGAAATAATGGATAATTTAGTGGCGCGTTCCCTAAATGGCATCATAGCACATAGGGCTCACTTTAAAATGTATTTTCCAAATAAGCTCACTTTTTTTGTTGACGTGTCTATTTGATAACCAGACCCTTTTTTTAGTCACAATTTTCAGAGGCATATCTTCACTTAATAAAGGTGTATTTTCTTCCTCTCTGACTTTACAAGTGCTTGTTTTCTTCTCTGTAACGGGTTTGACCTTTTATGACATCGTCAGATAGGACAGGAGACAATTAAGAATAAAACAAACGCTTGTGAAGCCAGAGAAGGAGTCTCTACATCTGTATTTAGTATGTAATGAATTTACCAAGTAAGGCAACATCAATTAATGAATCATTTCTTTACACGTCTGTGCGGAAACAACTGTTACGTCATCTTGGATGAGAACAGTGAAGTTGAATAATTTTTTTAATAAATAAAGTTTTTAATCACCCAAGATCTCTTAATCGTGTGCTCTCTTGTGGTCTCCCGAAGAAAAAAAATGGTTCTTTCTCAAAATAAGTTTGTATTTCCGAAACTAGTTATTTTGTTATTTTCCATGGTTTGAAATATTTTTCTAAAAATTCTTTACCATAACGCACTTGCTGCGTCCAGACATTTTTTGACATAATTTCATTAAGTGAAGCTGTGATGAGCACTGATAAGTACACTTGGAGAACCCAAATCACCATAACACATTTTAAAAGGTTTCTTCACATGTGTTGTGGTGATTTGGGTTCTCCAAGTGTACTTATCGGTGCTCATCACAGGTTCCAATCTTCACTTAGTGCATGCTATATTCATTTAGAAGTCTAAAACAATCAGATAAAATATGATTTAAAGATTTCATTATATTTGTTTCAACCAATTGAATTGTCCATGATCCTAATCTACTGAAGCATATTTAAAATTTCTTAAAATTTAAGAAATTGCGTTCAAAATGACAACCATGTCACTGTTACTTAACTACGTTTGTTGATCTCTCTCTCTTTTTTTTTCTCTCTCTACCTATCCGATTCAAAATTTTGCATTTTTTTCTATTTATTTTTGACGTATAAATTGCTTTTAACGTTTTGCAATAAAATTAATAAGAATTAGCCACTGTTTTAGCTCATTCGTTGTACATAGGAAAAACAAACTTAGTTTAAATTTTTTAGGTAACAAATTCTGTTAGTTTTCAATGAGCCAAATGAACACTTGAAAACTTTATTCCTTAAGGTCTTTTAGTGAATTTTCTTTTACAAAAAATCACTATTGAGAAGATATCGACTTTTGAATTTTGAAAGAATTTCTTCAAATGAGCGGGATTTAGGGCGCATGGAACCCATATCCAAGGTCGGTTTCAGACTCTATATGTTTATATATATATATATATATATATATATATATATATATATATATATATATATATATATATATAATATATATATATATATATATATATATATATATATATATATATATATATATATATATATATATATACATATATATATATATATATATATATATATATATATATATATATATACATATATATATATATATATATATATATATATATATATATATATATATATATATATATATATATATATATATCTGTGTATGTGTGTGTTACACCCGATAACTCAAAAAATAATGGGCCGATTTTGATAAAATTAGGTGAATGCCTTCCTTTTGCAAGTGGTTTGGATAGGTTTGTCAGCCCGGAAAATCTGCCGAATTCGCCTGGTCCGTGACAGTTCTGAACTTACCTTTAATGTATCGAATTTCGACCACGAAATTGCATGTTTGTAAGAAAAGAAAATCGGGACGCAGCAAGTGCGTTATGGTAGCGAATTTCTATTGAATGCTTCAAATTTGAATAGCTCAATTTGCCATTAACCTATAAGGAACGTTGGCGAGGAAACTAGTTTTTCAGGAATATTTTAAGTATATTTTCGAAACATTTTTGTACATTTTCAAACAATAAAGTTATTGTAATAAAATACGGTACCTTGTTTCTACTATATAGGTTATACTGGTAACCAAATTTGATGCCTGCTTTCTTTTAAAAAACACATATTTGCTATTTAAAACATTTTTACGAAAATTCGCTACCATAATGCACTTGCTGCGTCCAAACTTTTTAAGTTTTTTAGTGATTCCGTTAAAAAATATGTTCTACATTTGTGTTCTTTAATTTCTTCAGCACATTGTATTGATTATTTTTTACATCCACATTTCTAAAGGCTCTATTCTGTTTCTTTCCTGCCTAATCAAAGTCAAGCTTTCCGCCCCATGCATTATAACACTCGAAACGGATGAGTTGATGCATCTCTTTCTCAGTTCCGAGCTAAAATGCTTATTCCTGAAAAGATTATTTTGTGCATGAGACATTTGCTTTGCCATAGATTATTTACGATATGTATCAAGTGTGTTTTGTTTCTTAAACGTCGGTCTATTTGCGCTACTATGGCAAATCACCGACGCCAGGGAGCAGTTTCACCTCACTATCCTGGAAATTTTGTCGAACTGCTGCCTTTCTGCAAGGGGGGTAGGGATCTCTAACGTGCCCAACATCGCATGGACACGAAACTGACGGCTTTACGCGTCCTCCGACGGGCGGAACGTGCAGACATTCAACTTGCTCAAACACAACGACACAACCTCAGTTAATGTTAAGTGTACAGTATGTACTGAAAAAGTAAACACCGAGGCTCTCATATGTATCATCAAATTTCAATAATTCGACCAAAATTAGACATAGCGCCACCCCTTGCTCTCGTTCCAAAGAGGAAAAATTAATGTTTGCGATAGTATTACACCGACAGTACCGGCGGTTTAACGTCGCGAACTACGCATCCGGAAATTGATACCACGATTTTCAGCTTTCCGTATTCGACACGTGTCCATAAACGGGATCATATCTCAGAGACTAATTATCCGATACAAATGGATCATGCGTTGTTTTCAAAAGGAATGTATGTGTAACACTCGGGCTCCAAGTGTCAATCACAAAAACTCTAAAAGATGTGAATCTGTGAAATTAAAAATCTTGAATACTTCCCGATTTTCGTAAAAGTTCGCTACATACGAAGGAAATGTACAACCAGAATTACCAAAATCGAGCACAGATGCGTTGAAAACATAATTCCAAAGAGAATGACACTGAAACGCTGTGCCCATACCCAAAACCAACACGCAGCACTGCCGCGAATCTGCCGATCCCAGACGTTTGAACGAATATAACTGTAGCAGCGTACGACACTGTCTTTATTTGTTGCCAATCCATTTTTTAGATCGCTATATATTTCCCGATTCAAAACTTTGCTGAAACAGGTTTCACAATTTTGTAACTCGCAGATACAGTTTCTACACCATTCAAAGAAATTTTGCACGTAATACAGCAAATACTTATCAAATAAATCTTCTCTGATTGTCTTATCAATTGTTCTTGTTTTTTTTTTACATGAACAATAAGCTCCATCAAAAACCAAGCAAAAATCTACCTATCTTTATATACGGAAGCCACTAGTAATACAGTGATATAACTAAATTAATTACCAAAGAATTTAAAGTGAAAAATTATAGCTTAGACACCATATTATCCTGATAAATATCCACTTGATTTGCTGTGGGATAATTTAACTTTTCTCGTCCAGTGGACACACACTTTAAAGTTGCTTAATTTCATTTTTGTGGCAATTTCTCATAGTTCATTCTATTTGGTAGCTTGGCAAATATATGAGCAATTAATAATGCATGATATTATAAAATTAATTGCTATACATAAAAACTATACTACCAAATTGGATTGTAATAATAACTTAAACGAAAATGAATAAAATATTTAAGACAGCCAATCAGATTAAATACCACACGTGTCAGAAATCGCATTAATAACCAACTAGTTCCTCGTCATTGACATTCTGCTTTTTTCATCTAGAGAAAAAACATAGTGCAGTGTTGCTATCGCCGCTAGATCAGGTAAAAGCTAATATAAGTTATCCTTAGAGCTATTATTATTATTTAACATTGACAATATCGCGAGAAACGACAATGAACCTGCACAGAAAACAAATGAAAGGAGAGAGGGCCACAATGGACACCATGTATATTATATTAGATAGTGGGGACCAGGCTTTACATGCATTACGTGCGATGTTGCCACATCAAACACAATATACACATCACTAGGGGGTGATACTGCATATTAGGGGCCAATTAGTTTTAGATAAATCGACTGCTGATAGATGATTTTTTACTACGTTATATGTCCTCTGATACCATTCTTAGCGAATTTCCATTAGGAAAAATTCGCTTGGGAAAATTCGCGATGCAAAGCTTTCGAAAAAATTTCTTCAGATGAGCGCGAATTTGGGTCCCTAAAACCCAAAAACAATATATATATATATATATATATATATATATATATATATATATATATATATATATATATATATATATATGTATATATATATATATATGTATATATATATATATATATATATATATATATATATATATATATATATATATATATATATATATATATATATATACATATGTATGTATGTGTGTGTGTGTGTATGTATCCGAACGATAACCCAAAAAATACTAAATTGATTTCAATCAAACTTTAGAGAAATCTTGTTTGGGCAAAAACCGAGGTCGAGTTCGTTAATCAGCCTTTATGCTCAAGTTTTTCCGGTGGAAAATCGGAGAAAACTTTTTGAAAACGCTATATTTTTGTAAGTATCGGAGTAACTGGAATGAGACTTTACATGTGGCTAGAAATGGTGCAACTAAACCTATGTTATGATTTGTAAGTAATTTGAGACACAATATTTAGATTTTTTTCTAAATTAAAACTAAACTCCCAAAGACAAGCGTTGAGACGACTTATTGGTTAAAGTCCAATGCCTGACAGGCAGGGTAATTAGCTGCCACGCGTAGATTGATTCATACAACAGGTATAAACCATACATCAACGGTAACCAAACTAAATATATACCAGGAATAAGACATACTACCCGAACCAACAATCGTAAAACCTCGGCAGCAACTATGAAAAATGACAGACGACATGAATTTAAAAACTGGCCAAGTAATTGTTATTTAACTAGGAGATTCAATCAATTATTAAAATACACGATATTTGTAGCTTTATGAACGGCCTCAAATACAGTTTTAGCACAGCATAGATATATTATGATATCGTATAATATACTAGAAATGTAAACAAAATCAAGCCAAGTCTCTATAAAAATTGTTCTCAAATAGTTTCTTCTATCTTTAAACTCAAACTAAGACGTCATATAAGACCGAATCAGTCGTGAGATGTGTTTCAATAGTATTTCTACTAAATCGGTAATTAGTTACGTATACTTTGAATATAATATCCCCGGCATAAAGCCGATCTAAAGTATCACAAAAAAAAACGTTAGTTGAAGTATGCTTAAATGGCGCAGGGGACATCGCCCTTGCCTCCTAGCAGAAGGTTACGCGATCGAATCCAACTTGATGAATGTAAGTTTTTTAAGTTTTATTTCGACATTTGGAGAAACAATAGTGCACAGATTCCATACGTTTTGAACAAGATCTCATTTTTGTTTAAAACGCCTGAATAACTTTGTCACCTTTGAGTCTGAAATTATAATTTTGTTATTGTTGATATTTGAAAAACCGGTTTGATTAGGCTGACTAAAAGGAAATCATACTGGCGATAAATAAGGAAAAATAACTGCTGCGTTTATAATTTGGCAGATACTTTACTTTTCTAAATATGAATTAAGTTCCGTAATACAAGTTTCTTTTAAAGAGACTTGCACTATCTACAGATATAGCAAAATTTAAGTTTTTAGCTTCATAGAAAATTGAGTTTTGGGCATTTCTCTCAAAAGGAGAACGCAATATTTTTTTGATAATAGAGATATATCGATGGTAACACTTTTAAAATAATTCTTCAAATGTGCGCCCACTAGGATCTCTAAAATCGATCTTCAAGGTCTGTGTAAGTTTAATTTATTAACTTTATTAATATGCCGTATAATAATAGTTTACAATTCTTATGAAAACTCGCTAATATAACGCACTTGCTGCGTCTAGAAATTTTATATTATTGCCGAGTTGTTGACATTATTAGTTCGTCGGTGGTCCCATACTGTAAGTTTAAACTAAGACTTTTATTTTATTTTGATAATACATATCATAGGGGCCAACCGGATTTTCGAAAATAAATTTCAAAAACATGTTTAAAACCACTCCGGTGTGCATAAACAAGAAGAAAAATGTTATGGGTACAACCCTCCCCAAAATTTACGGGACCCGGAGTGAACATGGGTGCTGGGGGGAAGGAAATAAAGAAAGAACATCAACAAAAACAGCTTAGTTGGACTTTTACAAGCAGCCTTTTTTACATTTCTTATCAACATTTTCAAGCCAGTGGAGAAAAGGAGTTCGTGGTGAAATGTCTGCCTATACTTTTTTTCCATAAACCAGAAACATCAGGTATTGTTAGAACAAGAGATGACGTTGTCTGTTATTAATTGGTGGAAGTCATTTTTCGCCTAATTGATCAATTACGGACACCTGTCCTTGCTGATACAAAAGCATCGTGGGTTTCGCGGATTTGGTTTTTCTGAGGATTGTGGGCATAATTTTTAGCTACTATTTTTTAGCAAGCTTTATTCAACCAGGGTTTCGATTTGAAACTAACCAGCTTTGATGCATGAGAAATATAGATTTCAATTCCTAATGACATAATTTCAGTAATACAGTTGGCGCCTGATGTGGGATTATTACTTCGACAACAGATATCTGCCCAAGAAAATGAAAAGTAAAAATGCCTTAATTCGTCCAATTCAGCATATTTATAATGCCAGATTTGTTAAGTATACATATGTCGGAAATTATCTGTTTGTAGAGGATGTGTTGCACTGAAAAGACAATAATTAAACTTGCCTAGGAAAGCTAATGTTAGTAATTTGTAGTTTTCGGGGTTAACCGCGAGGAAAAGGTCAAGGCTCTATGGTTACTTATATCTGGAACGATCCTCTGCTTCAGATCTTGACTGGTAGCAAATAGTCCAGCAGTTCGTCCGGGGCCATTTACAGAATTAGAAAACTTGAGCCACCTTCGAAATTCTGATAGTTTTGTACCGAAATCAATCTAATTTGTTCAGTTCATTCTAAGGGTTAATTCCAATGTTCCACAAGAGTCCATTTCAGGATTGTTCACTGCAGTCCAGTGCAGTATTATTATAAATTCTAATTTATATAGTGCATTAGTGAAACCGAACGTTTCAAAGTATATATTCTGTGTTCAATAAAGAACATTTTTGTCTTAAGTACCACTCAAATAAGCAATTAGTTTCATGACAACGCTAAAACGGACAATTAAAGTGCAATTTGTAAATAAACCCATGTATGTAAACTTCCAAACTGTTGTGTACCAGTAAAGGTAGTGTAAATAAAATTGGTAAATTTGGAGATAACCTCCCGAACGCTTTTAAAAAAATCAGAAGCGTGCTTAGATCCCCCCCCCCCTTGGATGCAGAAACCACAAGAAAAATGTCATGTTCATACACCCCAAAGAAGTTATGGGACCAGGAGTGAATAGAGATGCTGAGCGGTGTAGAAGATAAAAAGGAAATAGCAGAAAATACGAAAAAACAGCTTAATCGGACCTCGAAAAGCTGCCCTTTTTACATTTTGAAGCCATACCCCCTTAAGCACTGCCTACCCCGCACAGCACCCCTATTCACCCTAGGTCCCGTAAATTCTTTGAGAGCTGCTCAGAGGAAATGTGTCTTGTGGTTTATGAAACGAGGGTAGTTGTAGACTGCAAGAGAAGAAGGAAAACCCCCACAACTAAGCAGCAGCCGCCTCTAAACCCCCCCCCCCCCCGTCTTGTCGCAAGTGAAACGCTAAGGTAAATCCATGTTACAATATAAGTACCCTAGTTCGTACAGCTGAAGGAGAACAATACCGTCAAACCATCGAAATTTAAAAAAATTTGGACGCAGCAAGTGCGTTATGGTAGTGAATTTCCATAAAAATATTTTTCATAGCAAATATGTCTTTTCTTAATAAAATCAGGCATCAAATTTGCTTGCCAGTATAACCTATATAATAGAAACAATGTACCATATCTCATAAAAAACGCTTTTCGACAAAACTCCCAAACAAGTTTTTTGCATACAAATTTACAAACAAATTTTTCACGAAAATCCGAACACATTTTTTTTTTATAATTTATTAAACATTTATTATTATACCCTTCACTTCTGAAACACAAAATACAGACTGTTCTATGTGAAACAATTGAGTTACGAGAGTTTGATTTTTTTTAATTCAGTCACTATTTGAGAGCGCCAGGGGCATGCATCTCGATTTTTTCATGAAATAATATAAACGAAAACCTCTCTGAATGCGTCATTTGCATTAGACTCAAATTTTTGTTGGTAAAAATGCCGTGTCACATTTTTTGATATTGCCAAAAATGTGAAAAGTTGCTAAAGAATTGAAATAACTTATGGGCTACCTGTGTGTCGAAATAATTTTTCTAAGATACCGCTCAAATTGCAACTACTCAGATTTGAAGCAATTTATAAAAATTCGTTACTATAACGCATTTGCTGCGTTTCGAATTTCTTTTCTTAAAAATGTGCATCATATTTCGATGGAAAATGCAGAAATGCAATAATATAAGACGCGTTTAATTTAAAAAAAAAAAGAAAATTTGTATCACCACGACTTAATGGCCCCTGTGATTGTATAAATATTTTTTAAATGAAGCTCAAGACTCCCTATAATTAACGTATACAATTATTGTTTCTCGTATCTTGTATAAGAACAGTAATTTTGATCTTTACTGTAGAAATGCGTCATCCTGTATATGTGTAAGTAGATAAAAACTGAAACTAACCCCGGATATGGGTCCTAGGGGACCTAGTTCGCGCTCAATTATTGAAAACATCTTTTTAAAATTCTAAAGTCGCGGTCTCTTCAATAACAAATTACTTGTATGAAAATTTATTAAAAATTATAGAGAATTAAACTATAATTTCAATAACTAAAACTACTGCTAAAGCATCAGAGACAGGGTCTATTTGAAATGGATTTTCTGGAAACATTTTAGTAAAATGAAGGACAATGACGGTTGAAGCTAAAACTTAAGGGCTTGTAGAACACATTTCTTGCAACATAGCCCGTATGGTTCTTTGCCTAAAAGTTTCCAATTTTGATGTTTCAAATCGAGACTTTGACGTTGTAAGAGGAAAAGTTATCAAATTTTCAAAGTACTTTTTCTGGAATTTCTTGACGTTTTTGCGACAAAAAACTTAGTCTTTGTCTGTAACATACATAGGATTTTGTTATCCACATAAAATATTTTACTTTTGTACGTTTGTCTCGTCATCAGTGGCATCCAAAGTTTTTTTCTTTAAATGCCTATAACTTTTTTCCTTTCACCCTATACGTCTAAATTTTTAAATTTTAGCACATAGTTTACTTTTTGTGGCATAAACCAGCGCACCAGCTGCCCTTGCTTTAATATTTCTGGAAATATGAAAAATTTCTGAATAAATCACATATAAAATTCAAACTGGCCCGGGATATGTGTTCTAGGCGGCCTATTTCGTGCTCATTTTAAGAAATTTTTTCAAAATTCAAAAGTCGAGATCTCGTTAGTGAATTTTTTAAAGAGAATTCACCAAAAAGAACGGAAAATTCACACACACTTACCTTTTTCATCTCAAGCAAATGAGGTACGTCCGGCCCTTGGGTGCAAACAACCTCGTTACAAAAACGATGTAGGAAACAAATAATATGTAACGGATTATGAACTCGCGACAAATGCACGCTTTAACCACTCTAATAGTAGATAGAAGGTGAAGAATGAAGTTTTTTTATTGCATTTATTTTTGGGGCAACCTGTGTATATTTCCTTTTGTTTATTATGTTACAAAAGTGTTATAGAACATCTGCATCAACAATTAGCAGGCTATGAATTGAAAGAGTATATTACTCAACTAGAAGCAATTATATAGATCCATACTTAACAGGTTTAGAAATAAATCAGTCATTATATTGTCGACTGTTTGAATTTGGTTACTTATTTCAAGATTGAAGCACGCTGCGATAATTGAAATAGAAAATGATAATCGTGGATAGTAAGAGGTGCCCGCATATTTGATGGTTTCGAAACAATCATTCGATAATGATTGCATAGCTGATATGATAATGTTCGGCAACACTGTATCGAACTGAAAACTGACCGACCTAGATTTTTACGTTGCCATTCACCACAAATAACGGGAAAGCGCAAAAATTCTTTCAAACTTGTTCTGTAATTTAGTTTCACTCCTTCCCGCATGCGAGCGATACATGTTATTTTTGTCCCGGGTCCGTTCGAATTACACTGGCCAATTTCTGTCTGTCTGTACCGTCAAATGTCATGGTAACTGTTGTTGCTGCTGTTGTTGCATCCGGTATTCGGGAAAGTGCAAGTTGTTAGTATATAATTCTTTGATTAGTTGTGAGTTGATGTGAATTTCTAACGGTGAAAATCAGTGTTAATATTAGTTTTAAGGAGCTGCCGAATGGACTTGTAGTCTTTTCCGTCAAGAAATAGGTAAGTGTGTCGAAAATCATGACAAGAAACTATACATTGTCAAAAGAATGTTAAAGAGAATCCTTGAATATTTGCATAAGATGTGAAGCAACGTTTCTATTTAAAAATCATTATCATGGGTGCCAGCAATTTTTGTAATCAGGGGTAGCTAAAAAAGTCTGGACGCAGCAAGTGCATTATGGAAGTGGATTTTCATAAAAACGTTTTTAATAGTAAATATGTCTTTTTAATGCAAGCAGGCATCAATCTGGTTACCAGTATAACCTATACAGTGGTAACAATGTACCGTATTTTATCAAAATATCTTATTGTTTGAAAATGTAAAAAAATTTCCGAAAATAAACTTCCCGAGAAAACTGGTTTCCTAGCCCACAAACAGGTTTATAGCAAATTGAGTTATTGAACTTTGAAGCATTTAATGCAAATTTGCTACCAAAATGCACTTACTGCGTCTCGATTTTTTCTTACAAACATGCATCATATTTCGATAAAAAATTCAAAAATGCAATAATATAAGGGTGTTTTAAAAAAATATTGGGCTCACCAAGGACTTATGAGCCACCCTGTGATTGTCAAAATTATTGTCAAAGATGCAACTCAAGACACCTGAGCCGATTTTCCTGGCTGACGAACCTATCCAAGTCATTTGCAAAGGAAAGGTACTCAGAAAATTTGGTCAAAATCGGCCTATTATTGTTTGAGTTATCGGTGTGATACATACATACATACATACATACATTGCCCTTCATTTAATAAAATATTTCCAGAAAATTCATTTCAAATAGACACTTTCTCTGATGCTTTGGCAGTAGTTTTAGTTAAGCTTATGGTTTAACGGTCTATAATTTTTAGCTAATTTTCGTAGAAAAAATTCGTTAATCAGCAGACCACGGCTTTTGAATTCTAAAAAGATGTATTCAAATGAGCGCAAACTAGGCCCTCTAGAATTCATATCCGGGTTTATTTTCTGTTTACATATATACAGGGTGACGCATTTCTACGGTAAAGCTCAATATAATTGTTATTATGCAAGATACGAGAAAGAATTGTATACGTTGCTTATAAGGCGTCTTGAGCTGCATCTTATAAAATTATTTTGACAGTCACAGGCTGGTCCATAAGTCGGTGGTGATACCTACAATTTTTTTTGAACACTCCTTATTGCATTTTTGCATTTTTCATCGAAATATGATGCATGTTTGTAAAAAAAATCCAGATGCAGTAAGTGCGTTTTGGTAGCGATTTTCATTAAATGCTTCGAAGTTCAATAACTCAATTTATTATTAACCTATGGTTCGTCGGCTAGGAAATGAGTTTTCTCGGAAACATTTCAAATTTAGTTTCGAAAAAATTTTGTACATTTTCAAGCAAGTTATTTTGATAAAATATGGTACATTGTTTCTACTATATAGGTTATACCGGTGACCGAATTGATGTCTGCTTGTATTAAAGAGACATATTTGCTATTAAACATTTTTATGAGAATTCACTTCCATAACTCACTTGCTGCGTCCAGACTTTTATTATTAAATTTTCTATTTCTACTTGCTTTGATTACTTAACGGCTACATTGTGTAGGATAATGAAAGTACCAAACTAACGTCATGGTGAAATAATGGATCTTCCACTTAATCTAAATTCTAATGATTTAATTTAATCGTTTATATTAATAATTATCAGACAGAATAGATTAGTAAGAGAGAGACAGAGATGTATAAGTGACTGGCATTTACACTTATCACTCTATCCTTTCCACTTTTAACGTAAAGGTGAACAACATTTTTGCTTAAATTTGCAACTAGCGACAAGGAAAAGAGAATTGGTAGTGTAACATTATGCCAGTAATGTAATATTCTTGTAAATACGATGATAATAATTTTATTTTATTTATGTATTAACTGACATTAAAAAGGAACTAGCACAGAAAAAGAATATTCCAATATTGTGTGAATTTAAAAATAAACATTTATTCTATTCAATTAGCTTGATAGTGTTGGGTAGTCTGTGTTTTATGAAGTTAATAAATTGTTAGGTTTTAAATGTTTATACTTGCAGCATTACCACTGCCAAAAATTTAGAAATTGTATTAAGCATTTAAAGGCCATGAAGTAAAGATCTGTCGATTCACTGCCACCAAGAAATTGAACAAATTACATCAACCTGTATTATTGTAGGTTTTGGTTGAAGATGCTGCATAACCTAGACTGAATTTCAATAGAAGACCTTCTTCTTTTTCTGTTTCCGCTAATTTATCTTTTATGACACAGTTCATGAAAGGCAAAGTCTTTGTGTCTCTAAGTTATCAGAAACTACACCACAAGGTGGATGTTTACTCGATTCGTGAATGGCTGGAGATTATGTGTTTTTGAAAATATGCCTTTCGGAAGGGCATTTCAAAGATTAGATTCTCTGCGATAGAAATAAGATTGCTAACGGACTGCTCGACGGTAAAAGCATGCGATTTTAGAAAAAAGGAGATTCGGGTCGCCGAAGGAGGTACTAGCTAATCAATTTCTGAGGAGCATGTCGATGATGGTATCCATAGAAGAGTCGGGGATCTACAACTTTTCTCCCGTGTTATAGAGAAGTATGCTTGGCTGTAATAGATGGATTTCTTAAAAACCGAAAGGCACGTTTCTAAATAGAATCTAGGAGGGACAAGGCTGCTTTGGCGACAGCCGTACAATGTCTGAAACATATTTCTCTCAGTTTTGGTCTTACTGCTGGAATAGTTGTTGGGCTTTTTCCTGCAGATCAAGCCTGAAATAGAAGCAGATACAAGGGCAAATGTCCCGGCCTTTTTTTGACGATACAGCGAATACTCCACTATTTAAAGTCAGGTGAAGAAAGGAACCTACAATTTTTGTGTCATCATGCCTTAAAATATTTACATTTACAGAAATGTAACCAGATCTATGTCTTGTATTATTAGTAATAATAATAGTAATAATAAACTCAAATGGCCCCCAGAAACACCATACCTTAGCTTTTTTTAATTCCTGTTTATTATTTTGTAAATAGTTGGGAATTATGTGTTTCTGGAAAAATGTTTGCTGGGAGAATATTCCAATGTTTAAAAGCTCGAGAAAAGAACAAGCTTTCGTGTCACGCGGTTCAACAAGTGGATAACTCCAAATTTAACGCGTGTGATTAGTTTAAACAGCTGGCTTTTTATCTAAATTCCAGAGTTAACGAAGCAATTTCTGAGAGAAAATACTGATTGTATTCAATGATTAAAAGGAAATCCAGTCTCAGTGTAAGAGATTGGCCTTTTGCCTATACACATGTAGATCGTAATTTTGACGGCATAATGCTATTTTATTGTTGGTTTATAAGCCTGTAAAGTTTTAACGTTTCGGTTACCAGATTTCATTGAAATTGTGTCCTTGTATCGTTCTTGGTCTTGGCATAGTTGATTTTGTAAATACACTGTCTTTGATTTTTATATTTACACACCACAAGGGCTTGCAGCCTAAATACTGTCGTACCGTGGGTGTCGACAAGACGAAAAGAGGCTGCTTGTTATTTCTGGACTTGAAGGTTTGGAGGTTCGGGGGAGAAGGAGAAACATATGCCGGCAAGGAATTCCACAACTTGGAAGTCCTCGGGACAAAAGAGCGGGCATAACAAGATGTTCTATGTCTGGTAATCTGGACAGTAAAAGGGTGCATTCGCTCTGCTCCCCTGGTAGATCTGTTGCGGGCAGCAGGTGGAGGAACTATGGAAGAAAGCTCCTCTGAGCAGTGCCCGTGCAGATATATATATATATATATATATATATATATATATATATATATATATATATATATATATATATATATATATATATATATATACAGTGTGGAACAGCCAAATGGAATAAATTCGATAACGGATAAATGAGGACGTGTTGGGAAAAACGCTTGGACACGTCGATTTGTATTTTTAACTGCGCATCTTTTTCAAGAAAAAAAAATTATATAGGGTGCGTCATGTGACAGTGGCCAATACCAACTTCCTTATTTTAAATACAAGCCCCTGTATATTATTAATTTTTTGGATTCTTCAGAAAATTCTAGACATAATTCATGTACAATGTCCTATACCTATCTTCAACTGTTTCGGAAATATTAAGTATTTTCAGATTTATTACAAAAATTAACATTAAAAATAGAAAATTATTTTATTTCACAAATTCTAATAAGAAATACTGATTATTTCTTAATAATTTAAAAAAACAAAAAAAAATTAATGTCAATGTAGTAAATGTTCAAAATGCTCGCCACGAACATCTTGGCAACATGCTAATCTGGTATAGAAATGTCTTCTAACATTACTCAACATCTCAGGCGTGACTGATCTAATCGCAAGCGTGATTCGTCTTTTTAAGTCATCTAAGTTGAGGGGCTTAGTTTTGTATACAATACTTTTGACATATCCCCACAAAAAGTAGTCTAATAGCGACAGATCAGGAGATCGTGCTGGCCATTCTATCGATCCGCGCCTCCCTATCCACCGATTTGGAAAAATTTGGTTCAGGTACTGCCGGACATTGATTTGGTAATGGGGCGGTGCTCCATCTTGCTGAAACCATATTTTATTGGCAGGAACTTGTGGGTTTGCTGGATCTGGATATAAGTTTGTCAAAGTTGGCACGACATTATTTTGGAGCAGTTCTAAATATTTATCCCCATTCAAGTTGCCATCAATGAAAAAGGGACCTACCATATGATTTCCAACAATTCCTGCCCAAACATTAACTTTTTCAGGATATTGCGTATGTTCCTCTCTCATCCAATGAGGATTCTCATTAGACCAATAGCGGCAATTTTGACGATTAACATGACCGTGAAGTGTAAATGTGCTCTCATCAGAAAACAAAACATCTTCTAATTGGATCACATTGTTATCTAACATTGCCATCATTTGTTCACAAAAATACGTTCTCCTATCGAAATCGTCCTCCATGAGCTCCTGAGTTGGTATCATTTTATAGGGATGCATTTTACTTTCCTTTAATGTTCGAAAAATTGCTGTGTGGCTAACGTTGAATAGTTGGGCTGCTTGTCGACCAGAAGTATGTGGGTTTTCTTGAAACTCAAGCGTAATATCCAATTTCGTATCATCACTTACTGCATTGGCAGCTACTTTTTTTATCTGTCTCACATGACCAAGCTCGCGAAACTGCTTTTCTATTTTGCTAATTGTTCCTTGGGATACAGGCGGCAAATTTGGAAATTTTTCGTGAAATAAGCGAGACACTTCCATCTGTGTCCGTGTGTTATCTCCATAACCAATCATTTGTAGAATGGTTATTTTGTGCATTTCTGTTAAATGAACCATTTTTCTGATATTATTACGTACAGTTAACGAAATTCAAACGACAATAGCACTGACACTAATCACTACTGTCATGCAGGCAGACAACAAGTTGCTAAGGCTACGAGTTTTATACGAACAGAAAGAAAACTGTTTTTGTTTTTGTTTCATTTCATATCAGTAAAAAGAAACGCAGGAATGGTTTTTGTTTACTTTCTCATTATCAAGAGCTGAATGGGAAATAAGTATTGAATGCAATGTAGCGAATTTGTGAAATAAAATAATTTTCTATTTTTAATGTTAATTTTTGTAATAAATCTGAAAATACTTAATATTTCCGAAACAGTTGAAGATAGGTATAGGACATTGTACATGAATTATGTCTAGAATTTTCTGAAGAATCCAAAAAATTAATAATATACAGGGGCTTGTATTTAAAATAAGAAAGTTGGTATTGGCCACTGTCACATGACGCACCCTATATAATTTTTTTTTCTTGAAAAAGATGCGCAGTTAAAAATACAAATCGACGTGTCCAAGCGTTTTTCCCAACACGCCCTCATTTATCCGTTATCGAATTTATTCCATTTGGCTGTTCCACACTGTATATATATATATATATATATATATATATATATATATATATATATATATATATATATATATATATATATATATATATATATATATATATATTCCGGGCTCGCAAATACTTTTCACCAGCTAATCTCTGTACCTTATATATTTCAGAAATAAGGCCAAACCTCGAATACTGCTCCCACATCTGGGGTGTCGCTGCCGCTTCTACACTCACTATCCTGGACTCCATTCAGAAGAGAGGTATACGTCTCATCGGTGACCCTACCCAACACCAAAAGGCTGCCATCCCTTGCCCACTGACCTGCCGTTGGTGATCTTTCTCTCTCTTTTATAGATATCTGCACGGGCACTGCTCAGTGAAGATTTCTTCCATAGTTCCTCCACCTGATCTGTTGGGGCCAGCAGGTGGAGGAACTATGGAAGAAATCTTCACTGAGCAGTGCCCGTGCAGATATCTATAAAAGAGAGAGAAAGATCACCAACGGCACGTCAGTGGGCAAGGGATGGCAGCCTTTTGGTGTTGGGTAGGGTCACCGATGAGACGTATACCTCTCTTCTGAATGGAGTCCAGGATAGTGAGTGTAGAAGCGGCAGCGACACCCCAGATGTGGGAGCAGTATTCGAGGTTTGGCCTTATTTCTGAAATATATAAGGTACAGAGATTAGCTGGTGAAAAGTATTTGCGAGCCCGGAAGAGGAAACCTAATTTCTTAGCAGCCGCTTCTGCAATTGATGTGACGTGTTGGTGCCAATTGAGATTTCGATCCACAGAGATGCCAACAAGTGAAAAGGACTCATTACTTTGAATAACTTGGTTGTTCATTGAGGTGGGTTTAGGGCTGGTGTATCTCTTATGAGATAGAAAGCAAGACTGAGATTTGGTGGGATTGGATTGTACAAGATTTCTACTTCCCCAGTCTAATATTTTTTTGGATATTCACGGAGACAGAGCCCTCCATGAGTCTGCGATTCTCATCTAATTGGGCTAAAGAGACAGGCTTATGCCCAGTTTCACAAAGCCCGATTAAATATTTAACGGACTGTTAGTTAATCAAGGATTAAGACGACCAGTCAGACCAATTCGGGTTTTTGCCATGACAACTAAATATTTTGAAGCACTGATTGGTTGTATTAAGCCTTGATTAACTAACCGGCCGTTAACTGTTTAATCAAGCTTTGTGAAACTGGGCATTAGAATATTGTATATTTGAGTGGAGGGTGCTGTCGTCCGCGTAACTGTGAACTGGGTTGGATGTGCTAGAGAGGAGGTCATTGATGTGGAGAAGAAACAAAGTATGGGCTAAAGCTGAAACTTGAGGAAATCCTGCATTAATTGGATACAGTTTAGAGGAACGGCCATCCACGACAACAGAAATGCTCCGGTTGGAGAGGAAATTTGCTGTCCAGGTACAGAGTTTTGGTGGAAGTTTATTAAGCAGCGCTGCGTGCCAGACCTGGTCGAATGCTTTGGATATGTCTAGAGCGACAATCACCGTGTAGTTCCATAGACTTGTTCCAAGAATGGGTGACAAAGGAAAGGAGGTCGGCATTTGATCTGCGCTGACAGAATCCATACTGCCTGTCTTGGATTAGACTGTGTTTTCAAGAAATTTTAGTAATTCGGTGTTTATATACTTTTCCATCACTTTACAGACGACTGAAAGGAGAGAAATAGACCTATAGTTGCTAAGAAGCGCTTTGGATCCTTTCTTGGGGACGGGTTGTACTCGAGCAGTTTTCCAGTTACTAGGGAATATGCCTCTATTGTAAGATGTCTGAAACAGACGAGTCAAGACAGGAGCAAGTTCTGCTGCGCATTTTTTAAGAACAATTGCTGGGATCTCGTCAAGGTCGAAGTCTTTACTGGTATTAAGAGAAGAGAGCATATTTCGTACCTTTTTAGTTTTGAAAATGATATCCGTCATTTTATGCGCGACATTGGGGACTGTTGGTGGTTGAACATTTGGAGGCGGGTTGAGAGTAGAATTGCCGGCGAATAACGAGGCAAAAAGTTCAGCCTTGCCCAGGGCAGTAGAAACAATTTCATCCCCTGGGACAAGAGGTGGGAACATGCTTTTGCAGAAATTATTCCCAATAGATTTAGCAAGAGCCCAGAAGGGTTTGCTGCCGTTGGAGCTTAAGAGGATAGATATATTTAATGTTCCTAAAACCAAAAGGTGATACATTCAACTTTTTAATATCTCATGTTAATCAGTTACCTTACCACAAAAAAAAAAGAATTGAGACAATATGGTGTTCGTAAAAACAATTTAACTGTGCAACAGATTACCTGATTATAGAATGTAATGTTCATTTTAAATCGTGTCTTGTTTGTAAACACCGAAGAAAGGCAAGGTAATTATTAAATAATTATTTATAAATGTTGAAACTGTAACGTGAATGTCTCTAGACGGACGTACTTGAAAAATATTTGTGTAATTATCATTATTCACAGTTTGTTGCCGCAACACCGTAAGGCTCCATTTTCTACGAGATATTCGCCAGATGTCGCAACACCGCAAAAGTGAAAGTACAAGAAAGGAAAAGTGTAGCAATGTTGCATACTACCTTGTCGTTTATTTAGAAGAATATAAATTTATTTATTATGCCGCATTCTTGCATAAATATTAAATAAGTCTACTGCGGGATTTTTTTAATTTATGTCAGAAATTTTTTTGTATGTACCTATCTTGAGTTTTATCGCTGTTTGTTATCATTTGGTCCAAAGTGCCTGAAATATCAGCCATTTTACTATCTAGTGATCAAATTTAAGAATTGAAATAAGGCTGTTGCGTATTTAGCGAATATTTATTTAAAAAATCGCCTATCGAGACGTAACGACTTTCAAATTTTCGAAAAAAAAATTCAAATGAGCACAAATTACATCACATATCAGTTTTGAAACAAAGTCAAATTACCTAAATGTCAAAGAGTTCGTTACGAATTCTCGTTTTCTCCAAGCGCATTCGAACCGTGGAATGTCCTCCAGGCAGACACATTTCCGAAGACATTAAAATTTCATTAAAAAACTGATCAAGGTGGTCCTAATTTTATAAGTCAGCACATAAAAGATAAATTTCGGGACGCAGCAAGTGCGTTATGGCAGCGATTTTCATTAAACGCTTAAAATTTGAATAACTCAATTTTCTATAAACCTAGAAAGTTGAATAAAGGTATGTGGTAATGTCTTTAGCAGTCCAACATACCTACTAAATTTCATCAAAATCACTCACTGTTATTTTTTGAGATACGAATTTGTTATCGGAAAATCAATTTCTTTTTAGAAAAACTGGTCCGATCGGGCTCGCTAATGAACTCATTCAAGCTATTAATGAAAGAAACGTACTCGCCGAGTTTGATCAAAATTGGATAATTACTTTTTGAGTTATCGGTTGGATACACACACACAAATATATATATATATATATATATATATATATATATATATATATATATATATATATATATATATATATATATATAGGATATGTGCTCTAAAGGCCAAAATTTGCGCTCATTTGAAAAAATGTTTGCAAAGTCTCAACATCGCAAATCTGTTTTTAATAAAAATTTGCTAAAAATCTTGTGTTCTAACTCGTTTTGAGAAAAATACCCAAAACTCAATTTTCTCTGAAACTAAAAATTTTCGGGACGCAGCAAGTGCGTTATAGTAGTGAATTTTCATCAGAATTGTACACTATTCAAATTAATTATTCAAATTTAAATGGACCTTGGAGAACGGTTTTAGAGTCCCAGTTAGCAATTCTTTTTTTTATATTTTATATGGAGCTAAACAATTAAAATTTGGTTTCAGATATAATATGTAAGTATTGCAAGGGTCTTTAAAAAATGTGTTACAAATTTCATTAAAATCACAAAAGTTTTTCAGAAAAAAAAATTATTTACAAAGGAAATGTACCAACCCATCCAGTTTTCGCAAAGAATAAACAACAAAAAAGGTTTTTTAAAACAAATTTGAAGTTATCCGCGAAGCTCATTATGTTATTTTTCTTTAATTTAATACCCACCCAAGGTCCATTTAAATTTAAAGAATTAGTTTTAATAATATATCTTACTAATAGTGTACAATTCTTATGAAAATTCACTACTATAACGCACTTGCTGCGTCCAGAATTTTTTTAATTTTTATTTTTATTTTTTTATTTATAGTATACATTCGCATGCTAAAATTTAGCGCTCTTGGACGCAAACTTTGTCCCGGTATTAGGAAATAAATGGTCCAAGGCTGACAATTTACAAAATTGTTAGTTGATTGTACATTATACACAGCTCTATCTATAAAATTTTGTGTAAACTAGAGCTATCGTGACAACATACTACCTTGTCCTGCACCGAGATGGCGTTCCTGTCGTATCTCTCACAATGCTCTCCGGGCTGACATTCTGCAACAACTTCCATTGTTTAGATTTTTAGCTATGTTTTATTTAAATAGCATAGCGGTACAGATAACGTCATCTGTCTTTGTCCAACATTGTATATATTACATTACAGAATCTAAACTAATGTCGATGATTATTGTATTATTAATTTCAAATAACTTTATTTTCCTTTGATCAAACGACTTGAAAATTGGTACACAACCACGTCTGCCTATGTTCTTTTAGGCTGTGGATTTCCGGTTCAATCACTTAGACAATTTGAAAAATCTGTGAAGTATTTTTTGAGTTATCGGGTGGATACATACATACATACATACATACATACATACATACATATATATATATATATATATATATATATATATATATATATATATATATATATATATATATATATATATATATATATATATATTTATAAATTTATAAACATTTTAACTGACCATGGAAATGGGATCCGGGTGCACTAATTCGCGCTCAGTTGAAGAAATTTTCCGAAAGTCTCACCATCGATACCTCTTTATTAGTGAACTTTCTTAATGAAAATTAACTAAAATTTAATTTTGCTATATCTATAGATAGTGTAAGTCTCTTTAAAAGAAATTTGTAATCAAAATTTCATTTACAAAAGATTTCCAGAAAGAAACTTAATTCATATTTCGAAATTTCGGGACGCAGACAGTGCGTTATGGTAGCAAATTTTCATTACATGTTTCAAGTTTGCATAACTCAATTTTCGATCAACCTAGAAAGTTGAGTTTTGGTACGTAGTAAGGTATTTACGAGGGTAATATACAAACCAAATTTCATCAAATTAGTTTTATTATTTTTGGGATACAAATTTTTCTTTCGGAAAAATTAATTATTTTTTTTACAAAAACTGGTCCGATAGAGCTGACTAATGAAGTCATCCAGGCCATTAATAAAAGAAAGTTTCTTGCCGAGTTTTATCAAAATCGGTTATTAACTATTGAAGTTATCGTGTGGATACATATATATATATATATATATATATATATATATATATATATATATATATATATATATATATATATATATATATATATATATATATAAACATATAACAATTCAAACGGACCTTGGTTTCGGGTTCTAGGAGCCCAAATCAGCTCTCATTTGAAAAAAAAATTGCAAAGTGTCACCATCGATACCTCTCTATTAGCGATTTTTTTTTGAATAAAAATTCGCTAATAAAAGTTTTGGAGAGACCTCATCTTTATAATTTTTGAAATATAAAATAGATATTATTTGTGGTATGTTTCTTTTATCAAGCCTGAAGTAGAGCATGATTATAACATGAAAGACTTCTTGTAGACACTCCAATTATGAGAGAACCTGCAATTAAAAACTGTTGCAATTTCACGTTCATTATCGTCAACAAAGAAAGAATAATAATTTGACATTTTCAGCGAGTTAGCAACGGATAATCCCGGCCTTCACCCGGAACTCGATTTTGTGTCCGGTCTCTGAAGTAAAAGAAAAGAAGTTACAGCGTCACGTAATCTTTCTACTTGTATCTATTTTGAGATGAGGGAATTGCATTCGACAATGAATATTGTGGTGGAGACTGTTTTTGCATAGATAATTGCTTTTTAGACGAGAAAGTTACTATATTTGGTTACAAGTTATCTCTCACATAGAAAGTGAATAATATCTCGAGCTGGTATACCTATGTAACTTTGCCATAATTTTATACAGGGGACCGTCAAAACTATACGAAGATCATACAGTTGGCATGACATATTTTTAAACATGATGTGTGGCAAAATGTATAATATTACTATTAGTGAATTTTCTTTAAAAAAATCACCAATGAGGAGATCCCGACTTTTTAAATTTGAAAATATTTCTTCAAATGAGCGCAAACTAGGACTCCTAAAACCCAATTTCGAGGTCAGTTTCAATTTTTTAATGTTTATATATATATATATATATATATATATATATATATATATATATATATATATATATATATATATATATATATATATATCAGACCGATAACTCAAAAAATAATGGGTCGATGTTGATCAAATTTGATGAGTATCTTCCTTTTGCAAGTGGCTTGGATAAGTTCGTTAGCCAGGAAAATCGGCCAGTAAAATTTTGCGTTTTATTTCGGAAAATTGTTATATCTCCAGATAAAACAAAGTTAGGATAAACAAGTTTGGTACGCGCATTTATATCATAAAAAGTAAACAGTGTACCAAAATTTAGGTTTGTAAGTTTAAAGACAAAAAAGTTATAGGCGTTTAAAAAAAAAGTGGTTTTCCTCTTAAAACGTCTAATTCGTGATTTAAAACGTCATAATCGGCAACACTAAGGTAAATAACCTGAAACATATCCGGATTATGTAGAGAAAACGTCGCAAGAGAAGTTTTTTTTACAAACTCTTAAGTTTCAGCTTCAACCGTCATTGTCCTTCATTTGACTTAAATATTTTTTGAAAATTGATTTTAAATAGACCCTTTCTCTGGCACTTTGGCAGTAGTTTTAGTTATAGAGTTTATCGCTTAATGGTCTATAATTTTTAGCGAATTTCCGTAGAAAAAATTCGGTCTTGGGGCCACTTTTAAATTTTGCAAATATTTGTCCAATTGAGCAAAAAATAGCCCAACACGCATGGTTATTTTTAGTTTTTATCTGTTTTCATATATACAGGGTGACGCATTTCTACGCTAAAGCTCAATATATCCGTTATACAAGATACGAGAAAAAATTGGATACGTTAATTATAGGGTGTCTTGAGCTGCATCTTATAAAATTATTTTTACTGTCTCAGACTGGCCCATAAATCGTTGGTGGTTTTTTTTATCGAACACGGCTTATATTATTGTATTTTCCAGTGTACTGTAATACGTGTTTGTAAGAACAGAAATTCGGGACGCAGCAAGTGCGTTATGGTAGAGGACTCTAACTAATTGCTTCAAATTTCAATAGCTCAAGTTGTATCACACCGGTAACTCAAAAAATAATGGGCCGATTTTGATAAAATTTTGCATGTACCTTCCTTTTGTAAGTGGCTTGGATAAGTTCGTTAGTCAGGGGGACGAGGTTTTCCGGGAAAATTTTGAGTTTTCATTCGAAAAAAAAATTTATCTCAAAAAATAAAAAGGCTATGATAACCAAAATTGGTAGGTAGGTTTACGATATAAAAAGTAAACTATACACCAAAATTTAAATTTCTATGTTACAAGAAAAAAAGTTGTAATAAAATATTTTGTACCAGATCATTTCTATGAAAATTCACTACCATAACGCACTTGCTGCGTCCAGGCTTTTATTAGTGAATTTTCTTAGAAAAAATTCACTAATGAGGAGATCTCGACTTTTGAATTTTGAAAAAATTTCTTCAAATGAGCGCGATCTAGGACCCCTAGAACCCATATCCGGGGTCAGTCTCAATTTTTATATGTTTATATATATATATATATATATTTATATATATATATATATATATATATATATATATATATATATATATATATATATATATATATATATATATATATATATATATATATATATATATATGTATCACACCGATAACTCAAAAAATAATGGGCCGATTTTGATAAAATTTGGAATGTACGTTTCTTTTGTAAATGGCTTGGATAAGTTCGTTAGTCAGGAAAATCGGACAAGGTTTTCCGGGAAAATTTTGAGTTTTCATTCGAAAAAAATTCTTATCTCAAAAAGTAATAAGCCGATTTCAATAAAATTTGGCATGTACCTTCCCTTTGTAAATGGCTTTGACATGTTTGTTAGTCAGGAAAATCTGACAAGGTTTTCCGGGAAAATTTTGAGTTTTCATTCGAAATAAATTTTTATTTCAAAGAATAATAGGGCGATTTTGATAAAATTTGGCATGTAGCTTCCTTTTATAAATGGCTTTGACAAGTTCGATAATCAGAAAAATCGGACAAGGTTTTCCGGAAAAATTTTGAGTTTTCATTTGAAAAAAATTTTTATCTTAAAAAATAAAAAATCTATGATAACCAAATTTGGTAGGTAGGTTTACGATATAAAAAGTAAACTATACACCAAAATTAAGATTTCTATGTTACAAGAAAAAAAAATTATAATAAAATATTTTGTGCCAGATCATTTCTATGAAAATTCACTACCATAACGCACTTGCTGCGTCCAGGCTTTTTTATATTTAGACTGACCTGCAAATTGTCCTTATTTCTTGTAACATAACTATGTTTGTCGCCTGTAAGGCTAGATTTATTCTCACCATAATTAGAAACGCAGATCGGTTTCGCCCTAATTAGAGCTCGTCAGTACGGTATACTAATTACAGCGAGAACACACCTATAAAGTAATACGGATATGGTAGCCAGACTCCTAGAACATTGTAAGATGTACGACAGAGTCTCCATCTCGGTGCGGAACCAGTTTCAGTCTCATTTATAGTATTTTGTGTTATTCGGAGCTGTCGTGACAACGTACTACCTGGTTTCGCACCGCGATGGCAACTCTGTCGTACAACTTACAATGTTGTTTCTCACCTGGTGTTGAAAATTTCACTTTTTTTATTGTGTGTATAGCACAGTAGTATTTACAAATAAACATCCGTGACAGAAAGTACATGCTTGCTTAAAAAATGTGCCTAAGCAATTTAGATAAAACATTATTCGTATAATCCACTTCTGACATAAGAACACTCGCATGCAATCAGCCACACTACCCTTGTGTATAACAATATAACTTATCACCAGGTATACCAGTCCATTACATTTACGTCAGTCTATCTTCCAATAAACAATCTCTAGCAGACATAATTGCGAAATAAGCTTTATTTAACTTTTTCAAAAGGAGATCTATATATTCGCTGAACTGGAGATTGCTGTCCAATTTAAGTCACAGAAACATAGCTCTTTGTGAAAAAATGATGTTATGTGTTACCGATTTGACATCAAAATCTATATTACTCAGGTATGAGAACCTATCGTGTCTGATAATAAAATCTTTTGAGTTTTAAATCTGGTTTGTTTCTATAGTATGTTGCTAATTTTTAAAACGTCTTCATACATTTCAATTTTGAAAACCCCTTGTATAAATAAGAGATTGCATACACTCTGTAAAGGTCGCAGACAAGGTGAAATAGCAACTACTGTATATTTTGAAGCAATAGAAGTTGTTATGCTCACTACATTTACTTAATTATAAAAATAGCCATCGACCATTTCTTGTAAAGGCGAGAAAACATGAGCTTTCTTAGTTAACAGACAAAAATCAGCTGATAAATGACGTTTCTTTTTGCTTGTAAAAAAACTGGTGATGCCAGTCGCTATGGTGATCGATTTCTACATTCACTTTATTGAAACGCCGACAAAGAGTTTGCTTCTTCTTGATTTCTCTTTAAAATTGCTGTCCCGTAATGTTACAGAAGTTCACAGTTCAAAGTAAATCTATATACTCGTATGTATATATATATATATATATATATATATATATATATATATATATATATATATATATATATATATATATATATATATATATATATATATATATATATATATATATATAAAGTAGTGTATCATCAAATCAGTTAAGTGAAAGATAATTGTTTTATGAATTTACAAACATAAAGGAACAGAAATGATTTCGGTTGCTTAATAAATTTTAATAGATAATTTTATGGTAATGCAAAACCACCGCATGGTACCTTTTTCCCAAAACAAACAGACAGACAGACATTGTTGAGACTATAAGGCGACATGATCTTACTTTTAGACTTTGATGATAAATGTTTACCGAAAAAAAAACATTTAGAATTATTCATCCTCTGATGATTTTAGTTTAGTCAGGTTTTTTACTGTGTTGTGGTGATTGGGGCTCTCCAAGTATACTTATCAGTGCTCGTCACAGGTTCCAAGCTTCACCTAGTGAAAAAAACATGTCATTAATGTGACATGTTTGTGTGAAGTGGCATCCTATTTGGGTTAGGAGATGTAAAAAGGATAGGTCCAATAAATATTCCTGTTGCCGTAAGAGGCTACTGGGGGAGAAAGAGCTTATTTTCTTTTCCCAATATTTTGCAGGTAGATTGATCCCACCATCGTTAGCTAGTCGGCTTTGCTAATTAGCGTTGGAAGAAGAATATGTTGACGATGTGGACGGTATGCGGACTGTATTTATAACTCTAGGTGCACTGGATTCCAGAAGATTTCAATAATACATTTTTAATATTTATGTATGTTGAATGGTTACTATATACACTTTGAACTTAACATTTATTTACAATTTGAGGTTTTACACTTGATTTAATGGGTTACTCAGGAGATTTAACAATCTTATTAGCTACTTGTTATTGTATTTATTTAACTGCGCGTATACTTTCCAATTTAGAAGAAAACACTGACTTTTCAATATATCACTGTACGAACGGAATTTCTGTAGGAAGATTGGTACTTGAACTGAACTGGCTTAATCACACGAGCGGTGTTTAAGTAGAATATTGGGATCTTAGAAGTCCCAAGAAGCTTAGAAGATGAGATTCGTAGTCGAACTGCACTGTAGAACTTAACTGGCTTAAACACACGAGCGGTGTTTAAGTGGAAGATTAAGAACTCGGAGTCCCAAGAAGCTAAGAAGAGGAGATCAATCGTAGAACTGACTTGTGCTTTGCGAAGGGCTTGCTTTTATCGAGATTTCACGTAACGCTGGTTGACATAGTTGACATAATAAAATGTCAGTAATGCAGAATGGCCAACTAGGTAGAAGCATTATTCCTAGTGAAGAAATCCACTGGGTACATTTTAAGAACACGTCAAAAACAGCTAAAGCTATTTACAGGAAAGGACCTAACGGTATATAAGTATTCTTTGTATGTCATTATTCACACGTAAACGAAATGCGATACAGATGACTAGAGGATAAATATTACCAGCAAATTTAAAAAGATTGTGAAGTCAAGAGATAACTAATTCCAGGGGCGTACCAATTATGTTTCTCCAACAGCTACTAGTTGGAGCAGCAGATACCGCTGTACAACAGATTTTGTCGCTGCATGATCTTGAACTACCTAATATTGATTTCCACATTATATGCTTTTCTTTCCATCCCATAAGCTCAAAAGATAGTAGAGACTAGAGACATGATCTCGGCCCGGGTAGTACTAAAGTATGACCTTATAGATGTTGAAGACGTGGATTAAAATTTGGTCTAAATTTCCAATTGAGTCAGCTGTCGACTAATAATCAAGCGGTGGCCTAGAGAAATTCGCGGAACTGGCGGACCCAGTCTTTCTTAATAGAGGTTAGGGTACAGATCTAAACAGTTACAGTTCCGCAGGGTGGCCGCCAGCTAGTTCAGTGACCTAAAACGATTAAAATAGTGCTTTGGGACACTGCCACGTCAACCGGCAAACACTTCCAAGGCAGCAGTTCTTCCAAGGTGAGCCAGAAAAGTCTCAGAACCTGTGTTTTTAGCGGGCATTGCCGAAGCCACGGTCTTCTGAGATAGCTGTTAGAACCTAGATCTGCGTAAGCTAATAAAGAAAAGGAAAGTGTATTACTACTGTGGCTGATAATTTCAAAGACAGCAATTTTACAATCAAATTCACCAACAACCCTAATTTGAATACTATTTATCACCATCTCCAAGACAAACAACAGCAAACCTTGACACACCAAATCTACTACCGCTCTGTGTACGATTACTTTTAGATTAGCTGTATACAAAACTAAAATTCCCAGTTCCTGGGTAAAGCAAAACAAAGAAATAGTACAAGTTTTCTCCTGTACATTTTACTTTGGTGCGTCGTTAGTTCATCGTTTGACTATTACAAATTTGTAACCAAGATTTAGATATAAGTTTCTAATTTCTTCCATAGTTGACCTTGATGACATCGTTTCATGCATGTCTAGCTTTATGAAGCAGTTATAAGATTATGTAATCTTCTTGGAAAATACCTGTTTTTTTTCTTCTCGCTCTAATAATTATTACATTAGTAAACACGAACAGAAAAAGTATATAAATACACACACCGCCCCCTCGGCTGGCAAATAATTTTGAAATTCAAATTCCTTGTTGCATAATCACAAGCCATTCGACACAATATCCAGTTTACTCCCATTGAGTTGGAATTTCATCGAGGACGCCTTGAGCCTACAAAATACAGAAACTGAACAATATATTCATATTCTGTTAAGAAAGTACGATATCGAAGGAATATAGATTGGAAATTATGTGTCTCTGGTAAAAGTTATGCTTAGCTGTTTAGATGGCAAACAGGGGCTTTTTAATATTACATGGGTGTTTATCAGTGCCGACCTCTGGTCGTAATTAAATGCTACAAGCATGAAGTCCCCCATCAACAGAATTATAAAGTAACTTGATTTTTTTTAAGGCGTTTACGTATTCCACGGGAGGCAAATGATACAGCTAGCGCCTTCGCAATTCCTGCATAATCTAAAAACTCTTGCAATCCACGTTGCCAGCGTGGAATATTTGATGTCGCTCAAGATGGTTTCCGGCATGGTCAAGTGTGAGCTTTACAATGATAATTCTATTCCATATTTTCTTGAATTTGTGATATTGCGTCAATATTTAAAGAGGCGGTAACAAATAAGAAACAGAAATCGGAATCATACGTAGTTTTCTGATATTAAGCAGTAAACAGTTATGTCATACTGACTATCAGCATTTTTTTTTGCTAAACTACTCCGTTAAATTATTTATCTGTTCTTGTAAATAGCTGATCAAATATTGCTTCAATTATTCTTCTACCTAGCAATCGTGATGTCTTAAAAATAGATAAACTGTATTTCATTAGCTTCGTAATAAAATAATATTTCTAAAGCCAGCGGTTCTAAGTTCACTCCCAGAGAGATCAACGAGAAGTTAATCGTCAAAGTTTGCATCAACAAAACGTCTTTAATAACCAGAGATGATAATGAAGAGGTCAATAAAAAAATGATAATAATAATAGGTTGATGCAGTCAGATAGTCGCAACAGCTTCCTATAATATTGGCACCAGCCAGTTTAACGAAAAACGCCAAGTCTATCGCAGTTATGATCTCATGCAGGACTACCCCTTTAAGAAGTTTTCTACTATGTGAAAACTGGAACCTGTGATGAGCACTAATAAGTACACTTTGAGAAACCCAAATCACCACAACACTTATTTCAGAGACCTTGCGATCGTTTCGTTGACAAAGTCAACATCTTCAGAGGAGGATAAATTCTGAATTTATCTTCCCCTGAAGATGTTGACTTTGTCAACGAAACGATCGTAACGTCTCTGAAATAAGTGTTGTGGTGATTTGGGTTTCTCAAAGTGTACTTAGAAGTTTTCTAGTTGTCTGAGGGTTTCATAACTAAAATTATCCGGACATGATGACGTCTAAAACTTTTAACTGGAGAAATTGTGGTGCACACATCACCTACTGGCAGCATTGACCATTATTCTTATACTCAGTCGAAAAAAGACGCCGCTGTTTTTTATACAATGATACAGGTACTTTTTACCAAAAGACCAGCAATGTTCAACAACCGCCAACAGGCTTCGATGATTAATTTAGATATCATTTTCTGCCTTGAGAGACCTAGTATATATATATATATATATATATATATATATATATATATATATATATATATATATATATATATATATATATATATATATTATTTCAACAACACACCACGAGGGCTTACAGCCTAAATACTATCATACCGTGGGTGTCGACAAGGAGGAAAAAAGCAGCTTGTTAATTCTGGACTTAAAGGTTTGGAGATTCGGAGGAGAAGGAAAAACATGTGCCGGCAAGGAATTCCACAACTTGGAAGTCCTTGGGACAAAAGAGCGAGCATACCAAAATGTTCTATGTCTAGTGATCTGGACAGTAAAAGGGTGCATTCGCTCTGTTAGTTTGGTAGATCTGTTGGTGGCGGCAGGTGGAGGAACTATGGCAGAAAGCTCCTCTGAGCACTGCCCTTGCAGATATCTATAGAAGAGAGAGAGAGGTCACCAACGGGACGTCGGTGGGCAAGGTGGCCCTGAAGAGGAAACCTAATTTCTTAGCAGCCGCTTCTGCAATTGATGTGACATGTTGGTGCCAATTGAGATTTCGATCCACAGAAATGCCAACAAGTGAAAAGGACTCATTACTTGGAATAACTTTGTTGTTCATTGTGATGGTTCTAAGGCTGGTGTATCTTTTATGAGAAAGAAAGCAAGACTGAGATTTGTTGGGGTTGAATTGTACAAGATTTCTACCTCCCCAGTCTAATATTGTTTGGAGATCCATATGTCTGCGATCCTCATCTAGTTGGGTCAAAGAGACAGGCTTAGAATATTGTATATTTGAGTGGAGGGTGCTGTCGTCTGCGTAACTGTGAACTGGGTTGGATGTGCTAGAGAGGAAGTCATTGATGTGGAGAAGAAACAAAGTAGGGGCTAAAGCTGAACCTTGAGGATATATATATATATATATATATATATATATATATATATATATATATATATGTATACTTTAATCGAAACATCATAATTTCAAATCACTGAAAGTAGTATGCTGAAAGCTCTTTCGAATTCAGATCAAGCCTAAAATCGACGACGAAATTTCTTGGCGATCGCGTGGCTTACAAAAATGCGTTTGATCCAGTCCTACACGAATGGCTAATAAGTGTGTAAAAAGTCTGCACGCAGCAAGTGCGTTATGGAAGTGAATTTCCATTAAAAAAATTAATAGCAAATATGGCTATTTAATACAAGCAGGCATCAATTTGGTTACCGGTATAACCTATATAAAAGAAACTATGAACAATATTTTATCAAAGTAACTTATTGTTTGAAAATGTACAAAAAATTTTCGTAAATAAACTTAAAATGTTTTCGAAAAAACGAGTTTCCTAGTCTACGAACCTTAGGTTAATATCAAATTGAGTTATTGAATTTTGAAGCATTGAATCTATATTTGCTATCAAAACGCACTTACTGCGTCTACATTTTTTACTACAAACATGCATCATATTTCGATAAAAAATGGAAAAATGCAGCAATATAAGGGATGTCAGAAAAAAATTGTAGATATCAGCAACGACTTATGGGCCAGCCTCTGATTGTTAAAATAATTTTATAAGATGCAGCTCAAGACACCCTATAATTAACGTATACAATTTTATTCTCGTATCTTGTATAATAACAAGTATATTTAGCTTCACCGTAGAAATGGGTCAGCCTATATATATATATATATATATATATATATATATATATATATATATATATATATATATATATATATATATATATATATATATATATAAACACACAATCTGATCAGACAACGATAAAATGGAATAAGACTTTAAAAAAAAATTTTTTAAGAGCGAAGTCACTAAGATTAGAACGCGTGTTATAGGAGTACATTATTAAATCGACTCTGCTTCCTTCACCTTTCGGCAATTTTAGACATGACAGATGTATCTACTAACAGGTATATACTCTAGTATATTAATTTTCTAACGTCTTGATTATTTACACGATACAATTTTTATTTAAAATTGATTTTTTTCTGATATTTTAACGAAATGAAGGAAAATGATGGCTGATACACAGATCTAGGAGCTTGTTAGTCGTTTTGAGCTGTATTTTAACACATAAAGCGCTGAGGCGCTAATGTACGATTACTAGAATTATCAATTTTGACGTTTTAACTTTTTTTTAATAAGAGGCTTGTAATTTATTTGTCTTTTAACCTAGAGACCTGAATTTCGGCACAAAGAATACTCCTTTTGACAGAAACCAGCGTACCAAATTGGGTTACCATAGCTTTCCAATTTTTTAACATAATAAATTTTTTTTAAAGAAAATCCAAAATTTTTTCGAAAAACCTTGTCTGATTCTCCTGGCTAACGAACTTATCCAAACCATTTACAAAAGGAAGGTACTCACCAAATTTGATCAGAATCGGCTTATTATTTTTTGGTTATCGGTGTGATATATATATAAATATATATATATATATATATATATATATATATATATATATATATATATATATATATGTATGTATATATATATATATATATATATATATATATATATATATATATATATACATATAAAAATTGAAACTGACAATGGATATGGGTTTTACGGGTCCTAGTTTGTGCTCATTTGAAAAAAAAATCAAAATTCTGGATCTCCTCAATGGTGATTTTTTTTAAAGAAAACTCACTAAGAAACTATATACACAATTGACTTAAAGTAATTTTTCTGCTTTATAAAACCTTATTTACAAAAATAATCACCTATACGTATACGTATACACAAAGTAAAATTTACCATATTGCAAAACGCATTACATAAGTAATTGTTATTCAGAGTTGATCAAAATATGCACCCAATTGTGCAACCAAACAAGACCATGAATTTACCTCTGTTTTTAGGAAACCAACCTGTTAACCATCTCTTTGACTGTTTCCCAGTTATACCAAACTTCGACCTAATGCAGTTTAGTAATTTAGGGCCTACAAATGAAACGTGAAAGTTGTCCCTAGAATCTTTATAGACTAGCTCCGAAGGGTAAAAGATGTCTGTGTCAAGCTCAGGGAATAAAAATCATGTATGATCAAAACTTTAAAGCGGGACTGAAAGAATCATTGATACACGAGTGCTTTTATACAATGATTGAATTTTACAATGCACACATAAGTTGTTATCTGTACGGTTTTTAAACACGTGAACTTTTTATGTTTATACATATTTCTTATATTTTTATTCTCTAAAGTTTTTATTTATACAGTTTTGTTTATACACTTTTTATTTATATAGTTTTTGTTCATATCGTTTTTATTTACACAGCATTTTAATCATATAGTTTTTATCTCAACGTTGTCGTTCTAGGTGTATTTAAGCTTTAGTCTTTACGGCTTATAGATTGGTTAAGTTCAATGTTTGTACTTTGATTTTGTGCTGTTATTCACTTGTATAATGCAGGTTTTAATCGCTTACCTGCGGAGAATATATATATATATATATATATATATATATATATATATATATATATATATATATATATATATATATATATATATATATAAACTTTGGATCTTTTTTGATGTGTTCTCTGCCATTTTTTAATTTCTTGAATAAAGAGTGTATTATTATTATTATTATTAAATTTTGCTTGCTCTATTAATGAATGTTTAGATTAACAATATTAAGACGAACTGAACAATGCATTTGTTATGAAACTAATTATTTCAGAAGATCTGATGAGAAATCCGCTACCTTGGCAACAACGCGTTGGTATTTCTTTCTTAAATTATATATTCTTTAAAGAGCGAGGTCACGGCATGTTTCAGATGAAGTGAATACTTGAAAATGTATAATCCTGTTATCCATTTAATTAATTTAAATTACAAAAGCTTCGAAATGGCGACAACGAGGTTAAAATATATATTATGTGTATACAGGCTAACGTGAAATATAATTTTTATAAAAAAATCATCCAAGTTATGTTAGGTGCAGTTTTCAAGCCCTAAAGGTTTTTGTTACAGAAATACGAAATCACGTGTATATTATTTTTGATTGTATACTTTAATATTTTTCTTACACATTTACGTGTTTTTTGATAAAAAATCGTGTTTTAGTGAATTTGTAAATATGTTGAAAAGCATCTAGGCTTGATTAAGTGGCTTTTAAAAGCGTTCCTTTTAAATTTATTAGTGTTTAAAAGATAGACTTCGTGCTTTTTTGTATGCAAGGTCTAAAATTTAAATTGCTTTTGTGATTAGTTAGTGCTTTCTCCAAAAAATTATTTGAAAGTACTGCCCGTTTGATTTAGCTGTACATGTTTGACATAACATTAACTTTTTGTAGGTTTTTTTTTTGGTGTAGTGTACTGTGTTCGAATTCAAACCGTACCTAATTGTGTTTAAATATCATTAAAAATTACTTTGTTTTTTAAATTTTTCGAATAAACACACGTCATATCATATAGAAACGAAAAAACCATCAACTAGTTTAAGGTGCGCTTGACACAGCAATGTGGTCAACTCGCGGACACAGTAGCATACTTTCAGCATAATAATCAAAAATCACTCGGTATATTGTATATACAGTAGTGCTCTGAATGCATTGAAGCAAACTTTTATTACATTTTATAAAAATCGTCATTTTCATCTAGCATAATTTGTATACTATTATTAGCTACCATTATTATTTTTATTTTATAAAACAAACTGACAGTTTTTCGTATGTTTAGATTACTCAAAAATAACTAGCATTTTCATTTATTTTCAGGGTAGAGTGTACAAATCATGCGGTCCCTGGAGTTATCAACTCCTTGGCAAGAGGAAGAAGAAGACGTAGAAGTAGAAGATATGGAATTAAGAAAACACAATATTAACGGAAGAGATGATCTTACAGAATCTAGTGAAGACGAAACTATAGGAAGGAAGAGGAGGAAAAACGGTGGTATGTATTTTCATCCTTAATTTGTTAAGAAAAAGAATAGAGAAAAGTCTAGACGCAGCAAGTGCGTTATGTTAGCGAATTTTCGTAAAAATGCTTTTAATGTCAAATATGTCTTGTTTTAAAAAGAAGGACCTTTGGTTGGCAGTATAACCTATATATTTGTAACAATCTACGGTATTTCATTAAAATAGCTTTGTTGTTTCAAAAGGTACAAAGATTTTCCGAAAATAAACCTTACAAGTTCCAGAAAAAACTGGTCCGATTTTCCTGGCCAACGAACCTCTTTAAGCTGTTTACGCACCTGTCAGGATATAATTATTCACAAACAGCTTTAGGACCAAAATTGAAGAAAAAAAATGAGGAAAATTTGAAAAAATTTCTTTTACAGAAAATCACTATTTTTTTACAGAAATTGCCTTCAGTAATCTTACACTAAATTATATTTTTCACAAAAATTCGACAACTTTTCTTTTACAATAAGTTACTAAACATTTATTATTAATTACCAACATATCATAAAAATCTTACACAAATAAATTACACAGAAACACTAAAAACATTTCTGCGAAAACCTTTAAAATTCAGCAATTATCTGAGCGTGCCCATATACGCAGGTCGATTTTTTCGACGAGTAATCCAAACAAAAAGTTCTCTGAATGCGTCATTTCCATGGGCCTGCGCTATGTATTGATAAAAACGCCGTTATATATATATATATATATATATATATATATATATATATATATATATATATATATATATATATATATATATATACATATATATATATATATATATATATATATATATATATACATATATATATATATATATATATATATATATATATATATATATATATATATATATATATATATATATATATATATATATATATATATATATATATATATATATATATATATATATATATATATATGAACATATAAAAATTGAAACTGACCCCGGATTTGTGTTCTGGGGGGCCTAATTAGCGCTCATTTGAAGAAATTTTTTCAAAATTCAAAAGTCGGGATCTCCTCATTAGTGAATTTTTTTTAAATGAAAATTCATTAAAAACTAATTTTGTTAGTGAAACGATCGTCACGTCTTTAAAACGATGTGTTGTGGTGATTTGGGTTCTTATTAAATTCTAGGTTTTTCTGATACACCGTTTTCAAACAATTCATAGTTTTATCACTATATCACTTTTGGATGTCAAACTTTGATACCTTATTTTTAAGAGATCATAGCTGTTACTATAGTTACTAGATTCAATTTTGCTTACTACAAAGTTTTCAGGCCGCCTAGATATCAAAATTGTCGTATTTGGAAACGAGGCTTTAAAAATATGTAACCACTACTGTTTCCTGTTTTGTTTTTTATGCAGTAATGAATTTAAGAATGTCCAATAAATGATATGTTTGAGTAAATTAGTTGTAAAGTAAAATATTACATTATACATTTATGGAAATAAACTAGACTAATAGAGTCATTAAAATTACCAATTCTGATGTACAGTTTGACTATTTGATTAGTGCAGGTAGATGACATTATAAGTTTTTATCGTGCAAGTTCCCCCGTTATCAATATAAATTGACTACCTAATTATGTGATAATTTTGTAAATAATTTCAATTTTTCTAACATTAAATGTGGATACTTACTACTTATCTAAGTGACCTTCCAGTAACAACTCCGACTTTTAACACGTTGTCAAGCGTAAACAATATTTATTATTTTTGTTTCTTTAAATAAAATTTGGAAATTCTATACAACTTTTTGGTTTGTTGGTCTTTCGCAACAAATTTATAAATCGATATTTGTGATGCGATCATTATGACTTGTTAACGAAAATCCACCGCAGTTATTTTTGTGATACCGCGAGTGTCTTAATAACGTGTGATCCAGAAAAAAGTAATTGTAAGTTTTCAAAATTGAACAAAAAACGAATTTGGAAATATGTGCAGAACAGTTGAGTTTTTTGATATGGACGTACTTAGTTTTGAAAGAAAAAGTGCATTAATAAACGATCACGCTCTACCCGAAACCGAACCACAACCCTTGGTTTCAGAGCACACGATTGACAAATTTGCTTTTGTGAAACGCACTATAAAATTATTAATCTCTGACAATTATATCGCCAATAATTTACGATGCGCTTAGCTGTTGCAAAATTAAGAATTTTCATGCTACATTCTCCGTAATTTTTTCTGAAGAAATTACAATTTCTTATTTTTTTGTTTTTCTTCTTCCAGGTAGTGCTTCTAGTGGTAGTGCATCTAGTGGTAGTACGACGCGACGGAGAAAGACATGTATAAGTGCAAGGGAGAGAAATTTAAGAAGACTGGAAAGCAACGAGAGGGAAAGAATGAGGATGCATTCGCTCAACGATGCGTTCGAGGTAACTTCTTTTATCCCTATTTTAATATTTTCTTTGGCGCTTTTATTAGTCCACTTTCTCTGTCCGGGGCTAATCTTGCAATCTAAACATCAACTAGTTCTAATTAAACTAAATCTTTGAAATTTAGCAAGCGTGTATAAATCGGGTGATATTGCAATATAGTATATCTGATATTGTTCTTTATACAATATGGCGGACGCCACAAAATGGCTGATTACCTCTTTCTTCACAGCTTCCTTGACATGGGTATCAAATGAAAGGGCTTGACGAGCAAAATAAGATACACTATGTGATGTCATTTTAAACCCAATATGGCAGACGCCCCAAGTTAGTAGATTACCTTTTTTTACAACCCCAATGAGATGAGTATCAAATAAAAGAGTTTGACGAGTAAAATACGATAAACTATGTGATGCCAATTTAAACCCAATATGACGGACGCCCCGAGTTGTTAGATTACCTTTTTCTTCACAACCCTATTGGCATGAGTATCAAATAAAAGGGTTTGGCGAGTAAAATACTATAAACTATAAACCCAATATAGCGAACGCCCCATGATGGTCAATTACTTTTTTCTTCACAACCCCCTTGATGTGGGTATCAAATGAAAGGGTTTTACGGGTAACATATAATAAACTATGCGCTGTAATTCTAAATCTAATATGTCGGACGCCAAGATGGCGAATCACCTATTTCTTCACAACCCCGTTGAGCATTGTGAGATGTACGACAAGGTCGCCATCTCGGGCGGAACCCGGCAGTATGTTGTCACGGCAGCTCCAAATAACAAAAATGTTATAAAATAGAGACAGTGTACACCCAACTAATAATGTTGTAAATTGTCAGCTCTGGTCCATTTTTTCTCTAATATAGGGGCAATATATTTAGGGCTAGATGTATTCTCACCATAATTAGAATCGCAGACCGGTTTCGCTCTAATTAGAGCTCATCAGTACGGTATACTAATTACAGCGAGAACAGTGGCGGCTCGTAAGTGTCGCGGTAGAAGAGGAAGTAATTTTTTTAATTTTCAAGGTCATGCATTTTCCTGGCACTTCACAATTTCAGTGAAAAATCCATTTATACAAAAATATAGCTTTTACAAGAATAGTTTTTGAAACCTGATAACTCTTTGAAGTAATTTATTCACGAACTATTGAGGGTATAAATAAACAGGAATCCAATGGTCCAATGAGTGATCTATGACGGCGAGAACACACCTATAAAGTAATACAACTATGGTAGCCAGCCTCCTAGAACATTGTGAGATGTAATTCTAGCTAGAGCGAAACCGGTCTTTTTTTATTTCAACAACACACCACGAGGGCTTACAGTCTAAATACTATCGTACAGTGGGTGTCGACAAGGAGGAAAGAGGCAACTTGTTAATTCTGAACTTGAAGGTTTGGAGGTTCGGAGGAGAAGGAAAAACATGCGCCGGCAAGGAATTCCACAACTTGGAAGTCCTCGGGACAAAAGAGCGAGCATAACAAGATGTGCGATGTCTGGTGGCCTGGACAGTAAAAAGGTGCATTCGCTCTGTTCCTCTAGTAGATCTGTTGGGGGCAGCATGGGGAGGAACTATGGAAGAAAGCTCCTCTGAGCAGTGTCCGTGCAGATATCTATAAAAGAGAGAGAGGTCACCAACGGCACGTCGGTGGGCAAGGGATGGCAGCCTTTGGGTGAGGGTAGGGTCACCAATGAGACGTATAGCTCTCTTCTGAATTAAGTTCAGGATAGCGAGTGTAGAAGCAGCAGCGGCAACCCAGATGTGGGAGCAGTATTCGAGGTTTGGCCTTATTTGTGAAGTATTCTAGGTATAGAGATTAGCTGGTGAAAAGTATTTGAAAGTCCGTAAGAGGAAACCTAATTTCTTAGCAGCCGCTTCTGCAATTGATGAGCAAGACTGAGATTTGGTGGAGTTGAATTGTTCAAGATTTCTAGTTCCCCAGTCTAACATTTTTTGGAGATCCACAGAGACAGAACCCTCCATGAGTCTGAGATCCTCATCTAATTGGGCTAAAGAGACAGGCTTAGAATATTGTATATTTGAGTGGAGGGTGATGTCGTCCGCGTAACCGTGAACTGGGTTGGATGTGCTAGAGAGGAGCTCATTACCTTGAGGGACTCTTGCATTAATTGGATACAGTTTAGAGGAATGGCCATCCCCGACAACAGAAATGCTCCGGTGGGAGAGGAAATTTGCTGTCTAGGTACAGAGGTTTGGTGGTAGGTCATAGGCCGGAAGTTTATTAAGCAGCTCTGCGTGCCAGACCTGGTCGAATGCTTTGGATATGTCTAAAGTGACAATCTGAGATTCACCGTGTAGTTCCATACACTTGTTCCAAGAATGGGTGACAAAGGAAAGGAGGTCGGCAGTTGATCTGCGCTGACGGAATCCATATTGCCTGTCGTGTATTAGACTGTGTTTTTCAAGAAATTTTAGTGATTCGGTGTTTATATACTTTCCCATTACTTTAGAGACGACTGAAAGGAGATAGATAGGCCTGTAGTTGCTAGGAAGCGCTTTGGATCGTTTCTTGGGGACGTGTTGTTCTCGAGCAGTTTTCCAGTTACTAGGGAATATGCCTCTATTGTAAGATGTCTGAAACAGACGAATCAAGACAGGAGCAAGTTCTGGTGCGCATTTTTTGAGAACAATTGCTGGGATCTCGTCAAGGCCAGAGGCTTTCCTGGTATTAAGAGAAAAGAGCATATTTCGTACCTTTATAGTTTTGAATATGATATCTGTCATTTTGTGCGCGACATTGGGGACTGTTGGTGGTTGAACATTTTGAGGTGGGTTGAGAGTAAAATTGCCGCGAACAACGAAGCAAAAAGTTCAGCTTGCCCAGGGCAGTATAAACATCCCCTGATTCTTCCAGCTTCTAAATTAGGGAGTGTGGTGCAGGGTATACTGCTACGAACGTATGCGCACACGCCTCCATGCAATCCAAAGGAAGCAAGGAGCTCATACCCCGGGAATTTAAGGTGATTAGTGGCTGTTTTGGCACTGATTTGGGTTTCGGTGAGGAAGAGGAGTTGGGGCCTATTAGCCTGGAGGAAATGGTGGACGGAGTTCAGGTTAGAATTTAGGCCACATATATTCGAGAAGGATATGTTAAATCTTGATGCCGGCGTCCCCTGCACACCCCTCTCCCGGAGATCCGAATGGAGGGGTATTTTATCTCCGGAAGCTTTTGTACAAGGAGGAGCTATCATCATTTTTGTTTATAAGGGAAACCGACTCATACACCAGAACCGGCCCCTTGATGTAAGGGGTGGTACCTCCTCGGGCGTGAATCCTTCACTTAAAGGAAAAGTCCACTACCACCTGCTTGACAATTAGCAGCTCTATATGCATCTGAATAAAACAAAAAATCATCTTTATTAAATAAGTTCTACAGCACAAGTAGTTATATAAGTTATAGTTATAGTTGTAATAAATAGTGTTATGTAAATGACTCAATTAGATCGTTGTATTAATTATTACCTTAGCTTAACGTAAACTGCAACATTCTAGTTCAGTGCAGGAAATGAAAACTCGTTTTCCCAACGCACGAATATAGAGCAGGCAGCCTTCTTGTTTTCTCGTATAACCGTATTCTGTATAACTATGCTCTGCTAGACACTTCTTCGTACGCCTGTCTGTTACATCTCACCAATTTACAATTTTAATTACTCAAGAGCGCGTTATTAAGTAAGATCGATATCAGAGTTTCATCAGAAAAATGTACAGACGTGTATGTTGTTTAGCATGTAACTGCTTATTTGAATGTTATCCTCAAATCTTTCTAACAATAAAAAGTTCTAGATGCAGCAAGTGCGTTATGGTAGCGATTTTTTATTAAATGTTTCAGATTTGAATAACTCATTTTTCTATAAACCTATAAAGTTGAATTTTGGTATGGAGTAAGGCCTTTCCCAAGGCAACATATTTACCGAATTTCATCAAAATATCTCAGTAATTTTTGGAGACAAACATTTTTTCGAAAGAAAACTCAAAATTTTCCCGGAAAACCTTTTCCGATTTTTCTGGATAACGAACTGGTCCAAGCTATTAATAAGAGAAATATTTTCGCCGAGTTTTATCAAGATCGGTGGATGTTGAACTTTTATATATATATATATATATATATATATATATATATATATATATATATATATATATATATATATATATATATATATATATATATATATATATATATATATATAGGGTGATTAACATAGGGGCCGGCATACTGAAGGGGCATGTAGGGGAACCCAAAATATTGTGATTTAACGCAACTTACCCCTATACTAAGTTGCACCCCTGAGAAGTTGGGTTTATAATTTCGAAAAAAATCAATATCTCAGTTATGCTTGAACTTAGAAGAACTAAATTTGGTACACGTTTTGAGTGTACCAAGAGCAATAATCGACAGTAACAATAATTCAATTGAAGCACTTTAAAGGGTTGATAAGGGATGATTCACCCTTAAAATGTGACAGAATTTTTTAACCTATTGGCGGATTTAAAAAATGATTATTTCATTTTATGGGGAATTTAAATCTAAAACTTTTATTGTTCTTATTAATTTAAAAAAAAACTTTGTCGGTTTCAACAAAATTCCGAATAACTAAATACACGTATTAAAGCTGTTATTTAAAATCATCGGAAATGCAGAAACGTTAGCCAATATTGAATAACGGGCTCGAGAAACAGGCAAGTTTTTCAGTAACACTCGAGAACGTGCTACTGCAACCAGGACACCAGACAAAGAACTTATACAATTGAAGATGACCCACATATTAGTACTAGAAATCTATCTCGACAAACTGGTATATCACAAAATTCTGTTCACCGAGTAATAAGACGTAATCTACTGCACCCATATCATATCCAAAATGTGCAAGAATTGTTACCGGAAGATTTGGTTCAACGAGTGACTTTCTGTCAGTTTATTTTGCATCAAGAAATGTATTTTCAAAAGAAAATTCTTTTTACTGACGAAGCTTGTTTCACCCGCAGAGGTATTACAAATTTACATAAACATCATAAATATTCTGATGTAAACCCTCATTCAGTAACACCTGGACATTTCCAACGCGAGCTTAAAATAAATGTTTGGATCGGTATTATTGATCGGTATTTAATTGGTCCAGTTATTTTAGCGAATCGATTAAATGGCGAAAATTATTTATAAAAGTGGTGGAAACCTGGCCGTTAGCCAAGGGCTCGGGGTGAGGCCCGAATTAGCCACCGTCATATATGGTAGTAACATTCCTATGGCCAGGGAGCTAAAATGTCTTGGGGTGGTACTGAACACCAAGTTAACCTGGAATGGCCGCGTTGAAAAAATAAGGCGGAAGGCAGTCATGACTCTAGCCGCCACAAGGCGGCTATATAGAAAAACGTGGGGGCTGAGACCTAGTATGGCCCGCTGCCTGTACCCAAGGGTGGTCAGACCATCATTTACATACGCAGCACTGGTATGGTGGCCCAAGATGATGCATTCCTGTAGCAAACAAAAACTGGGCAAGATCCAAAGGATGGCTTGTCTAGGCATCACATGGGCCATGACCTCAACCCCAACATCCACCATGGATGTGTTGCTGGATCTGCCCCCCTACACTTAGTCATTATGGGGGGAGGCCAGGCTAGGACTATACAGACTAGCCTGTAATGACAAACTGAAGGCCAACCCACCACTGCAAGTTTCTGAAGATCGTCAAGCAGCCCATGCTCGAAATGAGGTCGCTCTTCGCGAGTCCTAGAATCTATACGGAAACCAGGTTTACGGTGGTAATCCCCCACCACGGTGCATGTCGTGAGAAGACGCCGGGCCTACCACGGGGCGTGCTCGTCTGGTTCAAGGACTGATCCGGCGGGGAGCATGGGACGGGGGCCAGCGTTTACTAAGAGGGACCGAGGGTAAGTCACGGCACGGCCTTTATCTCGGGGCTCACGCAACAGTCTTGCAGGCCGAAATGTGCGCAATTCTGTATTGCGTACGAGAAAACAAGAGGAAGGGCTACACCAACAAGCAGATCTTCATAGCCACAGACAGTCAGGCAGGCCTTAAGGCTCTAAGCAGCCCACGGGTAAACTCCAGGCTGGTTAGTGAATGCCGAGACGAGATGAGTGAACTGACTGGGCGGAATGAGGTTACTCTCACCTGGGTGCCAGGCCACTCAGGGGTCAAAGGCAACGAAGAGGCTCGCGAAGAGAGGATAATCAGAACCATTCACGGGACCAGAACCGGTCCTGAGCGTGACGAAGAGCACTGCCAGGGGATCCATAAAGTCCTAGGTCAGAAACCAACATAAGGTGTACTGGGTAGACTATCCAGGGCTTAGACATGGGAAGCCAGTAATTGTGGAACCCAGCTCAGGAACATAACAGGATTCTTGACGTGACACATCGCTGTCAAGAAACACCTGCATGAAATGTAAAGCTCTGGACACGCAAAAGACAACTGATCTACGGACAGCCTAGACCGGAGACAGGGCAATATAACACTTCACCCTACCAATTGCTGTGCAGACTAGTTCAAGGCACAGTGGTCCTGGAATGGATAGAGTAGAAAACGCATAGGGCATGCACTGTAATGCTACGGTGCTATTGGGGCGGCAATCGCGGACGGGCCCTAAGGAAGAAAAGAGCTCCCCCGCAGAAGCTAAAAACTTCTGAGTGAGGAGTTTATGTACTGTGATGTTATTATTATCATTATATAAAATTTTCTAAGAAATGTGGTTGATTGTTGATGTGAATGCTCGGAGCTGTCAAAGAGTCCGTGAACGTTAAATGAAAAACCTATATTATACGAAAATTAGGGGATATATCAATAATATAACGTTACCACAATTGTAGAATTTGTCAAAAAATTGGAAAAGATGGGTCAAGTAATCCAAATTATTAGGAGGGGACGAGTCAAAAAATAGCCTTCGACTTAAAAAGTCATTGAAGTCTCTTTTCAACGGTAGCACGATTTTTAACATTTGCTTAGCAGCCTTAGTGGTCCATGGACGTGTGACTCTGGACCCAAGGGTCCTGCGTTCGATTCCCAGCAGAAACGTCAAATTATTTTTCAGTACATACCGTAAATTAACATCAATCAAGGTTGTGAACTGTGTTTGAGTAAGTTGAATGTGTGCATGTTCCGCCCTTCGGAGGGAGCGTAAATGTGTCGGCGAAATTTTCGGAATAGTGAGGTGAACCTGTTTCCTTGCGTCGGTGAATGGCCATAGTTGCGGAAATAAACCTACGTTAAAAAAATACACACATACAACATTTGATTTAGTCCCCGACAACCCTAGCATCAAAAAATTTAGATTAGTGGATGGTTCAAGTAATTTCTCTGTTCAATTAAATCAAAATTCAGTTAACATATAATTAAAACGATTCGTTTTTCTGCTAAAAAATTACATAAATTTAATTATTTGTTTTGACAGATAATATATGTATAGTAACCTATAGCATGATGTACTACAATGTAAGAACCAATCATGGAAATATAAAATTTGTATATTTTACCTGCGTAATCGCTTATCAGATGTTTCACTTGTTACAGCAACTTAGAGAAGTAATTCCACACATAAAAATGGAAAGGAAGCTATCGAAAATAGAAACACTAACATTAGCAAAAAATTATATTATGGCACTTACGAATGTCATATGTGAAATGAGAGGAGAGGAAAAACATTACACGTAAGTATCAAATTATATATATAAATTTGACTTGGTCATTAAAATGTGGCTTTATAAATTTAAGATTCGCCTCCAATTGGTTAGAAAGGGTTTAGCACTTGACCACTTATTTATCCAGATTTGCTGGTATATATTTTGTCTGATTTTTGATCCAGTTGTCTTCTCTTGGTCTAAGTTTTAGGAAGCTTGAAAGAGTATATCCTCTGGAGTACATAACGCATTTCTTTCTTCGCAGATTCCAAGACGTAGAAAGTGATAGCACAGGTGAACTCGATACCACTTCAGAAGAAACGAACATGGAGCCAAATAACAACTCCATGTTCCAGCAAAACTTAGAAATGCACACAGAAGACTCGACGGTGAATACGCGCTAAAACTATGGAGACAGCTACAAAAAAGGCAAGAGAAAAAAAACAGAGCAAAACTCAATCTGCATTGTCATCACCTCTTATTTAAAATCATTAGATCATAAGTATATAGTCATTTAAAGGAATTCACTTAATTTTTGACTAAGATAATCTATATAATAATGTTGTAAGTACTTATCGTAGAATTATGAAAAGAAAAAAAAGTATCTCAGAAAATGTTCAGGATATAGAAAAAATATATTATATATGTATATGTACATACAGGGTACTTCACATTCCAGTCTTTAGTATTAAATTGCTTATTGGATTATATTAATCTACTTATATATTGAGGTAATCTTTTTTTGGAAAGAATACATAGAGGACTGTAGTGGAATTTTTGTCTATTAGGTAGGAAGATGGCATCGATTCACAATGTTAAAGGTCTTTTAGTATTTTTCGCCACTGGCATCAACTATAATAATGGTTTTAGAGGAGGTTATAGGAGTTTGAACACTACGAATTTACACAAAGTCAGATATGATTCTATAGCAAAGGCCGTTTTCCAATGAAACGGCCTTTGCTATAGAATCATGTCATTGGAACATAGTGAAGAAAAGGGCACCATTTCAGGGCGATCATCTGGTGGATAACCACTTTCAATCTTTAGCGTATTTTAATGTTAGGGTAAAATAATTGGTAATAGTAAGCGACGTTTTTTATTCCACCACGGTTTAACAGGTAGTTCCCTTTTATTTGCCATTGGTCCGGTAGATGCCGCTCAATACCATTAACGTTTGCTTAAAGAAATGTTAGTAAAAGCGATAGAGCTGGTTCGGAAAGCTTTCATATATCCACATTAATACGTGAGATCATCAAATTAGTTTTTCGTATAATAGACTATTAAAACTTTTAAACCATTGAAAAACAAAAACGCATTTAGAATATAACAGAACTCAATTTGGTTAATGATAATCTATCAAAATGTTTGTGTGCATGATTTATTTTGTCAGTTTGGCCCCATAGCAGCCTTAAATATTCATTTTAGAGTCACTGAAACCATCAACATGTTGATTTTTATATTAACATATATATATATATATATATATATATATATATATATATATATATATATATATATATATATATATATATATATATACATATATATATATATATATATATATATATATATATATATATATATATACACAGGGTTTTTCACGATAGCCGTGCATCAGAAGTTTATGAAGTTCCCTGATATCCTAAAATTTGCAATTTTGGCAGCGGTCACAATTCGTAATTGCCTTTTTTCTAAAATATTTTCAAGGTCACATCACTTCCGATTAGATCGGAAGTAGTCATCAACTTTGCTAATTTAAATAGAATGCCCTATTTTTTTATTGCATATTCTAATTCTCCGTAAATTTTTATTTAGATTTATATTGCGATTTCCTATCCCTATCTTCAACTGTTCCAAAAATATTGTGATTTTTTTACATTTTACGGAACTTCTATCCTCATTTATAACACTTTGTATTTCACATGTTTTTAAAGATAAAACGCTGGAATTTAGACTACTATAACTTCTAGGATGAAGCCTTCAGATTATCTACCTTAAGTTTACCTATATCATACAGAGTGTTTTAAATTTAAAGACCAACTTACACATATTCAATGTTGCAAAAGTTTTTTTTTTCAAATGGTGCACTCTGTATATTATTAAAAATTCAAGTTCTAAATTTAATTCTACACCGGTTTCATATAAGTTTTCCTATACCTATCTCTTACGAGTAACTTGCTGCTAGAGTTTTTAGGTAACAAACTCATTTTCTAGAGAATATACATTACGCTGCACAATAAAGGCAGCTGTGGCTGTCAGAAAACAGAATTTTGATAACACATGAATTCTAAAGCGTCATTTATATTTTAAAGTTAATCTGAGTGTGTTTGTATTACTCACGTTATAGAAATAATAAGCCAATAAAAATGCAGAATAGTGAAGAGTACTCTTATAAGGATATTTTAAATTTATTTTATATTCATGGGGAATGCAATCGGATTGTAAGCAGAACATGCAGAATGTTTAACGAGAGCTATCCGACTCTATCGGCAATGACCAGAGAAAAATTCGCAAGGATAGAGGAACGATTTAAATTGACTGGAAGTGTCAAAACTACACGACATGATCCAAAGCCAATAACTGAAAATGAAGATAATGAGATAAACGTTTTCGCTTATTTTCAAGTTTACCCGCGTAGCTCTATTCCTGCAGCTACTCGAACTTTGGGAATATCAAGTTCATCTATGCATAGAATATTGAAATCTCATAAAATGCACCCATATTCATAAATAGTACTACAAGGACTTCGACCTGTTGACCATTTAAAAAGAGTGGAATTCTGCGAACACATGTTTCTGAATATTCAACAAGAAGGGAAGGAATTGTGAATAGGAGAAATAGTCATTCAAAAGACAAGTTAAAAAATCTGTGGCCAATGACAATTCTGTCATGGGCACACCACCTTTTCACCATGTATATATATATATATATATATATATATATATATATATATATATATATATATATATATATATATATATATATATATATATATATACTTGCCTGTTAACTTGAAGAATTAATGCCATCTTTTATAGAAAACTTAGAGGAAAAAATCAATTTCTTTTGAGACTGTCCCTTAGTATATATATACTTATATGTCGAAAGACATTAACCGAAATGCAAAAAGCTGGTTGTGCATAATATAAAATATCTAACAGAAAAAAAGAAATATTTTTCTGAGTACCTTTTTTAATTAAATGTTGCATATCTCTATTACTCTATATATATTATTACATAAATTTAAAAGGCCTACATTTCCGGCCTTTTCGCGGTGTGTCTGCTATATTTGGTGTTTTCATGACTTTCAGCAACAAAAAATCGAACGTAAGTTATTGGTATTCGAAAATTAGATCACAGTTTTTTTTTGTTTAACGTCGGTTTATCTCCGCGACTATAGCCAATCACCAACGCCATGGAGCAGTTAGTAATTAACTATTATAAGGGTATTTTTTCGTCAACTAACAGTTTTATCGGCATAAAAATATAGCTTTAAAATGTGGTGAAATCTAATTTTATTATTAGGTGAATTGGTTGAATGTAAATATTTTTCCGTTAAATCAAATTGACAAAAACAGTCATAGTGGAAGTCATAAAAACACCGGATAAGTTTAGTTGATAAAAGCAATTGTGATTTTTTGTGCTTCCGTGTTGTGTTTTTCGTATTTCTATTGGTAGACTAGTGTGTACATATAGTGAATAAGAAAAGAAGCGCTACATAAACGAACTTATAATATTTTAAAAGTTAAATTATTAAATAAGCGACATATTTACCATAATATATAATTTTCTGTAATCGCTAGTACCTACGGTATCTGAATATACTTCGCTTCGATGTATCTTTAAAACTAAATGGATGTCAGAACCTGTTATGCAAAACGGAAAGATAATATTATAATCTATACATTCAATGTTTCTAGTTAATAAGAGGATCTAAGTATGAAAATATACTGAGATTGTTGTATCAATTATTCATCAAATCGTTATATTATTCAAATCATTAAGATGCTGTTGCTCAAATTAGTTCAACACCAAAACATTTATGGCCACTTTAAAATTAATCATTTGATTTCATTTTAATTATATATTTTTTTACTGTGAACTCGTTCTTAAGGAAAGCTACTTTTTACTTACTAATTTAGACTTATTTATATATATATATATATATATATATATATATATATATATATATATATATATATATATATATATATATATATATATATATATATATATATATATATATTGTTTTTGTTTCTTGTATCAGCAATATATCATCAGTGAAATTTATACAATGAAACAGGGGTGTGCGGTCCATGGACACAATGGAAGTACTGATTTCCCTAAATATTTCTAGTAAAATTATGTTTCCTTTAAAATTTTGTTTGTCCTTTTATTAAGTTTGAATCTAGTTGCGGGTGGATATTTGGAATATTTATTGAGTTGAGGCAATATCGCAAACACCACCACGTTGCGTAATATGCCACAGGCACAAGCACCCAAATCCGATAATCGGGGGGTGGGGATCGCTTATTTCCCTCTGTCTACTGTGTCTACTGTCTCTGTCTCTACCACTGCAGTCCATGCGAGGATTGTTATTTTATCTGTGGAGTTTATATCGTCTTCAGTAAGCGGTTTAAAATCTGCTTATCCGAGTCTGTATTGGTCGGTTGGTCGGCGCGTGATCTTTTGAGTAAGGTGCAAGATCTCCGTCGTCCGTCTACAAGTGGTGCCAGACAAGTTTGTGGATGTGTCATACGTAATTTAGGAAACAGAAATTCAGTCTATCCTTTGGAGCAAAAACAGAAGATAATAAATGAAAAGTTTCAAGCCCCACTTTAATATCAGTGTTTAACAAACATATCAGTGGTTAGCGGAGTTCTGATACAATTTCCAAATTTTTCTGCTGGCCCTGTCTTCTTTTTTCATCGACGTCTGCACAACAAGAGAAAACTTCGTGGAATACGTGAGGATTTTCTGACTCGAATAATTTGAACAAAATTGTTAACAGGTATAGGTTCGGTTTAGTGGGTAAATCAAATTTTTAACTTTCGATTTGAGAAGACACTATGATCCATTGCTTCCCCTGTTTGAAAACCCACTGCACGCCCCTATCTCTTTGTCTTTTCTTTTGGCCAATTTATTGGATCTTCTATAAATAAATTAAATATGGTGATGGAATGCTAACGATACACCTTCTGTGAATTTCGCTTCAAAATCATGCATGTTAATACCCATTACGGTACTATTATTTTCTTTCCATTTATAACTTTTCACGATCAATGGATAACATTAGTAAGGTTAGGAAATTTCTTTCCCCTTGGGTTCATACTTTAAATTTATAACCATTGCTGTTATATGAGATAGTTTCATCGCCTGTAGAGTTTGAATGATTATACTTGAAACGACCCATAATGAAAACTTTAATGTTTGAACTATCAATTACCAATTTCAGAATTTGAAAGAACGTATTTTATTACAAAATATCGAAAATTGAAATTAAATTAAATACCGACCGACGTACGTCGATGGTTACTGGTTGAAGGTCATTTAACCTACAAAAATTGCATGGCCTTGCGTTCGTGAATCGTCAACATTTGCTTATCGTTTAGTTCATATTAATCTTTTGTGTATTTTCTGTTTGCTGGATAAAACCTGATGAAAACATACCAGATGGCTTCGAGAATAATATCGTTTTCACCAATTAATGATTTTTATCACGATGATATGAAATGTATAAATCTGATTAGCCAAACCATTTCACTGTGAGGCAAGTAGGTACTCCTGCTGATATAGAATAATTTACATGTGACAACCAAATATATAAAAATCCACCCTCTACAAAACTGTCTTAGCAAAGAGCAATACAAAATTCTGCATCAACGATATTTTAAAATTTCAAACAACCCTCCTTAAAGTTGCCTTTAAGTTATGTTGCCATATTTATTTTTACATCTTAGCTTACATTTCAAATCAACTATTTGTCTTTTTGTTATCACATCATCACTTCTTCATTAAGTCCGACGTGATCTCCTGTATCGTGAAAAACTAGAGTTCCTTACAACAAAAAAAACATTTTAAATTTTACTTAAGTCATTTGTTGATGTTAAGCAATGCTGCCGATCTTACCGCTTTTGAACCAACGACCTTCAAGATCTGCCATATAAAATCGACAGTGGATAAACGCGCTTGCGCAAAGGTGCGATTTAAGCTACGATCTATCATTTTTATAAACTGCAGGGTTTCATTTTCTCATTGAAAAAGGTGGTTGAAGAAATGTAATTTATTTTTATTTTCTATATTTAGACAGATATATCAAAAAATAATGAGACAGTTCTGGGGAAACAAGGGAAAAATGTACTTATAAAAGTCACACTAAAGTATTTTACGCTTATTTCCAATGTCTGCAAAATTAGAATTTGAAGCCAATCATTAAAAAGTATGTACCTGCAGTCTTTTAGTGAATTTTCTTTTAAAACATTCACTATTAAGGAGATCACGACTTTTGAATTTAGAAAAAATTTCCTCAAATGACGAAGCTAGGCCCCTAGAACCCATATCCAGGGCCAGTTTCAATTTATATATCACACGATAACTCAAAAACTAATGGGCCGATTTTGGTTAAATTTGGTGAATACCTTCCTTTTGCAAGTGGCTTGGATAAGTTCGTTAGCCAGGAAAATCAGCCCAGGTTTTCCCGGAAAATTATGTGTTTTCTTTCGAAAAAAAATTATATCTCTGGAAGTAAGGGCAACCAAATTTGGTACGCGGGTATATATCATTATGGGTAAGTTACCTACCAAAACATAGCTCTTTAGGTTAAAGGACAAAAAAGTTACAAGCATTTAAAGAAAAATAAATTTGGGTTTTCCTCAAAAGTGTCAAGTCGCGATTTAAAACGTAAAAATTGGTAATATTTAGGCAATGAACCTGAAAGTAATCAGAGCTATGGAAAGAAAATGTCTCAAGAAGAATGTTTTACAAAGCCTGAAGTCTTAGGTTCAATCGTCATTGTCCTTCATTTTACTAAAATATTCCCAGAAAATTCATTTCAAATAGACCCTTTCTCTGATGCTTTGGCAGTAGTGTTGGCTATAGAGTTTATAGTTTAATGGTATATAATTTTTGTCGAATTTTCGTAAAAAAGTTCTATATATCCGTTATTATGCAAGATACGAAAAAAATTGTATACATTAATTACAGGGTGTCTTGAGCTACATCTTGAAAAAATATTTCTACAATTACAGGCTGACCCATAAGTCCTTGGTGATTCAAATTTTTCTTTTTTTTTTTTTAATTGAACACGCCTATGTTATTGCATTTTTGCATTTTCCATCGAAATATAATACATCTTTGTAAGAAAAGAAATTCGGGACGCAGCAAGTTGGTTATGGTAGCGAATTTTCATTAAATTCTTCAGATTTAAATAGCTCAATTTGCTATTAACCTATAAGGTTGACCAAGAAACCAGTTTTTTCGGAAACACTTTAAGTTTACATTCGGAAAATTTTGTACATTTTCAAACAATAAAGTTATTTTGATGAAACATGGCACATTGTTGCTACTATATAGGTTATACTGGTAACCTAATTTGACGCCTGCTTCCTAAAAAAACATATTTGCTATTAAAAACATTCTTATGAAAATTCAACACCATAACGCACTTGCTGCGTCCAGACTTTTATATTGTGTAGCCGTTACTTTTGTGGGTATTCAAAAACATGTTTATTTTTTGGCAATGAAATATATTGAAAAATGTCGAATGGCAATATTCAATTACAGTATATCAGATAGTACATAAGTATTTCCAATGTACGATAGTATTTAGGCTGTAAACCATCGCGGTGTGTTGTTGAAATTTCCCAAAAAATGTAAAAAATGAACAAATTAAAAAGAAAGAAAGAAATGTTTTGTAGTGTGGTTATTTTGAGCAGCAGTGTACATTTCATTAGACATATAGCTAAAAGGGAAACATACCTACCTGTCAGACTGGTTAAAATATTCACTATTATGTATATGTGTCATAATATATAAAACAACAGATAACGTCCAATTAAAAGTGATAGTATCACTGCGTATTTTTGTATAAGGGAAAATCATTATATATTTTTTTATTTTTGTTTCATAATCTCATAATATAATTGTTATTGACAAGGCAAAGAAAAAATAATGCAACAAAATAAGATAGATTTCAACATCATTATTTATCAACAGTGATAAAATTAAAACTGGGTTTAATGACTTTGAAATAAGAACCAATTCAAGGACTTTATTAATTAATTTCAGTAATAACATTAAGTCAATTTTAAAGCTGCATATGCCTTTTAGGTCGGTTACTTTTTAATCTAGATTTTCTAGTTAACAATGTTTTTAAGTCTAATTTGTCTTAGTTTTTAAAACCATCACTTTTCAAATTTTTTGGATTAGTGATTTTTGCTCTAATTTTCTCTTTTCGAAGTCTTCATAAAATTGCAGTACAAAAATGGGACATGTGATGTGAATATCCAAAAGAATATCTGAATCAAATTCTTTTCAGAGGTATTAGAACAAAAAATTCTTCAGAGGCCAAAGCAGTTATTGAAAATAAATATGCAAGAATATCTAGTCAGATTTTCTTTGAACGTCTTAAACACAAATCTCCGGGTGTCAAATCACGCATGTAAAGTGTGTAGATGTACAAAAATGTTCATATTCTGTTTGCCAAGGTTTGCAACAAATATATTTGCATGTGTCAAATCAGGCATGTAACGAGTATGTCAAAGAATATCAGAGTAAACTTTCCTTTTATTGAAGCCTTGAAACAGTTAAATTTATGGGTGATAAAATCAAGCATGTAAGGTGAATGACCGAGAAAATCAAGAGTTACGTTCCTTTTTTAAGTCATGAGACATATAATTCTGTAGGTGCCAAATCAAGCATGTACCATGAGTGTTGAAGAATATCGGTCATTGATTTGAAGTCTAAGAACAACAAAAAATTGCAACTTTCAAATTAGGCAGTAAGGATGCCCAAGAATGTATTTTTTTCCCTGAAACAGATAAATCTCCAAGTAAAGTGGATGTCCAAGAATAGCAGCAAATAATTATCTTTTATTAGGGTCGAAACGCCTTAAATTTCTAATGCTGAATTTTTTCAGAAGCCTTAGAACAGATAAATTTGGAAGTAAAGTGGATGTCCAATAATATGAGCGTAAACTCTTTTGTTGAGGACTTAAAACACATAAACTTGCAGTATCAGATGCTTCTAAAGTGGATATCCAGGAATATCAGAATGAAATTTTCTTTGTTTAAGACTTAAAACAGATAAATCTGCATGTGTCAAATAATCAGCTATGTAACCTGGATGTACAAGAAAATCAAGAATCGAGCTCTTTTTTTTAAGTCATGAAACAATTTTGCAGATGCCAAATCAAGCATATAAAACGGATGTTTAAGGGTATCAGTAATTTTTAAGTCTTGGAACAAATAAATTTGCAGGTGCCAAATCGGGCATGTAAAGTGGATGTCCAAGAATAGTAGTGTAAAATTATCTTTTATTAGCGTCTTGAAATACACATAATTCCAGTGCTCAATCAGGTGTCTGAGGCGGATGTCCAACAATATCACAATCAGATTTTTTTGTCGAAGCTTTAGACAGATCAATTGGCAGGTGCCAAATCAGGCATGTCAAGTGGATATCCAAGAATAGTAGCCTGGTAGTAGATATTTCATCCCCTGGTGACGTTAACTTTGTTAGTGAAACGATCGTCAGGTCTTTAAAAAGATGTGTTGTGGTGATTTGAGTTCTCCAAGTGTACTTATAAGTAGCATAAAAATTATCTTTTATCAGGGTCCTGAGATACAAAAAATTGCGGTGTCAAACCAGGCTTCCAAGACAGATGTCACAATCAGATTACTATTTTTTCATCGAATCCTTGGAACAGATAAATCTGCATATTATGTCAAATCAGGCATGTAAGGTGACTGTCCAAGAATATCACAGTAAAATTATCTATTTTCGTGATCTCCAGAAATATAAGGTGGGTGTCCAAAAGAACATTAGAAATGCAGTCTTTTTTCTTCGACACTTTGAAACGGGGAAAACTTATCTACTTACCAAATCAGCTTAGTCATATCAGAATTAAATGATTAGTGAATTTTCTTAAAAAAAGATTCACTTATAAAGAGATCTCCACTTTTGATTTTTGAAAAAATTTCCAACATTTTAAGTTCATTTTCGGAAAAATTTTGTACATTTTCAAACAATAAGTAATTCTGATAAAATATGGTACATTGTTTCTACTATATAGGTTATACCGGTAACCAGAATAATGCCTGCTTGCATTAGAGAGACATATTTGCTATTAAAAACATTTTTATGAAAATTCACTTCCTGCGTCCAAACTTTTTTTTGTCTTGAAACAGATAAATATAGTGTCAAATTGGGCATACCGGGATGTCCAGAAATATTCCAAATCTTGAAAAAGGTTTTATAGATTTAATTCTGCAAGTGACAAATCGGGCATACAAGGTGGTTGTTTCAAAATTTCAAGGCTTATGTTATGGATGATTTTTGATTGACAAATTTTAGTAAAAAAATGTTTACACTCCAATCTCTGTAGTATACATGTCTTTGTGGTTAAATAAAACACAATTGTACTGTGATTAAAATTTTGCAACTATAGTATACTGTTCATTCATTCAACTAATTAAAACAAAATTATTGCTAGAAGACTAAATATGTATTTTTTTTATTAAATCGTAGATAGTAAAAATGTACAAAAAAATACTCAACATCACAGTTTTAAATATATTGGTCACCTTTAATTATATACTTTGGTAGAATTTACATGATTTTCCCTTGTATAAAAGTTTTTATTGAAGGCTAAATTATGAATCGAAAAATGTAACCTTATCTGACCTTACTTTATCTACACAACCTAACCTAACTTATCCTAACTTGACCTGACCTCAATTAACACAATATAACCTGGTCTAAAAAGAGATTTTGGTTTTGCAGAAAGTGCACACTTGACTGTATTTATATTAAATGGCTTTAAATAATACTTATATGTATTTAAATTTTAAAGATTTAAAATAAAAGACATAATTATTATTAAGTCTCCCGAATACCTGCGAATGAATTTGTTAATATTATAACTCTCCCTTAGCTATAATTATATGAAATAAAAACGTCCTAATTTCCTTGTTTGGCCTTCAATGAAATACGAGACTTCTTACCAGTTTTCTCTTAAGTTAGGTTATTTAAATGAGTTACCTATGTTAGAAGGGTATGTATGAAATACTCTTATATGCTCAATCGATTTAATTGTAATGGAAAACGTACAAATTATCAACAAAACGTATGTGAGTGTTTTTATGAGTGATGAATCATATATTTACTTGACATTTCAATGGCCAAAACATCAAAATCTAGTAAAAATAAAAGAGTTAAACATACGCAATAAGTACAGTAAGATATTTTTGTAATATATGTTGCCTAACCTGTTTTAACAAACACACGACATATCAACACAATTTTGTTGTCTCACATTTTTGAGAATCAACATTACAACTGACTCCGAGTTACAAGAAGCTAAGACAAAATGCAACAAGTTGATTTAAACATTATTTAGTACAAACTGCTTCAGTTAAAAATGGTTGCAAATAATATAGATTTATTAAAAAGTTGTGTAAATTGATTTAATAAATTGTTACGTATAACTGGGTTCAAAATTATTAAAGTTGATTCAAATTTAGTTTTACATAAAGCAGTATTTGGTTTACACAAATATTTTTCCTTTATCTCTTGATAAACATACATTATTTATCATTATTTTACGCAAACGCCTGTGGAAAAATATTCCAGATTTGTTAAGAATTAAATCTAGAAAGTATTTCAACTGAGTCAACTGTAAAATGTTACATACTCACTTAAAATTAATTTTGCATAAACTATTTCAGTTAACTATAGGATAAAAAATCTTATAAATTTCTTGCATTGTTCATTATTTGGCTAGTATTTCAAACAATTGGCAGTTTCATGTTACAGAATAATTTAAATGTCATTATTACTAATCACTTAACAAAAACTTCCAGTTTCCTTTGGCAAAAAATTGTAATACATTTATTAATTTTATGCAATAGCTTTATTTAAGTTGACAGTAAAATGTTACACAAACTATTCTCATTTTATCTAGATTACTAAAGCAGCAAGGAAAAATGCATCAGATTTTAACAGTAAACGGATGAAGGTGGATAATGTCGTTGAAAATTGTTGGATTCTGATGATTTAAAAAGTGGGCGAAGCGGACATGACGGAGGCAGGCATTGAAGTGTACACGGGGGCGATCGAATGGGGAGGAGCGACACGGGCGCCCGATGAAGCAGATTTTTTAGAACGTCACCGGGAGCAAACGGAAAGCTGCAGGAGAAAACGGCCCGTCCGGAACGTAAAGGAGCGAAATTTTATCGAGACAAAACTTTTTTGGGGATGTGGGGGTGACAAAATCCGAGAAACAAGAGCAACAACTGTATTTTCGACCTAAAAAGGTTCTCCGATTAGGGGTCTGTCTCCTCTGAGGATACGGCACTACGAAATGCGCCATTGCCAAAAACGGAATCTACAGAAAATTTTACATCGAGTAGGTCGGTTTTTATTCTTTTAAAGTCGACGGGAAATTTTTTAATGAACATCAAAGTTCAGGAACTTCCTGGAGAGCGGCTGGTTTTGCGTAAAATTAGTTTACCTTGAACAATCAAGTCAATGGAATTTTTGACAGAGAGGGTTTATAAATGATTTGCTCAAACGTCAAAATTCACCACAATTTGCAAGCTAATAACGACGTCTACGTTGCGTCTGGAATTAATATAGTGACCGATAACCTCGATTGACTATTAAAGATTACGTTTTTATCCACAGATTGGGTCAATTGATTGAATTTGTTAATTAAAAAACCGTTTTTAAATTGATCCGTTTCACTCATTTACAAGAATTATTGCTTGACGCTCACATCTCATCTGACAAATAACATATTATTGTTCTAAAGCGTTTTAGGACAAGAAGATCGTGTATTATACAAAAACAAGTTTTGCAACAAGTTAGGTACTATCTGCTTGTATGAGCGTAATTATTTATCAAGTGATTAATAATGAGGTGGTCAGAAAACTCAGTTTTCTGTATATATTATAATATAGTTTGACGAGTTGTGTCAAAATAATCCAACTTAATTTTCCCATTTTTACATAGGTATCTTTTGAACACGTTTATCTGCAATTTTTAGGGATTTGCCATACAGTATTTAATTCTAAATGGTTTTTGAAACGTTTATATTGTATATTTATATCATTACATTAAGTCATTGAAGTTAATTTTATAGGAAAGTGCTTTAAACAATATACTTTTAAAATGATCTGTCACATTTTTAGTGGTATACCTTTTAATGAATGCATCTTTTATGATACTTATGTAATTGTGTAACTGCGGATATGGCTATAAATCGAATCTTTATTTTACTCTACATACGCGGCGGCCACTACTGCCAAATTGTAAGGCCTATCCTGAAATGCAGTTTGATCTTCTTCTTCTTCTTATGAATATAATTTTGTTAAGCTGAGCAAACTGGCTATCCGGTAGGAACAGTTTGTCTACAAAATGTTAAATAATATTTCACAAGATATATATTGATGCAGCAAGTGTGTTACGACAATGAACAATATAATAATAAGTATTTCTGTCGACTTTAATGTGAAATGTAACACATTTATTTAAAAATCATTACATTTCAGCTAAAGTATTTCTGTCAACAGTAATAGGGAAATGTAACACAGTTATTTAAAAATTATTAAAACTTAATACTTTTGTTTACTAATACTAAAAGTACAACACACTCAAGTTTAGATTCACTTTACAAAAACGTAAAATAACTTTTTTTTCTTCAACGTGTATCAATTTCTGCGACTATGACCAATAATCGACGCCCGGGATTATTTAACGTGCCCAACATCGCATGGTACACGACGGGACCGACGGCTTTTCGTGGCTTCCGAAGCACAGAACATGCAGACATTAAACTTGCTCAAACACAATGCCACAACCCCAGTTGATGTTAATTGTACAATATGTACTGAAAAAGTGAAAAGATCACCTACTGGGAATCGAACCCAGTAACCTTGGGTCCAGAGACGCACGTTCTTACCAGTGCTCCACCGGGGCTCTTAAAATAAGTTTAAGAACATGAAAAAATTATGTTGAACAGATGATGAAGCATTGTAAACTGGAATAAGAACTGAAATATCTTCTGTACTGTATTGTGTTGAGATATTATTTTGTAAATTAACTAAGAAATGTTTTTATTAACTATAAGAAATGTCAAGTGGCCAAGTATAATCACATTATTATTAATTTAATTATAATTATCATTATTAAATATTACTGTAATTTGTATGTTTTGTTGTTTTTTCTGAATGAATCAATTTCATGCAAGAAGTTCCAAATGTAAAATGTGATATTGTAGAAAAAAGAAAACTTGCACAAGTTTTTAGTTTATATATTATATGAAAAAGAAGATTATAAAGTATATACATTATATATTTTATGAAAATGTATTAAGTGTATTCTTATAAAAATATAACATACATACTATACATATTAAATATTATCGAAAGTATGTATTACTATATAAATAAAATTATCATGGTGTTATATAGTCTTTTATTTTCACCAGCTCCATCTATCAACAAACTATTGATGATATAATATAAAATATTGAAAAGATACAACTAATCAAGAGCGCTAGATATAAATCGAAACAAAGCTCATGAAAACCATTAAAAAATAACAAAATTCGGGACGCAGCAAGTGTGTTATAGTAGCGAATTTTCATAAGAATTATACACTATTATTATACAGCATATTAGTAAAATTCATACTTTAAACTTACACATACCTTGAAGATCAACTTTAGAAGTCTTAGTACACGCAAATTTGAAAAATTATTTCGAAAGTGTTACCATCGATATCTCTGTTATCAAAAAAAGCTTGTGTTCTAACTCCTCTTGGGAAAAAAAGGCCAAAACTCAATTTTCTATGAAGCTAAAAATTTAAATGTTGCTATATCTGTAGATAGTGTGTAAGTCTCTTTAAGATAAACTTTTATTTCAAATTTCATTAAAGTTACAAAACAAGAAGACCTTGATTCCTGCTGATTATATTTATCGTTAGTGTTTTACTGAGGAGAATACCCAGCGGTTTCGCTCTTGTTTGGAGGGTGAATGCTGGCTTGAGATGTATGAAAGTAACTGGCCCAATGTGGCTTTTAATACTTTTTTAGTGTTTTTTATCATTACTTTGGCGTCTGTTTTCCAACAAGAAAATTTCATAGGGGTAAAGGGAGTGGTTCCACCTGCTGTAACGGCTGGTTCTTTCTAGAGAAGGTATTGACCTCAGAGATAGATTTGTATTGTGCACTGACTTGGCTCAGCGATACCCTGCAATTAATGGTCTTAAGAGTGCAGCGTAAAGAATATGTGAGCCACTTACAAGCCAGAAAGACGCAATATTATGACAATCGTATGGAGAACTCTTTAAATAAGACAAAGACTATGTGGGGCATTATAAATCAGATTAAAAACAGGGGTAAATATTCAAATGATTTAACAGTAAAAATAGATGGTAGGCAACTTCCTTATCATGAATTAGCCAATGAACTCAATAGCCGGTTTACAGATATGCATGCGGATGATGGTGTCGAGGTGGAATTCTCTTTTGCTGCCTTTTTATTTTTTATTTCAACAACACACCACGAGGGCTCACATCCTAAATACTATCGTACCATGGGTGTCAACAAGGAGGAAAGAGGCAACTAGTTAATTCTGATCTTAAAGCTTTGGAGGTTCGGAGAAGGAAAAACATGTGCCGGCAAGGAATTCCACAACTTGGAAGTCCTTGGGACAAAAGCGTGAGCATAACAAGATGTTCTATGTCTAGTGACCTGGACAGTAAAACGGTACATTCGCTCTGTCCCCCTGGTAGATCTGTTGAGGGCAGCAGGTGGAGGAACCATGGAAGAAAGCTCATCTGATCAGTGCCTGTGCAGATATCTATAAAAGAGAGAGAGATGTCACCAACGGCACGTCGGTGGGCAAGGGATGGTAGCCTTTGGGCGAGGGTAGGGTCACCAATGAAACGTATAGCTCTCTTCTGAATGGAATCCAGGATAGCGAGTGTAGAAGCAGCAGCGGCACCCCAGATGTGGGAGCAGTATTCGAGGTTTGGCCTTATTTGTAAAGTATATAAGGTATAGAGATTAGCTGGTGAAAAGTATTTGCGAGCCCGGAAGAGGAAACTTAATTTCTTAGCAGCCGCTTCTGCAATTGATGTGACATGTTGGTGCCAATTGAGATTTTGATCCACAGAAATGCCAACAAGTGAAAAGGACTCATTACTTTGAATAACTTGGTTGTTAATTGTGATGGGTCTAGGGGTGGTGTATCTCTTATGAGATAGAAGACAAGACTGAGATTTGGTGGAGTTGAATTGTACAAGATTTCTACTTTCCCAGTCAAATATTTTTGGAAATCCACAGAGAGAGAATCCTCCATGAGTCTGCGATCCTTATCTAATTGGGCTACAGGGACAGGCTTAGAATATTGTATATTTGAGTGGAGGGTGCTGTTATACGCGTAACTGTGAACTGGGTTGGATGTGCTTGAGAAGAGGTCATTGATGTGGAGAAGAAACAAAGTAGGAGCTAAAACTGAACCTTGAGGGACTCCTGCATTAATTGGATACAGTTTAGAGGAATATCCATCCACGACATCAGAAATGCTCCGGTTGGAGAGGAAATTTGCTGTCCAGGTACAGAGTTTTGGTGGTAGGCCATAGGCCGGAAGTTTATTAAGCAGCGCTGTGTATCAAACCTGGTCGAATACTTTGGATATGGCTAGAGCGACAATCTGGAATTCACCGTGTAGTTCCATAGATATGTTCCACAAATGGGTGACAAAGGAAAGGAGGTCGGCAGTTGATCTGCGCTGACAGAATCCATACTGCCTGTCGTGGATTAAAATGTGTTTTTGTTGAATGTAGAACAGTCTTTCCTTGTCTATAATGTACATAATTTAAAAGAATATGTAACATTTCACCCTCGATAATAAATTTTGAAAAATATATTTGCAGCAAATAAGCATTAAAAAATAATATAAAAGACAGCTTTTTATTAGCTTAATTTGTTCATTATTTACATACAGTTGGTATAGCACATGTCAAAATCAATAACTGTACAGTGTCAGCATAATGAATGTGCAGATGCTCAAAATTCAGCCAATTAATACAAAAAGCAATATACAGTATTATACAAATAACAATGTAGACTAGACTAGATTAACTATTTGCTTCTTGCCCCCATCGTTTAAAAGCTGTCATCAAAAAACTCCTGCAGAGAGTAATAAGCTCTCGACATCAACTCTGCATCTAAACGAACTTAAGGGACACCTAAGCTCCTGTGGTATCTTGTTGAATACTTTTAACTGCTAAAAAGTGCACATTTTTCTGTAGGTAACTGTAATTAAATTTGTAAATTTTTAACAATGATTTGTGCCTAGTATCATATGTGTGATCCCGTGTGCACATTCATAGATGTATATGCCATAAATAGTGACAAGATCGGCAGAGATGAAGTGGTCCCTACAACTCTCCCTATAATTCAAATGAAGGATGCTTTTTACACATCTTTCCTGCAATAGAAGAAGAAGACGAAGGAGGAGGAGAAGGAAAAGAAGAATGGGGTGGGGGACAAGGAGAAGAACGTGAAGAAGACGAAGAAGAAGAAGAGGAGGAGGAGGAGGAGGAGGGGAATTTCCAGAGCAATCAAACTTTCTTTTGCTTGTAGTAACTTTATTAATGCTATAATAATAATAATTCATTTAAAGAAAATGTTACACTCTTTCAAAAAAAGAGAATGACCATACAAAATTATTTCACAGATATGCTTTTAGTGTGACAATAGAAGAAACAACAGATTCTTAAAATAGCCCTGATAAATATTTTTCAACATAAGTAAATTTTATTTAACTACACTTTAAACTTACACTTCTATGCAATTCTACATTTGAAAATTGCGATGTACAAAATCTAATAATATCCTCTGGAATCTTTAGCTATAAAACTTTAAACAACCTAATTTAATTGGACCTTAAAAAAGTACCTGACTAAATTTTAAAGCTGTTTAGGAACACTTGTGAGAACTTTACATTTCATCCAACTTTAATGATTTCTTTACCCTTTCTTTTTGTTCTTGCTCTACACGTTTAAGGCCCCTCTTTTCATAACCTGCAAAAACAAGTCAGTAGGTAAAGAGGATTCAATTTAAATAATGAATAACTAATTAAATAATGACAACAAATGTCTCTTAATGGCTACCATTAACCTCACTACACTTGGATATATGCCAGAGAAGACATTATCAAACTTTAAGTAGTATTGCTTTATTTAGAAAACAATTGAACGCTTCTAAATTCTTTTCTATAATTCTTCATGAATGTTTAGTGTGTCACTGTAGACAAGTGATTTAAAGTAACTCCAAATTAAAGTCTTATCTAATGAGTTAAAATCCAAACTACGAGCTGGACAAGAGATTGGGCTGCCATGGCCTATCCATCTTTGGGAATATCTTTGATTTACGCCATTTCACATTTGAATAGAAGGCAGGTGGTAGTCATCTTTGGCAGGTGGTACTGGGCTTTTCCTTTACATGATAGTAAAGGATTTTTTCACGCCCGAGGAGGTACCACCCTTACATCAAGCGGCCTGTGAAGTCCCAACGGATGTTTCCGGTTCTGGTGTAAGAGTCGGTTTTCCTTATAAACAAAAATGATAATGGCTCCTCCTTGTACATAAGATTCCGGAGATAAAATACCCCTCCATTTGGATCTCCGGGAGAGGGGTATGCAGGGGACGCCGGCACCAAGATTTAACATATTTTTCCCGAATATATGTGGCCTAAATTCTAACCTGAACTCCGTCCACCATTTCCTCCAGGCTAATAGGACCCTAAACCCAAATCAGTGCCAAAACTGCCACTAATCACCTTAATTTCCCGGGGTATGAGCTTCTTACTTTCTTTAGATTGCATGGAGGCGTGTGTGCATACATCCATAGCAATCTACCCTGCACCAGACTCCCCAATTTAGAAGCTGGAAGAAAAGACATACTTTGGATGAAACTCTCTCTCAGGGCTGCAACTAAATTCATCTGTTGCATTTAACGGTCACCTTCTGACAACTTTGTCCAGCTCTTCGACTACCTTTCTGAAAAAACCGACCATCTGATTTCTGAATATCCTCCCTCCGAGGTCACTATTCTTGGTGACTTCAATGTTCATAATAAGGAATGGCTACGATCTTCAAAAACCGATCCACAAGGGAGAGCAGCGGAGGCCTTTGCAGTCAGCAATTCTGGAGCCAATGGTTCAGCAACCTACTTACTATCCTCGCATCCCAACACACAGCTCAAATCCCTTGGACCTCCTTACTACAAAACCTGAATGCTATAAGACATCAGTCACCACCCCCTTGGTCGCCAGACCACAGCATGGTCACTGCTTCCTGCGCAATCCAACCCGAGGTCACACTGTCATCACACCCACGTATCGTTTTGCACTATAACTCCGCGAACTGGGACGAAATGTGGGATTACTTTTCCTCATTTCCATGGGCTGCCTTTCTCATCCTGACCCGTCTGATTTCTCACAAAACGTCACCGATATTATCCAAGCTGGCATGGAATTATTTATTCCACCTACACAGAAAACCTCTTCAGCCACTCAAAAGCCCTGGTTCTCTAAATCCTGTGACAAGGCCAGGCTTGAAAAGGCCAAAGCTCACAAAACGCTTCTACACAATCCAAGTCAAGAAAACCGTCATGCATTTAACGACGCAAGAACATGCTATGTCCGCATTCTTTCTGAGGCAAAAAACTCGTTTAATAACCTACTAACCACATACAAAATTAAGTGCCCCCAAGCTCCAACGGCAGCAAACCCTTCTGGACTCTTGCTAAATCTATTGGGAATAATTTCTGCAAGAGCACGTGCCAACCGCTTGTTTCAGGGGATGAAATTGTTTCTACTGCCCTGGGCAAGGCTGAACTTTTTGCCTCGTTGTTCGCCGGCAATTCTACTCTCAACCCACCTCCAAATGTTCAACCACCAACATACCCCAATGTCACGCATAAAGTGACGGATATTATTTTCAAAACTCAAAAAGGTACAAAAGATGCTCTCTTCTCTTAATACCAGGAAAGCCTTTGGCCTTGATGAGATCCCAGCAATTGTTCTCAAAAAATGTGCACCAGAACTTGCGCCTGTCCCGACTCGTCTGTTTCAGACATCTTACAATAGAGGCATATTCCTAGTAACTGGAAAACTGCACGAGTACAACCCGTCCCCAAGAAAGGATCCAAAGCGCTTCCTAGCAACTATAGGCCTATTTCTTTCCTTTCAGTCGTCTCTAAAGTGATAAAAAAGTATATAAACACCGAATTACTAAAATTTCGTGAAAAACACAGTCTAATCCACGACAGGCAGTATGGATTCCTTCAGCGCAGATCAACTGCCGACCTCCTTTCCTTTGTTACCCACTCTTGGAACAAGTCTATAGAACTACACGGTGAATCCCAGATTGTCGTTCTAGACATATCCAAAACATTCGACCAGGTCTGGCATGCAGCACTGCTTAATAGACTTCCGGCCTATGACCTACCACCAAAACTCTGTACCTGAACAACAAATTTCCTCTCAGCATTTCTGTTGTCGTGGATGGCCATTTCTCTAAACTGTATCCAATTAATGCATGAGTCCCTCAAGGTTCAGCTTGCTACTTTGTTTCTTCTCCACATCAATGACCTCCTCTCTAGCACATCCAACCCAGTTCTGTTACGCGGACGACAGCACCCTCCACTCAAATATACAATATTCTAAGCCTGTCTCTTTAGCCCAATTAGATGAGGATCACAGACTCATGGAGGGTTCTGTCTCTGTGGATCTCCAAAAAATATTAGAAATCTTGTACAATTCAACTCCACCAAATCTCAGTCTTGCTTTCTATCTCATAAGAGATACACCAGCCCTAGACCCATTACAATGAACAACCAAGTTATTCAAAGTAATGAGTGTTTTCTCTTGTTGGCATTTCTGTGGATCGAAATCTCAATCGGCACCAACATGTCACATCAATTGCAGAAGCGGCTGCTAAGAAATTAGGTTTCCTCTTCCGGGCTCGCAAATACTTTTCACCAGCTAATCTCTATACCTTATATACTTTACAAATAAGGCCAAACCTCGAATACTGCTCCCACATCTGGGGTGCCGCTGCTGCTTCTACACTCGCTATCCTGGACTCCATTCAGAAGAGAGCTATAGGTCTCATCGGTGAGTCTACCCTCACCCAAAGGCTGCCATCCCTTGCCCAATGACGTGCCGTTGGTGATGTCTCTCTCAGGTATTGCTCAGAGGAGCTTTCTTCCCTAGTTCCTCCACCTGCTGCCCCCAACAGATCTACCAGGGGAACAGAGCGAATGCACCCTTTTACTGTCCAGGTCACCAGACATAGAACATCTTGTTATGCCCGCTCTTTTGTCCCGAGAACTTCCAAGTTGTGGAATTCCTTGCCGGCACATGTTTTTCCTTCTCCTCCGAACCTCCAAACCTTCAAGTACAGAATTAACAAGTTGCCTCTTTCGTCCTTGTCGACACCCACGGTACGATAGTATTTAGGCTGTAAGCTCTCATGGTATGTTGTTGAAATATCAACAACAAAAAACAGAAGTGTGCTGCTCCACATTGTTACATAAAATAGATAATCCGTCGTAATTTAAAAGTAAATAATCAACGAGATCACTGAACCCGTGTTTTAGAAAATTCAAGCAGGCTTGAATAAGGAGCACTAATTCTTAATCCTAACGTCTCATGGTACAAAGCATCAACGGCTTTTTGTACCCACTGAGGGCCAAAACATCCAAATATTCAACTAGTGTAAACACGATGCCACAACCTTGATTGATGTTAATTTAATAGCATGTACTAAAAAAATGCAATGACCCTTCTACTGGGAATCGAACCCACGACTTTAGCTTCAGAGAATTGTACTTACCATGGAGCCACTGAGGCTGCTGCATTTTCTAGTGAAATATTAAAAATTGACTTGGTCAAATGCAGTCATGGCCTTGCAATTATAATTTCCCGAACTTAATATAGATTATCCCAAATGGATTAAATATCTTAATAAATGAAAGTATTTTTTTTTAATTTAGAACTGTTAAAATAACAAAAAATCAATCTTCAACAACAAAAATTACTCCAGCAGTGCCAAGGCGTATCTTATGGTTAATTCTTAGGTGCTGTTTAATTTCTGATGTACATAAATCATATTTGTATCAAATCTTTCTTTTTACAGTTTTTAACTAACATGTAAATAGTGAGCTAGTAATGGATTTATAAATATTATCTTACCTAATATTTTATTTTCATGTATCCTATAATCTTGTATAATCTCGTCAAGGGTTTTGTCAGCATTTAACACAAGAACTGGCACAGTATTGTTGCCATTGTCAGACATCAACCATTCTTCATGGCTGTCATGTAGCTGTTTTATATAGTCAAATGGAACTTTGGCTTCTTCTGGCCTACCTCTCGCCATCATGCGTTTGTATACAGTCTCTGGGGTACTTCGTAAATATACTGAAAATTATAATTTATAACCAACATGCATTGAATATTACTTAAGTAAACAGAACATTTTCTTAATTTGTTAAAAATATCCCTAATTAATATTTTCTGATATAGTAGAGTGTTATAGGGAATCGTGACCTCACTATTGAGCAGACCTATATCCACCTGAGGTCAATCACAATATACCACGGTTCTAAGTTCTTCTTTGAAGGAGGTAACACAGTAAGTACTGAATTATGATGTACCCTGGAAAGAATTGTATTCAGATGTTGTGAAGTCACAATGTCCCGCAGACGGTACGCATAAATTGAGTGCTACATAATTCCTTTGATGCCTACAAAGATCAGCAGAGATCTGTCTTTCAAAATCGTCCTCCCGGAAAGGGAGGACTGGGACCGAAATCAAACGACCCTGTTGCGAGCGGACCTCTGCTGGTACTCTAACGGCTCCAAAACCAATTTAGGAGTAGGAGCCGGCGCATAAGGGGGCAGCACCGATGCTAGACTATCAGATAGCATCGGCAAGTACGCAACCATACACCAGGCAGAAGTGTATGCCATCGAGATGTGTGCAAGGGAAAGTATAAAAAACCTTTGCACACACAAATCGATAAAGATATATGCAGATAGCCAAGCTGCAATTAAGGCTCTTGGTTCCTACCGGTGTAATTCAAAAACGGTATGGAGTTGTAAATCTGCCCTTAACGAATTGGGCAGCTGTAATGAGGTGTCGCTGGTCTGGATACCGGGTCACTCGGACCATGATGGCAAAGTTTCGGCCGACGCGCTTGCCAGGAGTGGTGCCCAGAGAGACTTTGTCGGACCAGAACCGGTGCTGGGGATAACATCTTGCACAGCAAAACACACCTTAAAGACCTGGACAGAAAGAATGACAATCCAATATTGGCAAAATCTTCCAGGATTAGCTCACTCTGAGGCCTTCATAAATGGCCTGTCTGAGTCAAGAGCTAAAAAACTTCTAGAAATGAACAGACAACAACTGAGGACTCTAGTCGGCCTGTATACAGGACACTGCCGCTTGCGGCACCACATGTACCGTATTGGGATCGGTCAGGAGACAGAATGCCGGCTGTGTATGGAGAGTGACGAGACAGCAGAGCACGTGCTGTGTTCCTGTCCGGCAGAGGACAGGACTAGATACCTGCTCTTTGGCAAGGTAAAGCTTGCTCCGGAGGATCTGGATCAACTTTCGCCCACAAAGATTATCGACCTCTGTAGGAGGCTGGATTTGTTGGGCGAAATATAGACTATTAGGCGTGAGCCACAATAGACCTTAAGGTCGCGGTGGAGGAAACGGTATGGCCCACTCACATACAAACCTAACCTAACCTACATAATTCATGTTCTGATAATTGTTACTTACAATTCTTTGCAGTAAGTCTACCTTCAGTCCTCTCAGATGATATCTGGATAATTACTAAACCCACTCACAAAAAAATATGAACGAACAACTGACGATCACCATGTCTTTACTACAGACTGAATGGATCAATTAGCTTAGTCTTCATGAGCCTGATAGATGGCGCTATGTGACTGTACGTCTATAGTATTGTGTACTCTAGACAGTACAATGTTACTTCATGAGGTATGGTGTTGATTTTACGCTATGGAACGCACTTAGTCTCATGTCCCGCAGAGGGGACACTGTGACTGAAAGAGTTAAAGTCGAATCGAACCATAGATGACAAAAATCATCCGATATATTGCCACCGCCATTTACAATCAGTTCAATGCTATAATATAGTATTATCGTTAGACTTATATAAGTCTGCAAAATATCAAGTTAATGAGACAATTAGAAATGAGTGAAGAGTGTGTTGTAAGATTTGCTGACAATGTTAGCAGGTTACAAATCAAGCTAATAAAAGCGTCTTGACAAGCATGACTAATTCCATTGACAAGAGTGTATCTAACTGTATCAGCCCAACTAACCTTTCCTAGAACTAATTCTAACCTATAATTAACTGTGAATGCGACTTACCTATTAAATCTATACTAATATCTATATTGGCACGAACCCATCGATACCACTGGTCTAATATCGAATAGTCAGCTCCATGTAAGTACCCATTCCTGTATGCCTGCTCTACGAAGCAGAACCTATTATTCTGTACGGACCTTTCGAACATTTGAACAGTGGTATTCAAATTTTTAGGCTTGGAACTTTGAATTTGCATTCTGGTCAACTGCACATAACTCTGGAACACATTCAACCATTTTTCTATATCGGAATACATTAAATCTAATAAATTCTCTCCTTCTAGGTCTCTCCACCATTCAATTGGTTCCTAAAAACAGAAATTATTATTCGTTAGATCTTTAAAAACGTTCTTAATTTACATCGAAGCAGTTGAAAACCAGGAATAAATTATTTTTTATCTACAAGGGTATATCAAAGATCAACATATTGGTCTGAAAGATATAACAGAAACATTGCACATTTCCGATGAACATGTGATCCACTGCGACATGGAAATAGGAAAGCTTTTGGCAAAATAGATTTTGAAATGCTTGAACAGTGATCAAAAGCGAGCTCGTTTGACAATGTCGAAGTAAATACAACACCCTTTTCAAGATCACACTAGAAAAAACACTAGTATACAATAAAAGTATGATATCATACTTTCTTTTAATACAGTATTACGACTAGTAAAAAAATCTGAACTACTATCAGAAACAGCTTTGTGTAATGCATTTTAAACTTGTAAAGGTCACAAACTTGCCAGATTTAAGCCTAATTGAAATTCCTTGGGCAACTATAAAAACCTATGAAATAAAAATTTGGATGCATAGTCTGTTCTTATGGAAAAAAGTTTGTCTAGTATGCATTATTTTGTTTTGTCTCATTATTGTCCTGTTTTTGGCAATTTATTTCCAGAACCGTGACCAATTTTTCCAGCTACCGTGGTTTGTCAAATATTCTAGTATGTCATATCATCAACAGTAGCAACACAATGAAATCTTAAAACCAAACATAACATGTGTCTTTTTTAGATAATCGTAAAATATGATGTTAAAAATTCTCATACTGTGAACATTTGAACTACTGCTTTGTCAATGTAGGCAAAAACTGTATAAGGTTTTTCTGTGTACTTACAGGGTATGTTTCTAATCCGTCTATATTCTCGAAATACTTGACCAGTGTGGATTTTCCTGCCCCGATGTTTCCCTCAATGGAAACTCTAAATGGACGGTCTGTAGGTGTTTTGACAGCTGTCATGTTTGTTATAGGAGAGACACCATGGAATGTTAACAGTTTTCCTGGAGATGAGGCAGTGGGACTAGCAGCTGTTTTCTGCAAACCACTTAGTGTTTCTATTACACCTTCCATGGTGCTACAAGATCTAGAAAAACAAGAAAATTCTTAAAATAATCAATAATAATTGATATAAAATAAAAAGTATAGTCTTGAATATATTATGAAGTGTTAGCCTGGAGACAAACAAATAGTATTTAGTACATCATCTTAAATGCAAGAAATCAAAATTTATATCCTGGTGTTTTATGTTACTACCTACAATATTAAATCATAATCCTCAAAGGCCTTATGATGTTTTAATACTCTAAAAATGATTTCACCACGTGCAATGAATATTGTAGTAGAGCAAAAATTAAAGTAAGCAACATATTTGTAGTAGTCATTTTGTCATTTTGAACAGTATCATTTAGTGTCTTTTTATGGTTTTTTTATTTATTAATTTTTAATAGCGTTTGTTAAATTTTAGGTATATTGTTTTTTTTTCGTCCCTCAGGCCTCGTCCGTGACTTTGCCACCCCGATAGCACTGCAACCTTTGGCTTATTGTGCATGCCCTTAGTCTTTTTACTCCACCCATTCCAAAATCACTGTGCCTTGAACTAGTCTGCACAGCAATTGGTAGGGTGAAGTTTTATAATGCTCTGTCTCCAGTCCAGACTGACCGTAGATCAGTTGTCCTTTGCGATCCAGAGCTTTACACTCGCACAAGATGTGCTGGGCTGATTCCTCCCCCTCGCCGCAGAGTCTGTATGCAAGGTCCCCCTCGAAGTGCCCCATTTTATGCAGGTGTTTCTTGACGGCCATGTGTCCTGTCAAGAGACCTGTTATGTTTCTGAGCTGTCCTCTGCTAAGGTTTAGCAGCTCCACAGCTCTCTTTGACCTGGGTTCGTCAATTATTGACTTCCCATGTCTGTGCCCTGGACAGTCTGCCCAGTACACCTTGTGTTGGTTTCTGACCCAGGACTTAATGGCTCGCCTGGTAGTGCTCTTTGTGACACCCAAAACCGGTTCTGGTCTCATAAATGGTTCTGCTGACCCTCTCTTCGCGAGACTATCAGGTTCTTCATTGCCTTTGACCCCCGAGTGACCTGGCACCCAGATGAGGGTGACCTCATTCTACCCTACCAGGTCGCTCGTCTCGTCTCGGCACTCACTCACCAGCCAAGAAGGGCTTTAAGGGCTGCCTGGCTGTCTGTGACTATGAGGATCCGCTTATTGGTGTAACCCCTCCTCTTGTTCTCCCACGTACGTTTCGGCCTGAAAGACCGTTGCATGGGCTGCGAGGGAAATACTATGACTTACCCTCGGTCCTGCCGAATAAACACCTGCCCCCGTACCACGCTCCCCGCCGGATCCGTCCGTGATCCAGACGAGCGCGTCCAGTGGTTGCCCGGCGTCTCCTCCCGCCATGCCTCCCGGTCGGGGATTTCCACTGTAAAGTTGTTTTCCCTGTAAATTCGCGGGCTCGCGAAGTCTGACCTCATTTCAAGCATGGGCTCTTTCATTAGCTCCTGAATTTTGCAGTGGCCCCTGAAGCCTGGGTTGATCTTCAGTCTACCATTGCAGGCTAGCCTGTATAGTCGTAGACTGGCCTCCCCCATAATAACTAGGTGTAGGGGGGGCAGATCCAGCAACACCTCCATGGCGGCTGTTGGGGTTGAAGACATGGCAACTGTGATGCCTAGGCAAGCCATCCTTTGGATCTTGCCTAGTTTTTGTTTGGCACTGGATTGTGTCACCTTAGGCCACCAGACCAGTGCCGTGTATGTTAACGATGGTCTGACCACCCTTGTGTACAGCCAGTGGGCCATACTAGATCTTAGTCCCCACGTTTTTCCATATAGCCGCCTAGTGACAGCTAAGGTCATGACTGCCTTACGCAGTATTTTTTCAACGTGACTATTCCAGGTTAACTTACATTCCAATATGACCCCAAGATATTTTACCTCACTGGCCATTGGAATGGTCCTACCGTATAGAGTGAGAGTTCTGTGGCTCTCCCACTTCCTCCTCCTTGTAAACGGTATGACTGTTGCTTTCTCGGAGCTCACCCTGAACCCTTGACCAACCGTCCACCCTTCTACCACTTTTCACACTTTAACCAAGTCTTCAAAGGACATAATTTTGTTTTGATCTCAACTGTAGAAATCTCAATTTTCTTAAAAACGGATGGTTTGTCGAAAAATTAACAAGAGGAGAAAAAGATAGAAAATTTAATTTGCTATAAAATTGATGAACTTCACCTTTTAATTAGGTTGGGGTTTAAAAAAATAAAATCCTACAAAGGGCGACCCATTTTTGAGTTTATAACTACTTCAAAGCTTTGTCAAATAACAATTTACCAAACTTAGTTGTTCTATGTTAGGGCACTGCTGCAATACAGCTGTTTCTTTAATTATTAAAGAATCTTCCAAGGCCAATATCTCACCAACCATGAGCGTCAGAGAAAAATTTTATATAAAAAATCGGCATGTTTTGAAGTCCTCTACAGGCACACATTATGTGTCCATTGTGTTGTAAATCGCCCTGTATATATATATATATATATATATATATATATATATATATATATATATATATATATATATATATATATATATATATATATATAAATTGAAACTGGCCCCAGATATAGGTACTAAGGGTCCTAGTTCATGCTCATTTGCAAAAAAAATTCAAAATTCAAAAGTCGGGATCTCCCCATTAGTGATTTTTTTTCTAGGAAAATCCACTCAAAAGGAGGCTTATAGAAGCCTGAGGGGAAAAAATAAACCCCTATCATTTATCAAAGTTGATTATAAAAAACTCCAGTTACAATAAAACTCCATTTTACTCTTCTGATCCCCAACTATTTAGGGGATGAATAAGGCAACTGTAATGATTGACAATCTTTAAAAAATCTGTCTTAGGTATACAGTCATATGAAACCCATAATAAAAATCGTATGTGCCACGAATTAAGTATAAGGAGTCTCTAGATTTGAAATGCCCAATTTAAAGGTCTGCACACGTCAGTCTCTTAATTTAAACAATTTTAGCGATTGTGCCACTAAATAATGCTTAACTAACGAGGTAATAACAATTATAGCGACGTATATAGCAACAATACCTCGATAACAATACGTTTCTTATTAAAAAACGGATATAAAATATTGTGGTCACGCATAAACGCCATCAGGGATTACACGTTCTGTGGCAAACATCCGCAATTTATAAGATTGTTAAGCCGTGAATCCAAGAATTAAAGAAGAGAGAGTTAATTTCTTCGACACACTCCATCAAATAACAGTATCTCAACACGTTTAGAAAACAATCTTCGCAAGAGAACTGGGGCCAGTCACCAAGATCAAGTCGACTGTTTACATGGTGCGAGTGTTCCCGCCATAACCTACAAACTGCTGGCGAGGATATTACCGAATTATTCAGTGATACAGTCGCACCCGTAAAATGTGGTGGTTCAACAGTTCACCTAAGCATTTACCTGAACCTTCCGGTGAGTCTGCACAAATTATTTGTTGATTTTATCAAAGAAAAAACACAAATTAGCATCACTCTTTAAAAAACACCCATGTTTAACCTAATCTCACATGCGAAAATACTTGACAGATGCATTTTCAGCGACGCATTTGTCGGTTTTCCCGCGTAAATGGAAATGTCAATTTTCATATTTTTATTTTTCGTTTTAGGGCCTTATCTGCCAGGGTGTATGGATGTTATGACAGGTTATACTGAAAAAGGTATTTTTATGAGACTGTATTATCCGACGGAAATTAAAAAGAATGAGGTAAGCAAAAAATGGGTATTGTATTTTATCGATGAGATCAAAGTACAGAAAATTGTTTTGGTAATAAGTTACACAAAAAATCAAGGTTACAGTTAGGTGGCTTGAACTTTGCGATGTTGTCAGGCTGTAAAATATATCTCCGTATTTGTAGAATTGAATTAATAATTTGATCACGCTAGAAGTAAAGTGAAGTCCTAATCAAAATAAGTTCTGCAGTATGATATGTTATCTGGCATCAATGAGAGACAATTATGTAAAATTTAGGTACTAATTTAGAAATTTGTATTGTTTAAATTCTGTTTTCTGTGACGTCAAAGAAATATTTTCTGCTAAAAAAAAATTGGGAAATTATACTCTTTTTATCGACTACACTGACGAATATTAAAAATTATTGGGAATTTATGTTTTTGTAAATTGAATGAATACAATTCGTACGTTTCCTTGAATAATATAATACTATATAATAATAATAATAATAATAATAATATATATATATATATATATATATATATATATATATATATATATATATATATATATATATATATATATATATATAATATTAATTAATATTAATGTGATATAAATATTGATACATTTCGTAAAAACACTTCATAATCTTATTTCTGGATAATAAATAGGTGATAATTTTAGTTTATTTATAGTTACTTTATTTGTGAATTTTCATTTAAAAAAATTCACTAATACAGAGGTAACGATGGTGAAACTTTCGGAAATTTTCTTTAAATAAGCGCGAAGTAGGGCCTCTGGATCCCATTTCCATGGTCACTGAAAAAGTTTGTATATATATATATATATATATATATATATATATATATATATATATATATATATATATATATATATATATATATATATAAATACATATATATATATATATATATATATATATATATATATATATATATATATATATATATCCAACCGATAATTCAAAAAATACTTCACTGATTTGGACCAAATCTGAGAACTACCCTTATTTTGTTAATGGCTTGGAAGAGTTCGTTCATCATATCTTAAAGCCCAATTTTTCTCAACAAAAAATTAAAAAATATCTTTTAAAATGCCATATCTCCAATTTCTTTAAGTGATTGAAACGATAAAATACATCTTAAAAGAACATAGATAGACATGGTTGTATACCAATTTTCAAATCTTGTGATCAAAGAAAAATAAAGTTATTCGAAATTAATATTAAAATAATCCTCGACATCACTTCAGATTCTTAATGCAATATCTACAATGTTGGACAGGCAGATGACGGTACCTGTACTGCTATGCTGTTTAAATAAATGGTAGATAAAAATCTAAACAATGAAAGTCACAATCGTTGCAAGATGTCAGAATGTAAAACAGTGTGAAATGGGACGCCATCTCTGTGCGGAACCAGGTAGTATGTCGTCACGACAGCTCTAGTTAACACAAAATGTTATAGATGGAAACTGTGTACAAACTAACAATGTAAATTGTCAGCGCTGGTCCATTTGCTTCCTAATACCGAGACAAAGTTTGCGCCCAAAAGCGTTAAATTTTATCATGGGACTGCAAGCGGCTTGATGTTCTTTGCAAGTATAAAAACCTGCTTACAGAATGAGAACGGTACTGATAGATAAGTTACTAGATCCATCATTTTTATTATCGATGATTTCGCAGGTTAGTTGGTCAATTTTTATTTTTTTATATAAATATCACTTTAAAGCGTATTTCTGCATTTCTCGTATTGTATCTTTCAAACAGGTACAGTCTCATGCTTAAAATTAAACATACCTTTGTTAACCGTCCAAGCCCATCGAGCTTAATTTACAAGCGGCTTGCTTGCGGTCGACCGGATTCCAGTGTAGTCTTGGACAAAAGCTAGGTTCATACACTCGCAAATTGCGAAATCGCCGCGGAACGTATTCCTATTGGTTTATTTAAAATATCGTAAAAATGTTTTTTATTAGATTGTATAGGTGTATTTTACTAATTTTTGTGTGCATACAGTTAGACACGATCTAAATATCTTCTCTACTTTTAAGTTTGTACCCAATGTTAATTAAGGGCCCCCCTTTATTATACTCACTTTGCATGTGCTTATATGAATATGAAAATAAAACAGAAGTGAATTTATTTACTTTAGTGCTGTATTCGATATTATCTGAAAAATACATTATAGGTGACGAAGTGAAATGTATTTCGGTAAATTTACAGTTTACTGCACGGAGGGTTTTTAGAAAAAAAAATCAGTAACATGCTTAGAACCCTCCTTGGATCCACAAGCTACAAGGCAAATTTATTGCAAACCCCCAAGAAAGTTAAGGAACCAAGAAGTAATTGAGGTTCTGGGCGGGGACGAAATATGAGGGAAAATGCTAAAAAACCATTTAGTCGGACTTTGAAAAGATGCGCTTCTCACATTTTGCAACAATACTTCCTTTAAACCCTGTCTGCCCCGCACAACACCCATATTCGCCCAGGTGCAGTAACTTTCTTGGGGGTTACTCCCAAGAATTTTTTTTGTGCTTTATGCTTTGAAGGTAGTTGTATGCATGCACAAGGGGAAGGAGAACCCCCGAGTTTTGGAGTGAGGGGGGTGGTGGGGGTCAGAAACCCTTTTCGTCCTGGGGGTTCTTCTTCCCCTTCTGGATGCATGAACTACGGGATTTTTTTTTATGTTCAGCTATCTGGTGTATTTTTTGTTGAGAGATTTCCTTCAATTGTTTTGTTTGAGTTTTGTATCCAAATTGCTGTATAAATATTTATGTAGATATCATGTTTTTGCTTGCTCTTCTTTGGCCTATTTTTTACTGTTCCTCATTAAATAAAGTAATGTTTTATAACTTTTAATATAAGTCTAAATTACTATAATATATACTTCTTATGAAAATTCACTACAATAACGCACTTACTGCGCCCTGAACATTTTTCTTATTTGGAAGCATAGATTCGCTGCGTACAGCAATTCGCTAAAATATATATATATATATATATATATATATATATATATATATATATATATATATATATATATATATATATGTTGTTATCGGGAGACAAACAAAATTGAAAGATGCACAAACAAACAAAATTTTAAATAGCGGTTTAGAAATGCCCAAAATATAGTGAAGCAGTATTGAAAAAAAACTTCATATGATTTTTCTTTTTGAACAAAGTCATACTTACATCAAATAAGTTTAGGCTTGTGGCTGTAATGATTGTACAATTTTAAAGCACGGTATCTAAAACTTTTGCAAAGTCTCACCATCGATACCTCTCTATTAACGAATTTTTTAAAATAAAATAGGCTTAATTTTTTAAATAAACATTCGCCAATAAGAACAAAACAGAAATGCCACTACCTAAAGAAAAGAGGTAACAGTACACGATGCTCTCAGGTGGTCACCCATCCAAGCACTGACCATGCTCTAGGTTGTTTAACTTCGGTGATCGCACGACAATCGGGTTTTTCAACGTGGTATCGTGGTTCGCTTGACATGTTTATTTATCCAAGGTTTATATATTCATTATTAACTTTTAAGTCTCGATTTTAAATAAAGAATTAACTTATTTTCAAATTTAGCAATATTTACACAATTTTTAACAGTCCTGATTCCTGTGTAGAAGAATTAATTTCATAACATAACTTATTTTATCGGTTAGGGTCTTGGACAACTAATATGATCAAACAACTTTGTTGTTTTCGGCAATGATTTAGTTCACAAGCTTTTCATACAAACTAAAATTATTAATCGAAAAACAACATATTCCCCCATTAACCTAAAATTTAAAAAAAACAATTACTTGGCAAATTTTTAATTTCATGTCGTCTGTCACTTTCCATAATTGCGGCTGAGATATCACGACTGTTGGTTCGGGTAGTATTTTTTATGCCTGGTATATATTTAGTTTGGTTACCGTTGATGTATAGTTTATACCTGTTGTATGAATCAATCTACGCGTGGCAGTTAACAGTGGTGGGAAGCCTGACGACAGGCAAGTAGGTCACAATGGTCCCTTTTTACCAACCCCGGCAACCCAGCAACCATAGTCTACACTTCCTCGGTTCCATCGCCAAACCGCCTCGACCTCGAAATGAAGGCCATAACGGTCTTACATTGAACGATACTTACCTGGTTCCTCTGCAGAGTCCTTGAACCGAATAATTCTGCTCGAAGACTCCCAAAAGCCTCGCATTCACACAGGTAGTGGTAGGACGTTTCTTCATTCTCGCCGCATTCCTGGCAAATGGGATACCCCTCTACACCTATCAATGTGGGGTGTCTTCTAAGGGCGCAGTGACCTGTCAGCACCCCAAGGATGCGGCGAAGCGAGGGTCGACTCCTACCGAGTAGCCAGACAGTCTTATCTCTGTCCTGCCCCTCCACCAAGTCCCTCGCCTGCCTACAGCCACCGGCCGACCCCCAGTGCCTCTCCATGGCCTCCTCAGTCCACCTATCTATAGGCGACAGAGACCGCCTTCCTACTTATGCCTATCGCAGGCTCCGGGCCGCAGAACGGTCGCCGGGAACCAAGTCGTGCGAGATCATTCGCCGCTACGCCATAGTGTCCCGGAACCCACACCAGTTGCACCTCTTTTATCCTGGCTAGTCCTTCAAGGACGTCAGTGCACTCCTGAACCAGTGTTGACCGAATTCTGGCCGCGCAGATTGTCCTGCATTGAAACATACAATCGAGAAATGCAGAAATACGCTTTAAAGTGATATTTATTTTAAAAAATTGATCAACTAACCTGCGAAGTCATCGATAATAAAAATGATGGATCTAGTAACTTATCTATCAGTACCGTTCTCATTTTGTAAGCAGGTTTTTATACTTGCAAAGAACATCAAGCCGCTTTCAGTGCCATGCTAAAATGCTTTTGGACGCAAACTTTGTCTCGGTATTCATTGTTTAGATTTTTATCTACCATTTATTTAAACAGCATAGCAGTACAGGTAACGTCATCTGTCTTTCTCCAACATATATATATATATATATATATATATATATATATATATATATATATATATATATATATATATATATATTGCATTAAGAATCTGAAGTGATGTCGAGGATTATTTTAATATTAATTTCGAATAACTTTATTTTTCTTTGATCAAAAGACTTGAAAATTGGTAGACAACCCCATCTGTCTATGTTCTTTTAAGTTGTATATTTCCGTTTCAATCACTTTCACATTTTCCGAAAGTCTCACCATCGATTCCTCTCTATTAGTGAATTTTCTAAATGAAAATTCATAAAACATTTTAACGGACCTTAGTTTTGGGTTGTAGGGACCCAAATTCGCGCTCATCTGAAGAAATTTTTTTAACAGCTTTTCATCGAGACCTCTCTATTAGCGAATTTTTCTTAATGAAAATTCGCTAATAGGTAGCCTCATTATCATATATCTAGTTATTTGTATCATGGCAGTTCTGATCAGACCTCACCTGACCTAACCTAACTTGACCAAACCGGGGCCTGAGCTTGTCTGACTTATTGTGACCAACCTACCTAAATCCAACAACCTGGATTTAAAAGTGCTCACCTCAAAAATCTAATTAAAATTTTGAACTGTTAATTATATTCTTAGTTGTTTTTTAGCTGTCTCGCACAAATTACAAGAAATGGATTACATGGATTCCAGATGAAAATTATCTCCAAGGAATTGCGAAAGTCTTAATGTTGTCTGTGTATCTTATTAAGCTAATATTTTGGTGGTCTGGTTAGTACCTTCATTTAGTATTGCTTTTATTACACTATCATTAATGTACATACATGTATTTGTAAAAATAGGACAAATATTTAAGCAAACATCTCATTTTCTTATTTATATATTTTTAGGTAACCTACGTATTCCAGTTTTGTATGGAGAAAAAGCAAAAGCCGATAAAAAACTTCACTGTGTGTTGTTGTCCCATGGATTGGGGGGTTGTCGTTTCTTATATAGCCATTTTTGCTGTGAATTAGCTTCTAGAGGTTTTTTAGTTGCTGCTCTTGAGCACAGGTATGGTATGTATGTATGTATATATATATATATATATATATATATATATATATATATATATATATATATATATATATATATATATATATATATATATATACAGGGTTTCAAAAATGATGGCCTATGTTACAAGTGCACATTCAGCACACAAAAAAATAGACTATTTTAGTGAATTTTTATTAAAAAAATTCACTAATAGAGAGGTATCGATGGTGAGACTTTGCAAAAATTCTTTCAAATGAGAGCGAATTAGGACCCCTAGAACCCATATCCGGGGTCAGTTTGAATTTTTATATGCTTATATATATATATATATATATATATATATATATATATATATATATATATATATATATATATTATATATTTATATATATATATATATATATATATATATATATATATATATATATATATATATATATATATATATATATATATATATATATATATATATATGTATCCGTCTGATAACTCAAAAAATAATTAACCGATTTAGATGAAACTCGGCAAGTGCCTTTCTTTTATTAATGGCTTGGATGAGTTCGTTGGCCAGGAAAATCGGACGGGGTTTTCCGGGAAAATTTTGAGTTTCCTTTCAAAAAAATTTTTTTTTCAGAAAATGCCGATAAAATTTGGTCTACATATTGCTTTGGGAAATACCTAACTATGTGCCAAAATTCAGCTTTCTAGGGTTACAGAAAATTGAGCTATTCAAATTTGAAAAATGTTTAAATCATAAGTATGTGGTTGCTGTTGGTTAGTCAATGCTTTTCTTATTGACTCATGAGATTCATTCATCAACCTTCCATTGACTTCTGCTTCTGCCGCTGTTACAGTCATTTTATTTAGATCTAGAGTTTTAACTACTCATACAAACAGTGTTTTTTAACCACGTGGCTGGGCGACTGACCGAATTCATTCCCAGTTGCTGTTGATTTACTCATATTCTCTTAATATGTTTGAAGATGTGGTGTCTACTTCATTCCAAGTCACTATTAACCGACTATTTATGAAATCAAATAAGTAAATTAAATCGATTGTCATAAAATATGTAGTGTATTAAGACAAGGGAAAAAGAAATAAAACATATATAACTGTGCACATTTTGATTATATTTTAGGGTGCTTGAGAGAGGTATTGTCACAGCTTAATGTCTTATTAAAGTTCATTTGTAAATAGGTTTAATTTTTATATGTTTATATATATATATATATATATATATATATATATATATATATATATATATATATATATATATATATATATATATATATATATATATATATATATATATATATATATATATATATATATATATATATATATATATATATATATATATATATATATATATATATATATATATATATATATATATATGATAACTCAAAAAATAATTAACCGATTTCGATGAAACTTGGCAAGTGCCTGTCTTTTATTAATGGCTTGGATAAGTTCGTTATCCAGAAAAATCAGACGGGGTTTTCCGGAAAAATTTTGAGTTTTCTTTCGAAAAAATTTTTTTTCTCCGAAAGTAACAAAGCTGTTTCAATGAAATTTACTATATATGTTGCCTCAACCTTACTACGTACCAAAATTCAACTTTCTAAGTTTAGAGAAAATTGAGTTACTCAAATTTTAAATTTTCTTTCGAAAAAAATTTTTTTCTCCGAAAATTACAAAGTTATTTTAATGAAATTTTGTGGATATCTTGCCTTAGGAAAAACCTTACTACGAATTGAAATTAAACTCTCTAAGTTTATAGAAAATTGAGTTATTTAAATTTGAAGCATTTAATAAAAATTCACTACCATAACGCACTTGCTGCGTCCCGAGTTTTTTTTCATATAAACATGCGTCCACAAATGCTTAGTTTTTTTAATTACAGCGTGTTAAAGTTATTTGTTTTTGTCAGTTTTTCACGAATAAGTCTAAAATTTTGGCGTGAAAGTTGGCATGTGGGGGTTTTTGAGGGCAAGAAACTTAAATTTGTTATTGTTAATAACACTGCTAGTAGAGGGCACCACCTGTAAGACTATGCTTGCATTCAATTGGCTATAATTTTTTGACACAATCTTATTAATGTAGCGTTTGTCATCGTTGTTTTTTCAGGGATAATTCAGCATGTTACACTTACTATTACAAATCTGCTGAAGATGCAAGGAACAGAATCCGTACCCCAATCGAATACAAGGTAGTGGATCTTGGCAAAGACCATTACAAAAAGAGAAACCACCAAGTGCATTTAAAAGCAGAGGAATGTGGTAAGGTGTTGGATTTTCTAAGTGAGTTAAATAATGGAAATGTGCCATATAATGTACTGATAGATGTGCCAACAGATAGAAACATTATCTTTAGCCTTGAAGATCTTGTTGGGAAATTAGATTTAGATACTGTTACAATGGCTGGCCATTCTTTCGGGGGTGCCACAGCTCTGTTGACATTGTCGAAAAGGCAGGAGTTGAAGTAAGTTTAATTCTTTCCTTTTCTTTACTAAGATAAAGGAAGGAAAATTGTTTTGTATTAATTTTTTAGTTTCAACTAACGTCCAACCTAAAAATCAATATGACTGTTTATTAAATAACTAAATACTTGTTAACTTAACAGGCAGGGAATCTTACTGGATCCATGGATGTTTCCAATAAAAGATGAGAATCTTGAATTCAAAGTTAAGCAGCCATTATTGTTTTTAAACACGCAAACATTTCACATTGCTACAAATGTCAGTGCCATGGAAAAATTATTACTTGATGAAAGTAAACGAAAAATGTATACAATTTTGTGAGTATGAACCCTTTACTTCTTGTTAAATCAGTATCCGTTTTTATTATTTTACGTAATTGCATTTTTATTTGCTCTATTGTACTTTGTGCCAATTTAGGCCCAAAAACCCGAGTGTATTTATTTGATATTTGTCAGCAATTGATCTCGTAACAGATTTCGATTGGATCTAAATCCCGTCAATAGTGAGGCCATAATCACCTCCCAAACCCTAACATATTTGCACTTATCTCTCAAATTTATTATTTTTGTGAGACAAAGAATAGACTGTTTGATTTGAAGATGAAAAGGCTAATCAAATACGCAGCTTTAGCCTTGTTCTGCTCAGTCCTGGATTTTTGAGATCTTTGAGTCAAAACACCGGCACTACGTTACTTAGTGTGAAGAGATCTAGACAATAGATATAAAGAATTTCCAGCTACAGCACCACCAGAATTAAGAAAGGGTAAATGAGGAATTAATCATTCAATTAAAGCAGATATTAAAAACACAAATATTTGAATTTATTGATATAAATTAATAATTGGAGTTATTTAAATCAAGACCCTTGGTAAATCAAATATATGTTGTACATTACAAAGAAGCAGAATAAATATCAAATGTAAAATTAAAGGTTTTTCTGTTAAATCTACCAATGCTCTCAATTTTAATTTGTTAGGTAATTTCTAGTTAATTGTTCTATTTTGTTTTCTTAAAAGTTTGTGAGAGAAGCTCAGATATTGTAAAATCAAGTAATGGTTATTCATAATTTAAATGAAAGGGAATAAGCTATTTTTTTAATTACTCTAAAACATATTTGAAGGTTTGAAAGGTTCGTGAGCAAAATGGTAATTAATTAATTATCACACTAATATTCCTAATTTACATATTTGACAACATACCAAAAGAAAATACATTATATATATATATATATATATATATATATATATATATATATATATATATATATATATATATATATATATATCGAATAATCTCACTGACTAAGATTTTAATTCTGACTGACTTAAAATTGATGTTGCAATTTAATGAGAAATTTAATGAATGTAGAAAAGTTTATGTCTGTCTAAAGTCTTCAAAATAATCACTCGAAAAAGTTGTAAAGGACTCACATGCAGTGCGCTAGCACTTCCAAAGGTTCACCAGCTGATTTAGACCTTCACCTGAGGCCCCACAGCTGTTGATTTGCGTGCTGGCGGAATGTAGAAACTGCACAAGGTAGCATCAGCATTTAGCGCTTACCATAGGCGCTTAATTTCCCCCAAGAGAGGAGTCAGTAACTGGTAGAAAACGCTTGCAAAGGTGGAGACAGGAAGAGAGTGTACGTGCAATATACATTCAAGAGGCTAGGTTTGTGTTTTCGTCTTTCGTTTATAGTTTTTTGTTGTTTTTAGTTTTGTTTATTCTTTCGTTTAATTGTGTTTAATATATACACCCATACTAATGTTCCTCTCTACTGTCCCATCAACGCCCAGTCCAAACCAGCCCGCACAAAAACATGACCTTTTTTTGAGTATTTTAATTTAAAGTTAGGGTAAGGTGGGGCACAATGTTACAAAAAAACGACAATGTTGCGACTAAAATACCGATTTAATCAACTTGTAATTGGTATGGATATAAACTTTAACAGTATCTCTTTGCTTAAAATTATTTAAACATCGCTATTATTAGCTTCAACTTAATTTAAATTGCATTTGAATCAGATCAATCGATTGTAACACTAGGCCCCGTATCTGGGGTACTCTGTTACATGGAAGGGGCACAATGTTACAATAGTAAAATAATATAAAAAATAACATCTAAAGAAAATGTTAACATTTCTAACAAATATTAAATTTCTTTATAATATTCTTTGGGAACGTATCTGCCTGACGTTTGGTCTTTCCTACTGCAACGTTTACAAGAAGAAGTACAATTTTCATATCCTCTAACGATACTGTCGCCATATCCGGTTCAAGAGGGAAGTATAAATTATTATCAACTTTTCCCCTTCTACGTAAATAGCTGACGTCATATTCATTATCCTTAATATCTGTCAGTAATTTTCCAACATAATGCTTGACTAGTTGTTTTCCAACAAATTTAACAACAAAATCTTTTTTTTTTCGGTTTCGCGAGAAAATTTCATGGAACTTCGTCTTCAGGTGATAAAGCGTCAGACGAGGATATCGAGATGTTTTCTCTCCCAGTCACCAGTAAATAGAATTCTTTTGATAGCTTCAGTTGACTTGGTTTTCTTGCAAGGAATTTCTTTTTGTTGTGACACTTCCTTTTTCTTTCCTTTTCCCAATCTTTTATTTTCTCTTTCCAATGTTTCTCGTTCAATATCATTCTTAATCGGTGTATCAGTTGGAATGCAGCTTTTTTCTCTCTTTCTGCCGCGGTTCGATGGTGGTCCTGGTTGTGCTTTTGGATAAGCTCGACATCTTATAGGAGTAAGGACAGTTTCATTTTGAGTAGTTTGAAAAGCTGGTAATGAACAGTTTTCGTTAGCTGTTACAGATAGTGCTTCGGCCGGTTGGGTATTCATCTGAAAACATTCATTCACTAGCAAACTTGGACTTATGGATTCAGAACGCCTGTTTATCACTTGTTGATCGGGAGAAGCTGGTATCTGAACTATTTAAGAATCTTGCGCATAGCCAAAGGGTTGACTTGAATTCGGGGCATTCGAAGAAGAAGCTTGTTAAAGTTTAAAAGGCTGACTTGATCCGGGGGCATTAGACAAAGAAGCTTCTTGAGGTTCTAAAGGCTGACTTGATCCGGGGACATTACAACAAGAAGCTTCTTGAGGTTCCAAAGGCTGACTTGATCCGGGGCATTAAAAGGGTCTCCCGAGTGGCCGATTCGTTACTTCACTTGGCATATAATCTTTTTCAGTGAAAATGTGTCTATCATATGGAAATATTCCAGTTTTCCAAAATCCTGATTTAATATTTGTGGGTATCATGGCTCGATCAAAAGCGTGTCCTAACAATTCAGCAACATTGTAGGTGGAAATTGTTTTTCCAGGATGACGCATTAGCCACTAACCAGCAGCTGCGTTGTAGTATGTTTGCAGAGGACCAAAGACAGACACGTCAGGTGGCTGCCGTTTGTGGCTAGAATGTGGTGGTATAGTTAGCAGGGGTAACTTCATTATCTTTTGCGATATTCAATACTGCGGGTGTCAGGTGAATGTCGTGATTGTCAACAATCAGTAATGCCGGGTTTCCTTTTGAAGAGGCTGTTACCTTTATGAAATGTTTCATGACTTCAGGAAACATTTCACTATTCATCCATCCGGTGGGTTGAGCCAGCCCTAGAGTTCCTAGTGGTGAACCGGTAGTCATAAAAGACCTGAATTGTTTTCTGGGGAACACCATTGCTGGGGATAGTGCTGATCCCGTTACAGATACTATACAACACGTAGTAACCAGTGTTCCTCTCTCGACGCTCGTTACTTTATTCAGCTGTTTAGCTCCCTCTGCTGCAATTTTGTTGAACTATAGTTGTTCCAGTTTCATCCAGACAGTAAACTCGGCTACCGTCTGCAAAAGTAGGGCATCGTCGCACAACATCTTCCAAATTACTGAAGAATATATTCACGTTGTGGCGATTGAATGATGTTGCGGGTGTCAAGCAGCCATTCAACTCCTGCTATCTTTTTATCTTCCTAGTTCTTTGGAATCTTCAAATTATAGTAAACGACCATCTCGCTGTATCTAGACCGTAGTACATCTTAAAACAGTATATTAAATATTCCTGCAGTTAATTTTCTTGATCGACACTGAATACGCTTCTATTGGCATAATTTGGAGTAAGTCGCATATGTTCGGCTTCTTGCTCTGAACATTCTTTCTTCTTTTTTACATATCTTTGTAATGTCATGAAATTAACATGCTTTTCATTTGCTGTCTTTCGAAGACTTATCCCACTTTCTACCATCAGAATCGCTTCTCTCATATTTTTTTCACTATGAAGATCGTAATCAGTCTTCCTCTTACGATTTCGCACCATTTTCTTTTCAAACCTAGAAACAATACAAAAAAATAGTTAATCGGGGCTCATTGTTACAGTGTCACACAGTGCCCCAGGTGATGCAAACCAAAATAAAAACTCAAATAAGCCGTTTAGGTTATGTTTACAAAAAACTATTTAACGATAATTTTAAGCTAAATATACAGTGAACAGAGAAAAATCACAATCACTTACCTAAATATAATATATCAAAGAAGAAATGAAAAACTTTCACGTGATTTTTTCTTCGTTTCATCCCACAAACCCGTTTTTTTGTTTGTTTGTTATCTCTAAAACTCGGTACAAACTGAGACAATGACAACTGTTTCAAGATGGCCGCCTATGACCTTGTCAAAACTGTATATCAACATTATAAAAGTGAATCACAGAGACGGAGATATGTGCATTGTAACCGTGTAACCCGTATAACACGGTGCCCCACCTTACCCTACTCTAGTTTCAAACCTGGCAGTATCAATTTTATTAAGAAAAAATGTAAATTCCAACTTTAGTTTTCAAATAATATGTTTGCTTTATTTAATTAAATATTACGTATCGAGTAAAAAATTGTTGCAAAAGTTTTGTAATAAGAGGTCAATTTTAATGGTTTATTCGCATTATATATTAAGAAGCAAAAACAGTAATGAATCTAGATCTGTCAGCTGAAGGCTACTACATAATTGTTAAAATATGAATCGTTTTTATGGGATAATGTTTTTTTTTCATAAATTTTAAATGGCTGAAACATCGTATATATTGCCTGAAAAAAATGATTTTGTTTGTTTTAGGCATACTACACACGAAAATCAAACAGACACCGTACTCTTGATAGGTTATTGGTTGAACTGGTTTATGAAAAAGATCAATCCAGTAACTGCCTTAAAAATAAACCACGCTCTTGTCCTGACATTTCTTAAGGACTATGTGGGATATACGGATGAGCTAAAAGACTGTGAGACACTGTTAGAAGAACAAAAACACAATGTAGATATTGGACTGACGAAGCCATGGGCATGAATTTCTTAAAGTTTTTGTATTATAAGTTGGTTTTATTTATAATATGGATGTTGATATACTAAGTTAATTATTGTTATCGTTTTTTATATTCTAAAAATAAAATAATCTAAACAAAACTGTTAACTTTATTTTCAGGATTTTACATATAACGAAGCTACCATAAATCAAGAAAGTGTTATTTAAATTACGTTATAATACACCCCTTCTGCTTTAGGTTTTAAAATAGTGCTGCAAATTAAATCATAACTTCGACATAGCTGTGACAATTTACTCTCTCTTCAGAAAGACATTCTCATTGAATGAATTTAGGGCCTATTCCTTGACCACAAAGAAAATATTCGTATTCCTGTACCAATAAACTTCTGAAACGTTTTATTACTCGAGTTCTATTGAAAATTGTCATTTTTTACCAGGCTTTTTTACATTTTTTATGTTAACAACACACCACGAGGGCTCACAGCCTAAATACTATCGTACCGTGGGTGTCGACAAGGAGGAAATAGGGAACTTGTTAATTATGGATTTGGAGGTTCGGAGAAGAAAGAAAACATGTGCCGGCAAGGAATTCCAAAACTTGGAAGTCCTCGGGACAAAAGAGCGGGCATAACAAGATGTTCTATGTCTCGTGACCTGGACAGTAAAAGGAAGCATTCGCTCTACTTCCCTGGTAGATTTGTTGGGGCAGCAGGTGGTGGAACTATGGAAGAAAGCTCCTCTAAGCAGTGTCCGTGCAGATATCTATAAAAGAGAGAGGTCACCAACGACACGTCGGTGGGCAAGGGATGGCAGCCTTTGGGTGAGAGTAGGATCACCGATGAGACGTATAACTCTCGTCTGAATGGAGTCCAGGATAGCGAGTGTAGAACCGGCAGCGGCACCCCAGATGTGGGAGCAGTATTCAAGGTTTGGCCTTATTTGTAAAGTATATAAGGTATAGAGATTAGCTGGTGAAAAGTATTTGCGAGCCCGGAAAAGGAAACCTAATTTCTTAGCAGCCGCTTCTGCAATTGATGTGACACATTGGTGCCAATTGAGATCTCGGTCCACAGAAATGCCAACAAGTGAAAATCATTACTTTGAATAACTTGGTTGTTCATTGTGATGAGTCTAGGGCTGGTATATCTCTTATGAGATAGAAAGCAAGACTGAGATTTGATGGAGTTGAATTGTACAAGATTTCTACTTCCCCAGTCTAATGTTTTTTGGAGTTCCACAGAGACAGAACCCTCCTGCGATCCTCATCTAATTGGGCTAAAGAGACAGGCTTAGAATATTGTATATTTGAGTGAGATATGCTGTCGTCCGCGTAACTGTGAACTGGGTTGAATGTGCTAGAGAGGGGTCATTGATGTGAAGAGGAAGCAAAGTAGAGGCTAAAGCTGAACCTTGAGGGACTCTTGCATTAATTGGATACAGTTTAGAGGAATGGCCATCCATGACAACAGAAATGCTCCGGTTAGAGAGGAAATTTGCTGTCCGGGTACAGAGTTTTAAATAGTTTGGATTTATCACAAAGTTCCTATAACCACTGTAGAATTGAGGTAAGAATACATCTAGCCTTGCATACACTGTCCCTATATTAGGGAAGAAAGCAACTTTTCACGTTTTTTGGTACATTGCACAAACACATATCACAAATTGTAAATCGGCGTTTGTACCAATAGAGAGCTGATCCCCATGGAAATGACGCATTCAGAGAGCTTTTAGTTTGTATTACTAGTCGAAAAAATCGAGCTGCCGTATATAGGTACTCTCAAACAGTGGCTGAATTAGAAAATTTTTGCAGAAATATTTTTAGTGTTTCCGTAGAAATCATTGTTGTAACATTTTTGTGAAATGTTGGTAATTTATAATAAATATTTAGTAAGTTAATGTAATTAAATTTGTGGAATTTTTGTGAAAAATATAATTTATAACTTTTTAAGTTTATTTTCGGAAAATGTTTGTACTTCTTGAAACAACAACGCTATTTTAATGAAATGTGATACATTGTTAATACTCTATAGGTTATACTGCCAACCAAATGTCCTTTAAAAACAATATATATTTGACCTTAAAAACATTCTTGCGAAAATTCGCTACCATAACGCACTTGCTGCGTCCAGACTTTTATTACTTCATAGGTAGATTCTCGCTGTAATTAGTATTCCGTACTGAGCGTTCTGCGATTCTAATTATGGTGAGAATACATCTAGCCTTACTGTAGAATTTGTAATATTGGTAAGTTTTCATTTAAAAAAATTCACTAATAGAGAGGTATCGATGGTGAGACTTTGTAAACAACTTTTTAAATGACCGCGGACACAACCACTAGAGCCCATATCGTTCGTTAGCCAGGAAAATCGGACAAGGTTTTCCGGGAAAATTTTGAGTTTTCTTTTTGATAAAATTTTTATCTCCCCAAAAATTATAAAGTTATTTTAATGAAATTTGATGGATTAGTTGCCTTAGGAACGACCTTACTACATACCAAAATTCAACTTTCTAAGTTTATACAAAATTGAGTTATTCGAATTTGAACCATTTAATGAAAATTCACTACCATAACGCACTTGCTGCGTTCCGAACTTTTTCTCATTGGTTGAGGGCTTGGCCAATCTAAGTGGGAGGGATCTATAGCGTAGGATGTAACCTACAGTCCTTATCAGGAAGGGCGTGGTCTAACAGTGGGAGGAGCTTTGGGCAGGGGTAGTCGTGAGTAACAGTAAAAGTAAGATTTCACTTTTTTTTTATACAGATAATTATATTTTTTGGGGTTTATTAATATATTACTAGACACAGAAAAGACACTGCATTAACAGTTTACCTATGAATCTGTATTTCTTCTTCTTGTGTATTTTTTGTGGAAAAAATCTAATTGTTTAAGTAAATTGCCTTTGAATAATCCTCTTTTCTTCAACAATTCCATCTTTTTTCCACATAAATCTGACTTGAAGAAAGATGAATTCATAGGCTGCTATCGAGATTTTTAATTATTTTCTTATAGAAAATGCTTCGGTTAATCTAGTTTTTCTTGAAAACCATAATTTTTTCGTAAACTCACAAGAACGAAAAAAGTTTTAAAATTAGATGCTCAATAAACCTGCCATATTTTTTTAGATTGGCTGGCAAACAAAAATGATAATGCGCCTATTTTATGTGTTTAGTTAGTTTACTTTGGAGATTAAACAATTACCGAAATAATTTTTTTTTTGTAATTTCTGTGGCAATTTTTAACCCCCATATTATCTTAGTGGTATAACTTGGTATAGGGTTACGTTAAATCACCAAGAATGAGCTGTAGGAAGTAAACTAGCGAGCGAAAACAACTACTCCCTTGGCCAAAACCGCGACCGGCCTTGAATTATATCACTCGCTAACCACCATCACTTCAGACTTTCGGTAAGATTTAAAACAGGAGACACAGACCGGTTTAGTCCACCTTAGGGCTCTTTAATATGCCATATCTGCGCTCCACCAAGTTCGCCTCAAGGCTTAAGACAGGCATTCCCACAACATGCAGTGCAGTATACCGCACTATATCTGGTGTTGTGACGGTGACATGCTTGGTTCTCGGGTTAAACCGCGTCCAGAATTTATGGAAAGTCGACGTTTCGGCTCCTGTTTTGGAGCCATTTTCAAGAGGTAAAGGAAATATGTAAGGACACTCTAAGGCATCAATCTGCCTACTCCTTAGAGTGATGGACAAAGGTGGGTAAAGGAAATATGTAAGGACACTCTCAGGCCTCAATCTGCCTACTCCTTAGAGCGGTGGATAAAGGTAGGTTGGGTTGTTGTAGCTCGATTACGGGACCTCAATCTGCCTACTCCCCAAATCTCGCCGGAGATCGTCTGTGAGGTCTCAGTGTGTTCAACCCTAGGCCTCAGAGAGATAGGTAGATTGAGGCCTTAGAGTGTCCTTACATATTTCCTTTACCCACCTTTATCCACCGCTCTAAGGAGTAGGCAGATTGAGGCCTGAGAGTGTCCTTACATATTTCCTTTACCCACCTTTGTCCACCACTCTAAGGAGTAGGCAGATTGAGGCCTTAGAGTGTCCTTACATATTTCCTTTACCCACCTTTGTCCACCACTCACAAGGAGTAGGCAGATTGAGGCCTTAGAGTGTCCTTACATATTTCCTTTACCCACCTTTGTCCACCACTCTAAGGAGTAGGCAGATTGAGGCCTTAGAGTGTCCTTACATATTTCCTTTACCTACCTTTGTCCACCACTCTAAGGAGTAGGCAGATTGAGGCCTATTAGAGTGTCCTTACACATTTCCTTTACCCACCTTTGTCCACCACTCTAAGGAGTAGGCAGATTGAGGCCTTAGAGTGTCCTTACATATTTCCTTTATCCACCGCTCTAAGGAGTAGGCAGATTGAGGCCTGAGAGTGTCCTTACATATTTCCTTTACCCACCTTTGTCCACCACTCTAAGGAGTAGGCAGATTGAGGCCTTAGAGTGTCCTTACATATTTCCTTTACCCACCTTTGTCCACCACTCACAAGGAGTAGGCAGATTGAGGCCTTAGAGTGTCCTTACATATTTCATTTACCCACCTTTGTCCACCACTCTAAGGAGTAGGCAGATTGAGGCCTTAGAGTGTCCTTACATATTTCCTTTACCTACCTTTGTCCACCACTCTAAGGAGTAGGCAGATTGAGGCCTATTAGAGTGTCCTTACACATTTCCTTTACCCACCTTTGTCCACCACTCTAAGGAGTAGGCAGATTGTGGCCTTAGAGTGTCCTTACATATTTCCTTTACCCACCTTTGTCCACCACTCTAAGGAGTAGGCAGATTGAGGCCTTAGAGTGTCCTTACATATTTCCTTTACCTCTTGAAAATAGCTCCAAAACAAGAGCCGAAACGTCGAGTTTCCATAAATTCTGGACGCGGTTTAACCCGAGAACCAAGCATGTCTCACATTAAAGATCGCGGAAATCTTTCTGAACACACACACACATATATATATATATATATATATATATATATATATATATATATATATATATATATATATATATATATACATATATATATATATATATATATATATATATATATATATAAATATATATATATATATATATATATATATATATATATATATATATATATATATATATATATATATATTTGTGTGTGTCTTAGTTTGGGGGAAAACAGGGGCGTTCAATATCTACAGGTTTTTTTTCCTCGGGGCTCGTCAGCGGCTTTGCCGCTCCGATAGCACTGCAGCCTTTGGCTTATTGTGTATCTACAAGCTTAAGACGATGTGGAAATAAAATACAGCAAAATACACATTGAAAATCAAAAGCATTTTTTACTAATACGATCCCGATATCTATCCCAATTGAACATCCATGGTTAACAAAATGGTCAAGCACAATACAACTAAAAAATAGGTTACTTAACGCTCTTGAGAGTTGTTGCTAAATCAAATAAATCATAGATAGTATCTGTGGAATGTTTCTCACTCATTATTTGCTCAATAAACTTTTGCTTATAATGATCCATTAAAATTAGTCACCGGTTCGTCCATAAATATTAATGGAACCAATTAGCCACTCTAAATTTTATCGTGGCAATTAGTCACGAGGAGCCAAAACATGTAATTATCTAAAAAATAAAACTAACATGAAAACAAGGTTGCCCTTTCTAAAGGTGTCATTACAAGCACAGGAACGAGAAATGAGATTATCAATTCCAACAGCTGTGCTTGTTATCTTTTTGAGCCATGTTTGCATTATCTATGGAGCCGCTATCACAAAAAGAAGTAAGTCAGATAATAAATCTTAATTTATATTAATTTATGCTCAACCCCTGTGGTGTAGATTGATCAACCCTATTTATTATGACAGGACAATTCCATAGTCAGATTAGGAAAGAGGTGCATCACTCTCATGATAGGTACCTTTGTTAGTCTTACATAGAATCAGATTAACTCGAGTCCAAAAATATTCTTGTTGTTTAAGTTCTAAATTCAGGAAGAATGCATCTCCTTATAAAATTATTGATTATATACAGGAAATAGTCGAGAATGTTGCTTCTCGTTTCGAAAGATCTTATGTTACGTATAGGCAGGACATGACAGATGAGGAGATCATAATTACATATAACGATTCATTGTTCACAATTTTGATGAGTCTGAAATTCTTGGCGGTTTTAAAAAATGAATCCTAATCTTGCTTCTGATGGTCCTCATGAAAATGAAAATTCCAGGTTTTCAGGTTGCGGATTGGGGACAGGCTCTATTGTCGTTATACTCGAACATATATTTTACCTGATTTTAAACAAATCCGTTTTTCCGGACAACTGCAAAATTTCTAGAGGTGTTTCTATTGTAAAACAGAGTGACAAATACAATACCTAATGCAAATTACGTATGTGTCCATTCTAAGTAATCTGTGTAAGATATTTGAATTTTGCTTGTATAAGATGATATGTAACATACTCTCAGATGAGTTTTTACAGATTGATGTCTATGTAGATTTTTCCAAAGCAATTGATCGTGTTGATCACAAAAGGCTCTTGCACAAACTCGTTGGTTTCAATATTTCACTAAAATTGACATAATGTTGCCTATCAAACAGGCAGCAATATATTGAACATAATAGTGTTGGGTCTGAACCGTTTAGTGATTCCTCTGGGGTACTACAGGGGTGTATTTTTGTGCCTCTTATTTTTGTTTGTGGATGACATTACCTCCCTGTTAATTATATTTTGTATGACGATGATCTAAAGCTGTGCCACAGCATATAATCTTGAGAAATATCCTGTCATTTACAAGATAACTTAATAGACGTTTTGAATGACGGAACTTTATAAGTACTAATGTGTCCAAATCCTCTATACCTCCATACCACCGTATAAAGGTTCCCGTGATAATCCCTATCTCATCGGCGGTGAAGTATTAACAAGATCAGATAATGTAAAAATTTTGGGTGTTATTTATAAGACCCCAGTTATCTTTCAGCAAGCATATAGCAAAACCTAGAGATTATTTCAAAATGTTGTATGATGTAAGTACATCATCCATCATTCCTTACTGTCAAGACCTCTCATATGCGGTCATTTGACGGTTTTTTTTTTTTTTTGGTAGGAGTTATAAATATGCTTGCGTTATTTGGTCACCTTTGTATGAAAATCATGGAAATGAACTGGAAAAAGGAAATTTCTTAAATATTTCTTATTCAAACTGGATGGCTATTAGATACCTACATATAATCTTATCATTGAGAGATTTGATGCGTCATCTCTTGAGGGGCGAAGACAGTTCTGTTGTATTTCTCTATGAGGTGATTAACAATGAAATTAACTGTCCACTAACAGTAGAGGCTGCTTGCTGACCCACACCGCACACTTTATCCAGTTGTATCTTATCTAATCTCCCCTTGGCTCGACCGCGTTCCTCCCCTCTACACTAATCTGCTGCAGCTTACAAGTTATTCACATCTTTTTTTATTTTTTATTTCAACAACACACCGCGAGGGCTTACAGCCTAAATACTATCGTACCGTGGGTGTTGACAAGGAGGAAAGAGGCAACTTGTTAATTCTGGACTTGAAGGTTTGGAGGTTCGGAGGAGAAGGAAAAACATGTGCCGGCAAAGAATTCCACAACTTGGAAGTCCTCGGGACAAAAGAGCGGGCATAACAAGATGTTCTATGTCTGGTGACCTGGACAGTAAAAGGGTGCATTCGCTCTGTTCCCCTGGTAGATCTGTTGGAGGCAGCAGGTGGAGGAACTATGGAAGAAGCTCCTCTGAGCAGTCCCCGTGTAGATATATATAAAAGAGAGAGAGAGAGAGAGAGAGAGGTCACCAACGGCACGTCGGTGGGCAAGGGATGGCAGCCTTTGGGTGAGGGTAGTGTCACCGATGAGACGTATAGCTCTCTTTTGAATGGAGTCCAGGATAGTGAGTGTAAAAGCGGCAGCTGCACCCCAGATGTGGGAACAGTATTCGAGGTTTGGCCTTCTTTGTGAATTATATAAGGTATATAGATTAGCTGGCGAAAAGTATTTGCGGGCCCAGAAGAGGAAACCGAATTTCTTAGCAGCCGCTTCTGCGATTGATGTGACATGTTGGTGCCAATTGAGATGTCGCTCCACAGAAATGCCAACAAGAGAACAGGACTCATTAATTTGAATAACTTGGTTGTTCATTGTGATGGGTCTAGGGCTGGTGTATCTCTTATGAGATAGAAAGCAACATTGATATTTGGTGGGGTTGAATTGTACAAGATTTCTACTTCCCAAGTCTAATATTTTTTGGAGATCCACGGAGACAGAACCCTCCATGAGTCTGCGATCCTCATCTAATTGGGCTAGAGAGACAGGCTTAGAATATTGTATATTTGAGTGGAGGGCACTGTCGTCCGCATAACTGTAAACTGAGTTGGATGTGCTAGAGAGGAGGTCATTGATGTGGAGAAGAAACAAAGTAGGGGCTAAAGCTGAACCTTGAGGAACTCCTGCACTAATTGGATACAGTTTAGAGGAATGGCCATCTTGGTAGATATATATATATATATATATATATATATATATATATATATATATATATATATATCAAATCTCATATAGAGATATTAATGTAAAAGGCGGCTTATGATGCTCATTTACATTAACTTTCCCCTCTTCGGTTCTGTATAGTATATAAATTTCTGTACTCTCTTCTTGTTTTGTTGCTTTTAATTTTGATATGTATTACTTTTTGTGTATATTTATTTGGAACTTTATCAGTACCATAAATTAAATGTATTATTTTTTTAATCTGTACCTTCTCGCCCTTAAATGGCTTACGTTGTTGGGATGCAGTATTTAATAAGATAAAATAAAACGGTTCAATTTTCGAACAATCCAACGAAAAGTTGATCTTGTCTGGCGTACTTTGCCCTAGACGAAACTCCTTTAATGCCGATATATCTTAGAGGGCAAGCTAATAATAATAGGTATTACGCAGTCAGAGCTTTATGGCAGCAAATTGTTATAAAAATGTTTTTATTTCAAAATTACTTTGTTAAATAGTTCACAAATTTACTTCTGTGACTTCACACTGCAACCGGTTTCGCTTTTTCCTGCATCATTATGCAAAAATAAATCATCTCTGCGAAGCCACGTATTTAAATCTAATTGTACATGTATAATTTTTAATTTATTTCCAGCGAATTTTCATGTACAAAATGTTTTTGTAATAGCGAATTTGGTTACAAACATTTTCAGTTTTTCTTGAAAGAAAAAATTTTTCTAATGCTCTTTCGAATTTTTATGTAACAAAATATTTAGCGAAGTTCTGATGGAACATGTTTAAGCCAAGTTCGTCAACAATAATGTTTTAAAAGGTTATCGTCCAAAAAAATTGTGTAAATGTAAATTTTTAGCAATTCTTGTCGGTAAAAATATTTAGACTTTTATACCGAGTGTATAGTATGTATTTTGAATTCAAATAAAAATCTTTAACAAATTTTGTCGCTAAAAATATTTGTATTTTTATACCGAGTGTACCTATTGTACGTATTTTGATGTCAAATGCAGATTTTTAGTAATTTTTATCGTTAAAGATATCTGTATTTTTTACCGTATTTTGAACTGAAATGCAAATTTTTTAAACAAAAAGCAATTTTTGTTCTTAAAAATATATGTGATTTTATACCGAGTGTATGGTATATGTATTTTGAAATTAAATGTAAATTATTAGCGAATCTTGTCGGTAAAAATATTTAGACTTTTATACCGAGTGTATAGTATGTATTTTGAATTCAAATGAAAATGTTAGCAAATTTTGTCTTTAAAATATTTGTATTTTTATACCGAGTGTACCTATTGTATGTATTTTGATATCAAATACAAATTTTTGGCAATTTTTATCGTTAAAAATATCTGTATTTTTATACCGTATTTTGAATTAAAATGCAAAATTTTGAAACAAAAATCAGAATCACCCTAAAAAAACACAAAAATAAGAACAAAGAGTTTTGCCCTAGATACGTATATTGACAAAGAAACTGAGTTTAAAGACAGCTACTGATGAAGACAACTTCGTTGTCGAAATACGTATCTGGCATATAACTCTCTATTATAATTTTTGTGGTTTTTGAGGTGATTTCGCTTTTCGTTTGGGTTTCCGGCCACAGTGTCCAGTCTTTTATGAAAATTTTTAGCAACTGTTGTCGTTAAAAATATTTATATTTTTATGTGAGTGAGTGGGTGGTATGTATTTTGAATTTAAATGCAAATTTTTTGCATTTCTTGTGGTAAAAATATATGTTTTTCTTTCCAATGATTTCCTTTATTGTTTCAGATGCCATTTTCGTACCCGACAAGATAAAGAAGCCTAATTCAATGTTTGACGCAATGGCCCTGATGACAAGCGCTTTAAGCAGCCAAGACTACATAAAACTTGCTGTTCACTCTCTTGACCTAATATTAATGGACAAAAAATTGCCGTTTCTTCCAAAAATGTTGTTCAACATGGCGAGAGCTGCCCTATCCACCATCCATCCGCTATACTTGTTCATTTTCCCCACAACAAAAGACACTGGATCCATAACAAGGAACCTCGCAAACAACGCTGGTGGGCTTGTCGGTTCACTCAAGTCCCTTACTTCTATGTTTGGATAAGTTGATACATGAAATTGACAACTTTCAAAAATTATCTGTATGGTAATTAGACTCGCAAAAGATAATTTTTGTAAAAATAAAACAATATAAAGCCAAGCGCAACAACAGATACATTTAATAAACTTCTGCAGAAAATAATTAATGTTCTTTTTTATATAATTAGTTTCTGTTTTATCTTACACCTTATTATGTCTTTTCTGTATTAGGTATATGCATTTATTAGTGAATTTTCATTAGAAAAAGCATTAGTAGGGTGGTCGAGATGGAAATTTGCTTGAAGAGAGGGCGAAAAGGAGAACCTAGAACCCATATTTACGGTCTGTTGAAATTTTTATACGGCATATTACTAAAGTTAATACTTTTAACTTACACAGATCTTGAAGATAGATTTTAGAGGTCCTAGTACACGCACATTTAAAAAATTCTTTGGATATCCCTCTATTATCAAAAAAAAAAGCTTGTGTTCTAACTCCTGTTGAACAAAATTCCCAAAACTCAATTTTTTATGAAGCCAAAAATTAAATTTTGCTATATCTATAGATAGTGCGTAAAGTATCTTTAAAAGAAACTTTTATTACAAATTTCATTAAAGTTACAAAAGATTTTTATTCCAAAATGAAACTTCATCCATATTAAGAAACGTATCTGCAAATTATAAACGTAGCAGTTATTTTTCCTTATTAATCGCCAGTGTGATTTCGTTCAAGACAACCTAATCAAACCGGTTTTTTCAATATCAACAATAACAAAATGTCTGCTGAAAATTATAATTTCAGACTCAAAGGGGACAAAGTTATTTAGGCGTTTTAAACAAAAATGAGATCTTGTTCAATAATATAATAATAAGAAAAAAAAAGTTATAAAAAAATATTTCGTGTCAGATCATTTCTATGAAAATTCACTACCATAACGCACTTGCTGCGTCCAGACTTTTTTAGTTTTGAAAATGATATCCGTCATTTTATGTGCAACATTGGGGACTGTTGGTGGTTGAACATTTGGAGGTGGGTTGAGAGTAGAATTGCCGACGAACAACGAAGCAAAAAGTTCAGCCTTGCCCAGGGCGATAGAAACAATTTCATCCCCTGAGACAAGAGGTGGGAACATGCTTTTGCAGAAATTATTCACAATAGATTTAGCAAGAGTCCAGAAGGGTTTGCCGCCGTTGGAGCTTAAGAGGACTTTGTTTTTGATGTGGTTATTAAACGAGTTTTTTGCCTCAGAAAGAATGCGGACATAGTGGTTTCTTGCGTCGTTAAATGCTTGACGATTTTCTTGACTGGGATTGTGTAGGAGCGTTTTGTGAGTTTTGACTTTTTCAAGTCTGGCCTTGTCACAAGATTTAGAGAACCAGGGCTTTTGAGTGGCTGAAGAGGTTTTCTGTGTACGTGGAATAAACAATTCCATGCCCGCTTGGATAATTTCTGTGATGTTTTGTGAGATAGCAGAGGGGTCAGGATGAGAGAAGCAGACAGACGCCCATGGAAATGAGGAAAAGTGTTCCCGCATTTCGTCCCAGTTTGCGGAGTTGTAGTGCCAAACGATACGTGGGTGTAATGACTGTGTGACCTCGGGTTGAATTGCGCAGGAAGCAGTGACCATGCCGAGATCTGAGCGACCAAGGGGAGCGGTGACTGATATAGCATTAAGGTTTTGTAGTAAGAAGGAGATCCAAGGGATTTGAGCTGTGTGTTGGGATACGAGGAAAGTAAGTAGGTTGCTGAACCATATTGACTGCAAAAACTTCCGCTGCTCTCCCTTGTGGATCGGTTTTTGAAGATCCTAGCCATTCTTTATTATAGACATTGAAGTCACCAAGAATAGTGACCTCGGAGGAAGGATATTCAGAAATCAGATAGTCGGTTTTTTCAGAAAGGTAGTCAAAGAGCTGAACAAAGTTGTTGTCAGAAGGTGAACGGTAAATGCAACAGATGAATTTAGTTGCAGCCCTGAAGAGAGAGAGAGAGAGAGTTTTATCCATAGTATGTCTTTTTTCCAGCTTCTAAATTGGGGAGTCTGGTGCAGGGTAGATTGCTACGGACGTATGCGCACACGCCTCCATGCAATCTAAAGGAAGTAAGGAGCTCATACCCCGGGAAATTAGTGACTGTTTTGGCACTGATTTGGGTTTCGGTGAGGAAGAGGAGTTGGGGCCTGTTAGCCTGGAGGAAATGGTAGACGGAGTTCAGGTTAGAATTTAGGCCACATATATTCGAAAAGGATATGTTAAATCTTGATGTTGGCGCCCCCTTTACACCTCTCTCCCGGAGATCCGAATGGAGGGGTATTTTGCCTCCGGAATATTTTGTACAAGGAGGAGCCATCATCATTTTTGTTAATAAGGCAAACCGACTCATACACCAGAACCGGAAACGTCCGTTGGGACTTCATGTATGGGGTGGTACCTCCTCGGGCGTGAAAAAAATCCTTTACTATTATGTAAAGAAAAATTCCACTACCACCTGCTATGGATTCGATTGGATCAATGTCGATCCCTTTAAAAATACGTTTAATAAAGGGACTATCAATTGTCCAATAGTTATGCTTTTCGACATAGTAGGAGGATACAAAACATTATCATTTTGCATCCATGCCTATTGTCGGCATATGCCTATTGCATCATATGTAGAACATATTTTTCGAAAGGAAACCCAAAATTTACCTTAAAAAATGGGTCCAATTTTCCTGGCTAACGAACTTTTGCAAGCCATTTCAAAAGGAAGTTACCCACCAAATTTGATCGAAATCAGCCTATTATTTTTTTATTTATCTGTACGATATATATATATATATATATATATATATATATATATATATATATATATATATATATATATATATATATATATATATATATATATATATATATATATATATATATACTCATTAGCGAATTTTTCGTTTTACGAAATATTCGCTGAAGCATTTGTCAAAAACCTACCTACTACCGGATTATCATCATTTTTACCAGCTTACTACTTTGTATCAACTCGTGCACTTTATCAACGAAAACACATGATTAAAAAAGTTTTTTTTTTCAATATCCAGTGAGCACCAAAGGTTTTATAATTCTTCAAAAACTAATCAATGGCTTAAAAACGAAATAAATACTAATTATTTTGTATATTTTACTTTGAAGTTTTGAAAGCAAATATCTAAAAAAACTATTCGGCAGATCTTAACATTGCAGTTTTGAATAGAGAATCAAGAGATATTTCCAAAAAAGGTGACATTCGACCTACCTTCATCCCTAATCAAATTAAGTGGGTGATGAAAGTCATCACCACTAGGGGTGGAATGATACAAATTCTGTAAGGGTCCAAAGAAATGTCCCAATCGCAAACAAAATCGACGTGTTTTAAGGTTTTTCGAAATACTCACCAGTTCTCGAGAAAACCCCGGTGCAACCTTTTTCAAAAAGGGTACTGCATACTGCATATTATTTATACAGGGTGTTTTGGAAGGAGAGGGAAATATTTTAAGGGCATATTCTGGAAGTGGAAATAAGAAAAAAATCTTATATAAACATGTATAAAATCATAAAAAATCTGTTTTCGTTAAATATTTTGACAACGACAGGATATTACATGGAGATTTTGATATTATCAAAACTGATATACAAAGATGTCGTTCTGATCTAACCACTTTTCAAAAGATTTAAGAAAAAGGATTTTTATGTTTTTGTCACCCATGTAACTCGGAAAGGACGCATTTCCGGAGAAATGTTTATATAAGATTTTTTGCTTATTTCGACTTCTAGAATACGCCCTTAAAAATTTCCCTTTTATCATGAAATACCTTGTATTATAGGTATGATATTTTTGTGTGACTTCGCAAAAATTTAAATACAGATAGATTTTAACAAATAAGTAAGATACCTTTATTTATCTATAATTATAGGTCAAACAGTGGCTTATTACATTATTTTGTTTTAGTTCAAGATAACGTACATTATCATTTTAATATTATTATGCAATTCCAGCAGACCATTCAACTAGTATTTATAACTAACGTGGCAACCATGTTCATAGTTTATTTAGACGATTGTATGGATATCTGCTTAGAGAACTTTAAACTCCTCAAACCGGTTGAGTAAATAAATTAAAAATAATCACATGAAAAACAACAGTCATGGCGACGAGAACTGTAGGACGACTGTTATTTTCTAAAGCACAAAATTCCGGCATTTTAGCTCCAAGTCTTAGGAATAATGTGAAGTTTTACAGCCAACCTGCTGCTGCTGGTGCTGGTAAGTTGTCATCTGTCTGTTTATAGAAAATAGTACAGTTTTAGGTTAGAACGTTTATATTAAAAAAAATAAGGCGGGGACCAAATGCGTTTTCTCGTTTTATATTTTTATTTTTCACAGTGTATTTTCGATCTAGATTTTACAAACTATTAACTACTAAGTAATCGAAGTATACATTTTAGTAGAATTTTTGGAGATTTAAGATACGTCAAACAAAACCATCAAGCAACGTTGCCGCATTGTGAACATATTTCGATTAATTGGGAAGTTTAAAATTAAACGCCAACTAGAAATAATACGAAAATTAGGCCCAAAATAGTTATTTATAACCAATATACCCAGACTAAGTATATGTCTTATGCCCATTTCCTGACATTTAGAATTTTCAATAAATTTACATTATCTTGCTTCATCAAGTGACTTTCTTTCATTGAATTAAAGATTATTTCCACTATCAGTGTGATGGTCTTCTTTTCATGAGCTACTCTGTTGTCAGATTGCAGAAATTTATCTGTTACTGTTATTTTAATGTAAACATTTTTTTAGGTAAATTTGCAGATCAGCTTCCGAACGCTTTTTTGAAAATTTCTTTACAGGCATCCTTAAAACCCCCCCTAAGAGCAAGATGCAACAAGAAAAATTTCTTGTTCTCACCCCCCAGGGCAGTTACGGAACAAGGAGCGAACAGGGGTGCTGGGCGGGGAAGAATATAAAGTGGTAATACAAGCCGGAAAATGCGAAAAAAGAGCCTAGGGCGCCCATAAAAATCGATTTTTTCCAAAATTTCACCCACCACCCTATCCCCCCACAACATTTCAGCCGCCTCAGGTCGCGGAATGTCACCAGAAACTGTGCCCAAGGAAACGAGCAGGTTGCTGACGCAAGTAGGGGGAAAAGGAAATTCCCCGGACGCGGTGTACATCGCCGCCCCCACCGGCCAGGGTGGCGGAACGCTACCGGAGACTATGCCCAAGGCAACGAACAGGTTGCTGACGCAAGTAGAGGGAAGAAAAATCCCGGGGCGGAACACATCGCCGCCCAACCAAGCTGGGGGCGGCGATGTGTGCCACCCCCGGCCAATTTCCTTCCCTCCTACTTGCGTGAGTAACCTGCTCGTTTCCTTGGGCACAGTCTCCGGTGACATTCCGAGGCCTTGGGCGGCTGAAATTTTGTTGGGGGATATGGGTGACAGGGGATGATGTGGACGGGGCTTCGAAATGTTGCACAGGGGATGGTGTGGGGGGCTTCGAAATGTTGGAAAGGGCGACTTTTTATGGGCACGCTAGGCTCTTTTTTCGCATTTTCCGGCTTGTATTACCTCTTTATCGTCTTCCCCGCCCAGCACCCCTGTTTGCTCCTCGTCCCATAACTTCCCTGGGGGGTGAGAACAAGAAATGTTTCTTGTTGCATCTTGCTCTTAGGGGGTTTTAAGGATGTCCATGAAGAAATTTATCAAAAAAGCGTTCGGGAACTAATCTGCAAATTTACCTTTTTTAAAATTAATATTATTGACTGCCCCTGATCAATATCCATGATTGTTAAAGGAGGGGGTTTGTAAATTGCGAATTTTACCTGACCCGGATGAGATCACAAACCGGTTAACCATAGGCGAACTGGCCGTGTTCAACATTGTTTCAATTATGTAACATCCTCACGCTCCTCGTCCCATAACTTCCCTGGGGGGTGAGAACAAGAAATTTTTCTTGTTGCATCTTGCTCCTAGGGGGTTTTAAGGATGTCCATGAAGAAATTTATCAAAAAAGCGTTCGGGAACTAATCTGCAAATTTACCTTTTTTTAAATTAGTATTATTGACTGCCCCTGATCAATATCCATGATTGTTAAAGGAGGGGGTTTGTAAATTACAAATTTTACCTGACCCGGATGAGATTACAAACCGGTTAACCATAGGCGAACTGGCCGTGTTCAACATTGTTTCAATTATGTAACATCCTCACGTATTCAAACAGCGCCGTCGAACAACAATTACAGGTTGTCCTCTTACTATCTTGAATAAGCCTTATTTCTATCAACTGTTGTTATCCAACTGTTAGAATTTATTTACTTTTTGGTATTTCTACCTAAACAAGGTGCTTTGTCAAGAACCAGGCTAGAATTTGATTTCTTTCATTTTATATTGTTATTTACCATATCAGTGCTCCAACTGTTTTGTCGTCCACTATATAGCCAGACTAACAAAATAATTGGTGTTTATTTTCCAATATCTCAAGTATCTGCTACCTATTTTGACCTAGATGTTTAAGCGGAACTAGAAATAATATACACTGACGCCAAATTATTGAAAAATACTTATGTTTGGTTACTTCCTGTCACACTAAATAAAACTGTGTATTTACATGTTTTAGCGACAGATTTTCAGTACATCAAGGTACAGAAAGCCGGAGTCAAGAACAATGTGGGTGTGATAACCTTGAACAGACCAAAAGCTCTGAATGCCCTATGCAATGGTCTGATGCATGAAGTGGCTAAGGCGCTGGATAATTTTGAAGCGGACAGTGCTGTTGGAGCCATTGTGATAACAGGTAGCGAGAAGGCTTTTGCTGCAGGTGCTGATATTAAAGAAATGCAGAACAACACTTATTCTCAGTGTGTTGGAGGAAATTTCCTCGCACATTGGAATAGGGTGGCAGAAAGTATAAAGCCTGTTATAGCCGCTGTAAATGGATATGCTGTAAGTATATAAATTTTATGTCTGTATAACGAATGTTCGTAGAGGAAAATCCCCATTCAGGAAATCGCGATTATTCAATTTTCAAGATTTTTCTTCAAATGAGCGGGAGCTAGCTCCTTAGGGACCATATTTGGGGTAATTTTCTGGCCAGGTCAGTTTCTAATTCAGTTTTAGTAACAGATTTTCAATGTACATAATTTATCAGTGAATTTTCGTGGAAAATGTTTTGGTAAATTTGCAGATTAACTCCCATACGGTTTTCAATTTTTTTTTTCAGAAACATGCCTAAGACAGCCACCCACCCACTCCCCATGCACAAACCACGTGACAAATTTCTTGTTCACAACCCCTGAGGAAGTTACGGGACCAGGAGTGAATAGAGGTGGGGGCAGGGGTAGGTAGTGAAAAGGAAATAGGAGCAGAAAATGCGAAGAAAATGGCTTGAAAGCTGTCTTTTACATCCTGAAGCCATATCCCCTAGGGGTGCTGTGCAGGGTAGGCAGCATTTGCCTACCCCGCAGAGCACCCCTATTCGTACCAGGTCCCGTAACTTCCTTAGGTGGTATGAACAAGAAATTTTTCTTGTGGTTTATGCAACGAGAGTGGTTGTACACACGCGATAGGGGAAGGAAAATCCCCAGGTCAGGATGAAAAATCGTACGGGAGGTAATCTGCAAATTCACCAAATTTTTTTTATACGTTTTCATAGAAACAATTTTCTATCAAATTTTCGGGGTGCTTTTAATAAATTATAGTGAAAAAAAGGTTTGCTAATGTAACTGAATTTTTTAGTGAATTTTCTTTGAAAAAAATTAACTATTGAAGAGTTCACGACTTTTAAATTTTGAAAAAATTTCTACCAATGAGTGCGAATACGCCCTCTAAAACCCATATACAGGGTCAGTTTGAATTTATATATATATATATATATATATATATATATATATATATATATATATATATATATATATATATATGGTTTGGATAAATTCATTGGCTAGGAAAATCGGCCCAGTTTTTCCCGGAAAATTTAGGTTTTTTTTTTTCGGAAAATGTTCATATTTCCGTAAGTAGCAAAGTAAGGGCAGCCAAATTTGGTACGCTGGTTTATATCACAAAAAGTAATATATGTGCCAAAATTTGGGCGTATAGGGTGAAAGGAAACAAAGTTATAGGCATTTAAAGACAAAAAATTTGGGTGTCACTGGTGACCAGATAAACGTACAAAAGTAAAGTATTTTGTATGTAGAACAAAATTCTATGTAAGTTACAGACAAATACTAAGTTTTTTGGGACAAAAAGTTCAAGAAATGCCACAAAAATTTTGAAATTTTGGTAACGTTTCCTCTTAAAACGTCGCTATTTGAAACGTCAACAAGCAAAGAACCTGAAGGTAATACGGGCTATGTAAAGCAAATGTCATAATAAATGTGTTTTACAAGTCTTAAAGTTTCAGCTTCAACCATCAGTGTCCTTCATTTTACTAAAATGTTTCCAGAAAATCCATTTCAAATAGACCCTTTTTCTGAGGCTTCGGCAGTAGTTTTAGTTATAGAGTTTATCATTTAATTCTCTATAATTTTATGTACATTTTCATACAAAAAATTTGCTTAGGACTGTTGACACTGTAGAAGTAATATTGAAAATAGTTTAATGAATATTCGTATGCCATAAGGCACTTGCAGCGTCCTTTCTCGTGAAACAGTATTTTAGCGAATTTTCACGAAAAAATATTTAAAAAGCCTTGTCAACAAAGTTTTGTAAAATAAATTAAAAAAATACTTTTAGCGAATTGTTGTATGAATATATAGGTATTATTATTAATAGCAATTTACGCATGTTAGAATTTAATTATTACACATGTGGTTTCCACTAAAAATATTAGTACCTACAATAAATAGCTATTTTAGTGCCAGTTTGTGATAAGGTACACAATTCTAGACTAGTTAATTCGTTCAAAGAAATACAGTGTAGCATGATAATATATTTGGACTATAAATGGTACAATGTGTTAAAGAAATAAGCTTACAAACCAGTCTTTTGGCGAATTTTCATTAATAAAAATTCGCTAATAGAGAGGTCACAATGAAAAGCTCTTGATAAAATTTCTTCTGATGAGCGCGAATTTGGGTCCCTAGAAGCCAAAACCAAGGTCCGTTAAAATTTTTATATGTTGTAGCTTGATGAATGGCCGCAAATACAGTTTTAATACATCATAGATATATTATGCTGTGGTTTTAGACTGAAAGTGTAGCATAATATAGTAGAAATATAAACAAAATTAATTCAAGTGTCTATAAAAATGAAATAGTTACTTTTATCTTTAAACTTAAACATAAGATGTCATATAAGACCGAAACAGTCGTTGAATGTATTTCAATGGCAATTCTACTAATTCTGTAATTAATTGATACGTATACTTTTAATTTAATATCCTGGGCATGAAGTCGGTGTCAATTATCATGTAAACAAAACGTTAGTTAACGTATCCTTAGATAGCTTAGTGGTAGCGTGTTTGTCTTCTATGCAGAAGGTTGCATGATCGATTCCAGCTCGATGAATGTGTTTGTTTGTTTTTTTAGACATTTGGAGAAACAATAGTGCACAGATTTCATATATTTTGAACAACATCTCGTCTTTGTTTAAAACGCCTGATTAACTTTGTCACCTTTGAGTCTAAAATTATAATTTTCAGTAGACATTTTGTTATTGTTGATATCGAAAAAACTGGTTTGATTAGGTTGACTAAAACGAAATGATACTGGCGATTAATAAGGAAAAATACCTGCTACGTTTCTAATTTGGCAGATACTTTACTTTTCGAAATATGAATTCAGTTTCCTTCTGGAAATCTTTTGTAACTTTAATGAAATTTGTAAAAGTTTCTTTTAAAGAGGCTTACACGATAAACCAAAATTTAATTTTTTAGCTTCATATAAAATTAAGTTTTGGGAATTTTTCTCAAAAGGGGTTAGAACATACGATCTTTTTGATAATAGAGAGATATCGATGGTAACACTTTCGAAAGAATTCTTCAAATGTGCGCGTACTAGGACCTCTAAAATCAATCTTCAAGATTTGTGCAAGTTGAAAGTAATAACTTTAGTAATATGCCGTATAATAATAGTGTACAATTCTTATGAAAATTCATTACTTTAACACACTTGCTGCGTCCTGAAATTTTTAAAACGGGCTCTGTATTAATGATAAAAGGGGATTTTTAACATTTACCTTGCTAACATCTGAAAGATGGTATAGTTTAAATTGTTTTAAGTTTTACTTTATGATATTTCTTGCGTTTGATAATTGTAATGTTGAAGTTTTCATTGTAAATGTGTTAGTTTCTGTTTTATTGCATTTGTTTATAGTATTTTTTTGAAACTATGTATGTGTTTACCACTACTATTTTGACAGTGAAAGTCTTATTATTATAATTTCCAGCTTGGTGGAGGTTGTGAATTGGCCATGATGTGTGACATAATATATGCGGGAGAAAACGCCAAATTCGGCCAACCCGAGATCTTGATTGGTACCATACCAGGTGCAGGTGGTACTCAGCGTCTTCCTAGAGCTGTTGGCAAGTCCAAGGCTATGGAAATTATCCTTACTGGTATGTAACAACTTTTTTTTGAAAATAAAGTTTTGTATATTTTCTCTGGTTTATAATAATAGATTGTGAAGCATACATAATATGATAATACTGTCAGTGAGAAGCGTCTTAAGCAATCTTTTGTATTTGTATACAGATACAACTCATATTAACAAGGCAGGGTTATATGGAGTCAGAGAAAATTCATCTACAGCAACAGGTGGAATTGGCACAGTCTAAGCAGATATGAGATGTTTGTCGTATTTGAAGGCTTCTGTATTTGGAAACAGTAATGTGTGTGAGGGGATGCGAAGATAATTCTTCGCTATTGTTTAGCAATAGAGTGCCTTTTGCTTTTCTTTAATACAAAGATTTTTCAATGACTGTAAACTATAATTATTATTATTATTAAAATTTATGCAAATGCTTACTTCGGTATATTTTCAATATTGACAACGCTCGAGCGGCAGAACGTTTATTCAAAAACTACCCCTTGTTACCTTGAAAACAATACTTAAATTTTACGACCTTCAAGGGAGGTCTTGCCTAAATTTATTTGGAACACTAAAACCGAGCATCTGGGGTCAATTTCCCAAAATTTTACTATATATTCAGTCTTAGCGTATACCTAGTAACCAAACACATCAGAATCATTCTATAAGAAACTTTTAAAATGAACTCTAGTTTAGGGTTATCTTACGCTAAGAATAAAACCCCAGCATCTAGTTTTATAATTACTTTAATACAAAAAATAAACTTTATACAGATAAACATTGTAACGGCACAATAAATTTTAGATAAATCCATTAATTTCAAAGGTTTCCTTCTAATTAAAATTAAACTAAAACTCTTAACTATAATAAAAAATCCTAAGATTATTTAAACAGAATTATGTCGGAGGTTTTCCCAATCTTGGAATGGATTAATTGTTACACAAAGTTGATACCGGGGAAAACTAAAGTGGTTTCACCCCCAGTATAATTTTTCCTAAGTCTAATGATTGACTCTTTCTTAGCTCAATTATAGTTCTCAATTTTATCTAACATCCCTTATAGCTCCCAACTAAACCCCTAGGGCCCTAAGCCTTATCTTGTACCTCGTCTTATAAAACTCACAGAAATTCCCTATCTACTAAAATCCCTTAAATAATAACATCTAGATTTTAATATGATTCCAGTCACTCTAAATTATATTCTAGCGCCCTACGACCATTTATGTTAATTATATCTTACTGCACATGGCTCAACAATATCTATACGAATTTTATATGAAAATTACTTCAGTACTCGAGACAGCTAGCCCCCTTAATAAAAAGACACTTTAAACAATATTAAAACATGGAACGTACTCACCGAGAACCTGTCCGGTAAAGCCCGTCCTGTACCATGCTTTGTTACTAGCCCACAGCGGCCGTTCCACCACATTTGTCCGCGGATAACCGCACTTAAAAAAAAACTGAATTCATTCTCTGAAATCTCACTCACTTCTCAATTTATTTAATAGAAAACCCTTGACATTTTTGACGCGGCGGCACTGTCTAGCCGAAGGCCGGCTGCCTGACCACTAGCACTCTGACACGTATCTTTCTCCCCTGTCGCAGAGTCCCCAAAAACACTGAGTTTGCGGAAATTTTGTTGCAACTCAAGTGACCTCTTTAGAGGTTACCTACTTGTGTCCTATCATCCACGGTGCAGTTTAGAATTACATTTTCTTTCACCATGCACTAAATTGACCGTTGTACCTCACACTTTAGCATGCTAAGCTGGTTTTCATTTATCAAATTCAATACCACACAATTTCAAAATTGCTCGCAGTCTATATATTTTTATGCATATTATGATGGATATATTTACGGCTAAAATATTCAGCTCTATGGCGACTTTTCATAAACTTTTTGAGACCCTATCCAGCCATTCTTTTACATCTTCTCTGAACATTTATGTATAGAGAAATTTCATATAAAAATAGAAACGTAAACCGGTAAGCACATTGCTTACATCTGACCCCAACTTGAAGACAAAATTTATCCGTAGGAAAATTCTGTCTCATAAAAGAACTTAAACGGGCAGCATCCTGCTTACAAGAGTATGGATCTTGTACTCCTCTGTGCTCAAAACTATGTATGTTTCACTATCTATTATTTTCCATAGAGACTATAGTGTCCCTTGGTGAAATATCTTATTGGAGTAAATAAGAGTTGGTGGATGTTGTGTTATTAACTTGGGGTTCGTTAATTGACAATTGAAAGACATTGTATTTTGTACTCAAAATATAATAATAATTTAATACAATATTTAGCATTAGCATCAGCCTCCTTGACTGTCCTGCGGTCAACAATAACCTCTCTTCTCTTACCGTCATGGATGACAGTACATTCTGCAGAGTTATGTTGTGACAGGACTCTGACCGCAGAGCATCATATAACAGTGGACTTTACAAAAAAAAGTTGCAGATTCATAACTCATCTCATTAATACCTGTATTTTTTATGTATCAAATCCAAACATCCTTGGTATATATCTTACATTGTTTTAAATGTATTTTAACAAATGAAGATACATTGAATATATTAAATATGTTACAGGTAACCAAGTTCCTGCAATTGAAGCTGAGAAAATGGGTCTGGTTAGTAAAGTACTCCCTGTCGACAAACTGTTAGATGAAACTATAAAGCTTGGTGAGAAGATAGCCAGTAATTCCCAGTTAATCACAGCTATGTGTAAAGAATCTGTCAACACTGCATTTGAGACTACACTCAAGGAGGGTCTCCACTTTGAAAAGAGGATGTTCCATGGTACATTCGCGACAAAAGATCGCAAAGAAGGAATGAGTGCGTTTGTTGAGAAAAGGCCAGCAAATTTCACAAACGAGTGAAAATGTCGAGTATCTTGATGTGTGAATATTCTTGTACTTGAATTTTATAAGCAAATAAAGTTATATATTTTTTTCTGTAGTCATGAGTGTTTCACTAATTTCATAATCACTTTTCTTCACTGGGATTAGCGAAACTCAAGTTTGATGGCATTTCTAAGATTCTCAGTAGAATCTGGATAAGTTTAATGCCTTAAAAACTCTGAATTGTATTTTATCTGGTAGTAAAAGAAAAAATCAACAACAAAAATTAATAACGGAGAAGATGTGCCAAGAATACTACACTCATTATCAGGGGTATGTGAAGCTTCGATATTTCAAACCGAACTGCATCTTTGGTTTGAAAAATTGTTCGCGCTAGGTGAGTTAAGGTAGTTTGAAATGTGTAATTCTCCAAGATAGTTCGCAGTTCGTTGTAAAAAATACTTCAAAATTTAACTCTACAGGCATTTAATGCTGCCAAAGGTAGTGAAATTATAACTCGCTAGCCGCCCTGTTAGCTCGGTAGCGGCACTTTAAACACAGTATCGCCCCATTGAGTTGGTAGTGTAATTTCATCGTGCGTGTTTTTTACTGTTGGTGAGACACATTGAGATCTGACAGAGCTATTTAAGAATCACAATTATTTTTTGATACAACCTAGCATCCCAATGCCTTTTTTGGTTACAACATTATGATGGCAGTGTTCGAAAGTGATTGGTAACGTAAATTTTCAGAATGTATGACGATAGTTGCGGATTGCCTTCCGGCAGCAGTAAACTAAACATGCTTTATATCACAATGAATTAAAACAATTAAATATTCACGATCGGAAGCAGGAAAAATTTCAAGTGGTTATTATATACCTCATGTTCACCTTTAACCCCCTCAATCCAGCTGCCTGCTAAAACTGTCTAGCTAATACCAAACAACAAAAAGATTTATAATTGGGCTTATTTATAGATGTAGAAATCTAAAAAAGCTTTCAATATACTTTTTGTATTTCTGATTCAACTTTAACCCATCTTCACAAGTAACATCATCAGCGGAAGTCATTTTCACCCAATCAACCTGCAAATTTTGTCAAACATTTGCTTTTTATAAAAAAAAAAGGGATCTTCTAGTACCAAATATTCGATGCTACTGTATACCTAAATATATTTAGAAAAATGATATATGAACATTAAAAAAATTGAGTTAATTCGATGTTCGATTTTAAATTTTTAAGAAGTTCGACTATGAAGCTTAGACATACTATTTCCCAGGTTCGAATAAACAATAGTATAATAATAACAATAATATATATTTCGGCATACATTCTACAAAGCCATGTCAACATTTGAACAACAAAACACTTATAACACAAAATTACAATACAAATGTTGCATTACCATCCATGTATTTTCAGAAATATGAAAACAGGCGTTAGTAGTCCCTGTACCTAAAATTGATAGGTCTGTAGATTATAGCTCCTTGCAGCCTATAAGCATTCTTTGTGTCTTGGCCAAGGTGTTTGAAAAAATCATTATCTGCTTGGTTGGCTTTGATATTAACTGGAAAATCATTTCTGTAGACCAGGAACAGCAGTGGTCCAAGTATGGATCCCTGTGGAACACCCCGGGCTATGGTCATCCAATCTGAACTTCTGTTCCCACACCACCAGGTTGCCTTCTATTTGCCAGGAACGATCTTATCAACTGGTGTGGCACTCCCCTCACTCCCTAGTATTCCATCTTCTCCAGCAGCACATCATGTGATACACTGTCAAAGGCCTTAATTAAGTCGCAACACACAACCTCAACCACATCTCCCCTATTGAAGGCATCCGATATATACCCAGTCAGCTCCGCCATTGCAATCACTGTTGATTTACCATCCTTGAATTCTTGCTGACACAGAGTTATGAAGTTGTTTTTGTCAAAATAGTTTAGCAAGAATTTTTTTAAATTGGATTCGTTCATAATTCGGTTCGAGAAAAACATGAGTTCGCATCCCTCTACTCATTATTTATACATTACATATCCCATAAACAACTATTATCACCAACTGAAAAGAAAGCACCGGCTATTTGCTATCACTTTTAGATAAATTTACTGCTGATAAAGCGTACCCACCATACACACACCTTGATACTATTTTTACCTTGTGGTTCTTCTCCTTTGCAGATAGGTGTGTTGTGTTTTCAAAATAAAGCTTTAAACACTTTTATTTTTAAACACAAAAAATTAAACTCAGGGTGATATTTATATACGTTTATTAAAATATGTATATAGTGAAACATCAATTATTGTCAACATTTGTTAGAATCAGCAAACACAAAAAACAATCCGGAAAAAACACAGGATTATATAATAAAATATATAAGGAAAAAAAGAAACATATTCTTGTAAATACAAAACACTAATGAGTAAATAGGTAAACATAAAAATACATGTAAATAATACTATCATCGTTCTAATTCACAGAAATGATCAGGCACACTGTGGTTTAAAAAATAATGAAATGAAAATAAATATGTTGTTTTTGGTATACAAAGGTGTTTGATAAATAATAATACTTTTTATTTAGTAGATAAAAAATAGCTGCATCTCAAGAAAAGTATCCGTATTTTTCTTTAAATTACAATAATTACAGCAGAAATTGTTGACACTTAAATACGATGAAAACAGCAAAATCGGTTACAGAGAAGAAAAGCACCTCTTGTTGGAACAGAGACATCTGTGTTTAGTATGGAACAGTTTTACAAAGTAAGGACAACCAGAATCAATTAATGTTGTATTTTCAAACCTCCCTGTATATGACAAAGTATGTTACTTTTCGAAAGTAAATTGCTAATTATAAAGAAAAGCATGCAAAACAACTTCTGCAAGGATGGGCGTATTTGGGCTGGGGATGGTGTTGGCTTAAACAGCTACCAACCAGACCCCCCCCTAAAATTCGTCTATATGGGTCAATTTTGATATCACTTGGCATGGGTCTTTCTTTTGTGAATAGCCTGGATGGTTATTCGTTAGCCAGCCCAATCAGACCAGTTAAAAGAAACCTTCAGTCTGCTGAAAAAAATGTATCCTGAAAAATAACAGTTATTCTGTGACGATCCTAAACATAACCTTCACAGTTTTTAAAACTTACTGCACATAATTAAGTAAATATTGGCATATTTACATTTTGTAAACAAACAGTCCATCTCTTTCTCTGCAATGACATTTCCTTCTTTCTTAGATAAGGAACTTGAAATTTTATGTCAATGAAATATTTCCAACTTGCCTGTTGTTATCAGCCTTATCTTTATCAGCATGTTTTTTATATCCTTACTGCCAAATTTGTTATCTTGAAAGGAAAGACTAGTTTAAAAATTGATTTATTGGAAAAACAGATGATGAAGGTAGGGACTTGAAAAATATAGGTTGTTATTACCTGCAGCAGTTGCTGGATATCATCAAGTTTCTTAAATACCCCCTCCTCTTGGACAGAGGTTGAACAGCCGTTGAATTGGGGCTGACTGGTCAATATCAGAATGTCTAGCATGAAGTTTTGCATATAATTGCTGTTACGTTTAAAGCTGGTGGAAACTACTGCCGTTCCTTATTTTTTGGTGCTTTGAAAAGATTAGGTGAACTGACAGATTCTGATAGATCCAGTGTTAGCCAAGAATTAAAACATACCATCGGAGTTGCTATAAGCGTGATGGGAACTGAAGTTATTTTGGGTTTTATAAGTTTATAGACGGAAAACGGTTATTTGAACCTGGATCAATTGTGGCTCTTGTCTAGTTTGAAAACACACAACCATTCAACTCTGAAGTATTTCATAAGAGGCATACTATCCTCAGCTATCCATTGCCAGAAAAGATCTAAACAATTAGCTGAGGTTAATGACAGAAATGGCACTGACATGTACAAATCACTGTACATCCAGCTATTGAATTTACTGCCCAGTTCCTGCAGTTGTCAGACTGATATTCACAGAAATTTTAAGAATATCGCAACAATCTTGGTTAGTGTGATATATGATACGAAAGAGTTAAGACTGGTTGTGATGGAATCATTCAGAAGATTAATAAACATTGCTATAAAAAGTGGAAATCCTCAAGACGTAAAGAAGATAGCAAGGTTTACTGAGAATTATCTACGCATTTTGTTTTACGTGTACACAACAAAACCAATGGAAACTGATGAAGAAAGGCAAAGATAGGCCAGCATTGGACACATTCAAGATGTTCCTCCCCATAACAAAACCAGAAGTAGATAAAGGTATATTCACTAGTGCACTGGAAAGATTGAATGCACAATCTGAAAACCCTTTAGATTTATTTACAAAGGGAAGTATACTAAGCTTGATAAGAGTTTTAATTCGATACCAGTACATCGAACATATAACCACAGTTTATCAGCAATGCGTCAGATCTCTACCAAAAATTTAACACACCAAAGAACGAATGAACTGCCCAATCTGAAGCGTGTAAGGAATTTTTAAAGAACAATAGAAAAGACATTCAGCGTTTGCTTAGAATATTGTATATTTAAGTGGAGGGTGCTGTCGTCCGCGTAACTGTGAACTGGGTTGGATGTGCTAGAGAGGAGGTCATTGATGTGGAGAAGAAGCTATCTAAGGATGCGAATAAAGATACAGTACCTAAGACTTTTGTGCTCCATAATTAAGTTCAAGAGTTCCTTTCCATTGTCACAGAAGGATTGTATGTGTAGTCGCAGACAATCGTGCTGTGACCATGGAAAGGAACTCTCGTACTTGATTATAGCGCACTAAAGTCTTTGCTATAGTATCCATCACTTCGTAAGCAATTCTACAGATTTTTTTATTAGAATATGTACAACTGATAACAGCTTCCGGTAAAAACAACCTTATCAAACGGCTAGTATGATCAAGTTGCGGCTGCGTTTTCATCATATAATTCAAACATTTCAATGATACATATTTGTTTGAAACAAGAGCAGAATCCAATGACTGCTTCAGCAAACGCTGAATGTTCTTTCTATTGTTCTTTAAAAATTCCTTACACGCTTCAGATTGGGCACTGCATTTGTGTGCCTAAAAAAATTTGAAGATGATGTTTAGAACTGTCACAATTGTGATGAGATTTGGTGGAGATGATAACAGATAAGGTAACAGAAAAATGAGTTTGAATAATCTAATGAAAATTCGCAGAATTTTTCTCTTTTCATGTTATTACGAATAACAAAGTGGGACCGACCCCCCAGCCTTGCGCTATGTCACTGGATAAGGTAATACATGTTTCTGCCAATCCAAGGAGAATTTTTATTTTACAACGTTGTCATTTATGCATAAAATGTTTATATTAAAGGAGCATCATGAACATTAATTTTATTCTGAAAATGAACTTATTACTTATTTTCTTGTAAATGTCACACATATTATTATTATTAATTTTTAAACACCTTATATAAAAATAATAAGATTTAGCTAAAATTAATATTGATAACGTAAGAGGTCCCAACAAAAATAAGGAAAAATAAGAAATAAAAACAATACTTTAGACATAGAAAAAACAATAAGAGATAATAAGTAGTAATGGCACAATATATAAGGTACTTCACATAATAACCTAAAAACAATTGGCAAAAGCCTTCCCTAAGAAACATATATTGTCATGATTTTGCTTTTGGGTTAGATATATTTTAAGTACAAAAAAGATCAAATTTTGCAAAGCAACTTGCTTTGCCAAGTGCAAGACAATCAACGTCATTATTCAAACATCTTAAAATGAACCTGTCTTTCTTTAAGTTTCATTCTTCAGAAAATAAATACTTTAATTTTTCATAAAATCAATGTCAAACCTTATCAAAGCAGAAAACTCTCTAACAGACGTAATATTTAAGAAAACCGTCCATATCACAAGGTCCTCCTTCTATTTCCCAATATTCCCCAGCACTGTTTGATAATTTCTTCAATATCAGACCTTTCCTTACAGGGATTCTTCCAGTTTAGTCTAGCCTTTGGTATACATTCCTTCAGAAGGCTTTTAGCAGTCTCAATGTCACATCTTGTTAAGTTAAGGAATTCAGAATCGTCTATAGTGAATGTCAAATTGCCATCTGGTAAAAGCCTGCCATAGAATGGCCAGTCTTGTATACAAGGGGGACAGGTGCATTCAAAACAATACTGACTTCGTAGGTGGTCATGACGTTCAGCTCTGTCCATTACGGCATAATGGTAACTAGAAAAAGAAAATAACATAGCAATATCACATTTTAAACTTGGACATTCAAGGATATATAAAAACATTTTAGGAGTCAGTTTCGACTAAAACTAATATTTATGAAGATATGTTGTCTGGATACTTCAAATCAAGTAAGGTAATGAGTAAAACAGCCCTGGATGAGCCAGACCTCAACCAAGTCAGCTCTGGTCAAACCCAAATCAAATCAACTCTGGTCAATCCAAAATCAAGTTAGGTATGGTTAGAATCCAATACTCTACTTACACTAGAACTTTTTTTTTTATATTTCAACACACCAGGAGGGCTTATAGCCTAAATACTATCGTACCGTGGGTGTCGACAAGGAGGAAAGAGGCAACTTGTTAATTCTGAACTTGAAGGTTTGGAGGTTCAGAGGAGAAGGAATTCCACAACTTGGAAGTCCTCGAGACAAAAGAGCAGGCATAACAAAATGTTCTATGTCTGGTGACCTGGACAGCAAAAGGGTGCATTCGCTCTGTTCCCCTGGTAGATCTGTTGGGGGCAGCAGGTGGAGGAGCTATGGAAGAAAGCTCCTCTAAGCAGTGCCTGTACAGATATCTATAAAAGAGAGAAAGGCCACCAACGACACGTTGGTGGGCAAGGGATAGCAGCCTTTGGGTGAGGGCAGGGTCACCGATGAGACGTATAGCTCTTTTCTGAATGGAGTCCAGGATAGCGAGTGTAGAAGCGGCAGCGGCACCCCAGATGTGGGAGCAGTATTCTAGGGTTGGCCTTATTTGTGAAGTATATAAGGTATAGAGATTAGCTGGTGAAAAGTATTTGCGAGCCCGGAAGAGGAAACCTAATTTCTTAGCAGCCGTTTCTGCAATTGATGTGAAATGTTGGTGCCAATTAAGATTTCGATCCACAGAAATGCCAACAAGTGAAAAGGACCCATTACTTTGAATAACTTGGTTGTTCATTGTGATGGGTCTACGGCGGCTGTATCTCTTATGAGATAGAAAGCAAGACTGAGATGTGGTGGAGTTGAATTGTACAAGATGCAATGAAATATGGAGGTTGTTTTAAGTTTCTGACGCTTTATACTTTTACTGAGTTTACTGATTTGTTCTTATACTTTGAAGAAAATGGCTTTATTTAGATCTATCCACCTGAATGTGGTTTTACTGCTTTATTCACTAAAATTACACCTAAATCAAATGAGCTCAAGTCCAAATCAAATTGTGGGAGTCAAATCAAGTCAGCACCAAATCATATCAACCTTAAACTGAGTAAATTCAGGTTCACATGAAGTAAGATTGAAAAAAAAAAGTGAGGTTTAAATAAAACCGGGCCGGCTCAAATACAAATCGAGTTAGATAATCAGTAATGAAAAAAAATACAAGTATACTTGAATGAGTAGAACTAATATACTTTTGCTCACCCATAATTATCATACAGCTGCTCCCCTTCGTTGATATTCTGTATAGCATAAAGAATCAGTGTTCTCCCATGACATATTCTCACAACATTGGGGGAACAAGAATGGTTAATAAGACTTATAAACGGATACACCCCTGCTCCAATCTCTGATGGTGAGTAAATGTTGTTTGTTCCTTCAGCTATTTCAGTTATCTCATGGAAATTAGAGGCACTTGTTTGATTATGATGTAACACCAATTCACAGAAAATATTCTCTCCATTTTCCAGATTTTCAAAGAAATCTGTATTTTCTTTCACCAAATGGTATAGAGTAGCTGAAGATACTGCTCTGGCGAACATGTCAGCTGGTTTACGCATTTCTGTGTTGGCAATTAAGTTGTGCACTTCAGTATATCTAAAAAAAAAAAGACATAGAAAAACTAATGAATAACAATTTATATAAACTGTATTGTATAGTTTATTTAATAACAATTTTGACTTTCCCGCACTAATGGCCTACCTTGTATATAAAAAGGTAAATTGTCAATTTTCGTTTTTTCATTTTCAAGAGAATACCGAATAAACTAGACTTTTTTAACCATGACATTATTAGAACACTTTTTATGGGCAATTTAAATTTGTCATTATATTTTCCAGGGTGTTCTTGATGCAAGAGTTAAAATATCTAACCTTGATTTTGCTTATGGGCGCTATATTGGATTTTTGCATTATTAAATTTTTTTTCTGACTACAATGATACATCACATCTTACCTGCTATCAAAATTTGGAAAAAATCGTTTCTGCATAGAGCGCTTTAGTTTCTGTTCGTTTCGCTCCGACATGAACTCTCCACACTCGTCTGAAAAAACGGCACGTTCACCCCTAGGTGCATTATCTGGATATGGCTACATCAAAGAAGGATTCTAAATTTCGAAATCTCTGTCACCGATCCCATATTTCCTGACGTATTGACAATGTGGAAGTAATAATCTACTTTGACAACAATTTTCTTTATTCATAAGAACAAAAATTAAATCCATTAAACGCCTACCTTTTGTAATACTAGATCAACTTTGCTAATTCTACTACCATACTTGATGTTGGGTTTTCCAAAAGAACCACATCATTTTAAATTCCAGTACATTCCATTAAAATAAGAATGGTGTGGTTGCCGCCTTTCCAAATATTCGTTTACATAGTTTTCACTAGTAACTTTTGGTTTTATCATGTCTCTCTTTTCTTCATTTGCAAAACCCATAATTTTCGAATGAATATCACAGGAACAATGTACGGAAACACTATAAGTATCAAAGTTTGGCTGAACTGTCAATATTTAGATCGATAAACAAATTTATTGGCGTCCCTTCCAAAGCACTATTCACAGAAACGATTTTTTCCTAATTTTGATAGCAAATGTGATCGTCTTGTGTGAAATATCATCGTAATCAGAAAAAAATTCGGGAGGCAGCAAGTTCATTATGGTAGCGAATTTTCATTAAATGTCTCAAATTTGCATAACTCAATTTTCTATAAACCTAGAAAGTTGAGTTTTGGTATTTAGTAAGGTATTTACGAGGGCAGCATACCAAGCAAATTTCATAAAAATAACTGTTATTTTGATAAAATTCATTTTTTTTTTTTTCGGAAAACTAGTCCGATAGGGCTGGTTAACGAACTCATCCAAGCCATTAGTAAAAGAAAGATTCTTGCTGAGTTTCATCAAAATCGGTTAATAACTTTTTTAGTTATCGTGTGGATACATACATACATACATACATATATATATATATATATATATATATATATATATATATATATATATATATATATATATATATATATATATATATATATATATATATATATATATATACATATACATATAAAATTCAGACGGACCTTGGTTTCGTTTTCTAGGGGCCAAAATTCGCGCACATTTGAAAACATTTTTGCAAAGTCTCACCATCGATACCTCTATTAGCGAATTTAAAAAAAATAATTAAAATAAAGATTCGCTAAAAAGGAGATATTTTAAAAACGCAAAAATCCAATATGACACCTATAATAAAAATCATAGTTAAGTATTGTAACCCTTGCATCAAGTACGCCTTGTAAAATATGATAATATTTATATAATTATGTCAACTGTCACTTTGTTAATTATATCCATATCTTTTGTTCTTTTTAGAGAATGTTCATGAAGAAAAATTCGCTAATAGAGAGGTCGTGATGAAAAGTTTTCGGAAACATTTCTTCAGATGAGCGTGAATTTGGTCCCTAAAACCCAAAACCAAGGTCTACCACATGTAGATGGATTCATACAACAGGTATAAATCATACATCAACGCTAACCAAACTAAATATATACCACGTATAAAACATACTACCCGAACCAACAATCATGAAATCTCGGCCGCAATTATGGAAACTGACAAGACGACATGCAATTAAAAATTTGCCAAGTAATTTTTATTATTTAACTGGAAGATTCAATCAATTATTAAAAGACACTATATTTGTAGCTTTATGAGCGGCCTCAAATACAGTTTTAGCACAGAATAGATATATATGTAAACAAAATCAAGCCAAGCCTCTATAAAAATGATTCTAAAATAATTTTTTTATCTGTAAACTTAAACATAAGACGTCATATAAGACCGAAACAGTCGTGGGATGGGTTTCAATGGTAATTCTACTAATTCTCTAACTAATCACGTATATTTTGAATATAATATCCCGGGCATGAAGCCGATCTAAAGTGTGACGCAAATAAAACCTTTGTTGACCCGTGCTTAGATAGCGCAGGGGTTACCGTGTTTGCCTCCTAAAGGAGGTTACGCGATCGAGTCCAGTTTGATTAACGTATGTTTTTTTATGTTTTATTTTGACATTTGGAAAAACAATAGTGCACAGATTCCATACGATTTGAACAAGATCTCATTTTTATTTTAAAAACACATAAATAAGTTTATTACCTATGAGTCTGAAATTATAGTTTTGTTACTGTTGATATTGAAAAAAACCGGTTTGATTGAGTTGACTAAAACGAAATCATACTGGCGATTAATAAGGAAAAATAACTGCTACGTTTATAATTTGGCAGATACTTTACTTTTCTAAATATGAATTAAGTTTCCTTCAGGGAATCTTTTGTGTAACTTTAATGAAATTTGTAATACAAGTTTATTTTAAAGAGACTTACACTATCTACAGAGCAAAATTTAATTCTTTAGCTTCATAGAAAATTTAGTTTTTGGCATTTTTCTCAAAAGGAGTTAGAACGCAATATTTACTTCATAATAGAGATATTGATGGTAACACTTTCAAAAGAATTCTTCAAATGTGTGCGTACCAAGACATCTAAAATCGATATTCAAGGTCTGTGTAAGTTTAAAGTATTAATTTTGCTAATATGCCGTATAATAATAGTATACAATTCTTATGAAAATTCACTACCATAACACACTTCCTGTGTCCCGAAAAAAATTTATACTATGCTATACAAAAAAGAGACTAAATAACAGTTTTAATATATAGAATGGTTAAAAAAAAATGTCTTTAAACAGAAATTATAGCATACCTATCAGAACGATAGACTGGTGTTTCCTCAAGGTTCTCATTTGCGATTTCTTGGTAGAGATGCCTCACGCTCAAAGCGAGTTTCAACCCTAGTATCTTCCCATCTATTTTCAACATATAAGCCATCTTTAATATCTTACACTCATACTTGTGGTACCTTTTCCAAGCTGTTTTCTTACATTTTTCACTGCAATATAAAGCCTCTGTACATCCCTCACATGGTATGGTGCTATAACAAAGAACTAAACATTCATGACAATGTATCAGCTTCTTCTCCAGCAAGATGGAGCAATAAGACTTCTCAACAGCTATAATCTCGCCTACTTTGATGTCTCTTGTTGCTATTATGTGTCTTCCCATTGTGTTAGTGTACTCTTTTTTTACAGAGTTGGCAGCACTTTGTAGGAATTTGTTTGTTTCATTTTCAGGTATTTTTGGTGTCGGTTCATGGTAAGGTTCCGAGTGGGATAGTAATTTGAATTTGTTGGCGTTTTCCTGGCGTTTTAGTAGTTTTTCTGTCAGGTTTTTGGGATAGTTGTTCTGGAAAGCTCTTTCAATGTCCTATGAGATAAAAAAATAAACATTTCACAACAGTACGATTACAGTAGTGCTTTAATTAAATTCCACAGCATGCTAGAATTTTTTTATATAAAAATTAAATTATATCCAGGAGAAACGTGAGATGACACAGGTAAATTCCTGGCTGGTGAGTGAGTGCCGAGACGAGACAAGCGACCCTGCTGGGCAGAATGAGGTCACCCTCATCTGGGTGCCGGGTCACTCGGTGGGCAAAGGCAATGAAGAAGCTGACACTCTCGTAAAGAGAGGGTCAGCAGAACCATTAATCTCTGGACGTGACAAAGAGCACTGTCAGGGGAGCCATTAAGTCCTGGGTCAGAAAACAACACAAGGTGTACTGGGCAGACTGTCCAGGGCTCAGACATGGGAAGTCAATAATTGACTAACCCAGTTCAAAGAGTGCCGTGGAGCTGCTGAGCAGAGGACAGCTCAGAAACATAACAGGTCTCTTGATGGGACACATGGCCGTCAAGAAACACCTGAATAAAATGGGGCGGTTCGAGGCGGGCCTTGCATGCAGACTCTGCAGCGAGGGGGAGGAATCAGCCCAGCACATCTTGTGCGAGTGTAAAGCTTTGGACTGCACAAGACAAATGATCTACGGTCAGTCTAGACCGAAGACAGAGCATTATAAAACTTCACCCTACAAATTGCTGTGCAGACTAGTTCAATGCACAGTGATTCGGAATGGAATGGGTGGAGTAAAAAGACTAAGGGCATGCACAATAAGTCAAAGGTTGCAGTGCTATTGGGACGGCAAAGCCGCAGACGAGCCCTGAGGAACGAAAAAAAAACGTGAGATGAGTTAGGCATTTGTGGTGTTTCTCCTGACCTGACCTGACCTGGCCTTCTGTTAGTATACAATGTGGTGTTTTTCCATTCCCTCTACCAAATGGACTATCCTTGCTATACATAATTCAATAATATCACACAAAAACTCCAGCAAAAATGACCGCTCCTAGATGAGCTGTGAAACATTTAATTGGGAATATTTTTGTAACTGTTGATTATACGTGAATATCAAATGTACCTATTAATTAAGAAGATAACTGCATCAGAAAAATGCAAAATCCAATCCTCAATCTTGAGGGGTTTGTGAATAAGACGAAGTCTTTAAAAGAAAGCCTTATCCATACTTTTTCATTGTTTTAATAGTATTTCTGCTAAAACAAGGCATTATCAAGATACCCTTAATCAACTACAGTTCACAGCACACTCATATATTTGGTAGCAAAAAATACTATTTTTAACTTGCAGTTTGTATGCTAAAAACGCCGATCTTGCGAAAAAAGCAGATGCAATTAAATAAAATGCATTAGTATATTATACAAAACTATTAATACTTAAAACTCTAAAGTCAGGTACCTTCAAACAATCGTTGTAAAATTTCTTTTCAAACAGTACTGCAGACCTGTTGGCATAGGCAAGCGCTAAATTTTCACTATTTTTCTCGGCCAATGCAATACCTTTCGTATAAAATTCTATAGCTTCCAGGGTCTTCTTTTTTTTGAACATCTCATTACCAAACTGTCTACATTTTTCCGACTGTTCGTTACTTTTGCAATCTTTAACAAATTTGGGGTACAATTTGTACTCTTCTAATAATTTATGAGCAAAGATGACTCGTTCCTCGTTGGTTTTTAAGGTCGCAAAATCTTTGGAGAGTTTAGCAACATTTTTCTTTTCGATGAGAAGTTTCAGGGCTTTTTGTTTAATTTGTTCAATTGTTTCAGGGGTATCTTCCATTTCTAGGGCTGTATAACCTTAAAGACGATTTGAAATTGATATACCCCTGCCCCAGTCTATTTTAAATCAAGAAATTTAAAATATTAACTTAGAAGGCACATCGGTTACTGCATTTTTTGAACTCAGGAGAGGATTCTAAAACTGAAATGGAAGAGTCAACTTGTTTTTAAATTAATATCCTAACACAACTTAAAAGAAACCCAAAATCCAAAAAATCAACCCATGCCTTGACTGCCTAGTAGGGTGCTGCCATCTGCAATAAAAATAAATTTAATTGTGATTATTTGACAATCAACATTACTGATTACTGGCAGCTGGCAGCCGACAGAGAATTCACATGTGACAACTGACACTATTTATAAGAGAGTCTCTCCACAGTAATGAGCTAGTTGCACAAATCATGCGCACGCCTCAGAATATTTTAGTTAACGAAATAAAAGACCTCCCTCTGAAGATGTTGACTTGGTCAACGAAACGATCGTAAGGTCTCTGAAATATGTGTTGTGGTGATTTGGGTGTTCTCCAAGTGTACTTATCCCTGACGTGCTGTTTACACACAATCCTCCCAACTGACCTGCCGTGCCATCGGTTTGCCTAATCACAAACCAAAAGAAGGAAAAAGGGGAAGGAAAAGTACATTATGCGCACATGAATGGCAGAGTTAATTTTCCTTCCCCTTTTAGCTTTTAATTTAGCAAACTGATGTCAGAGCAGATCAGGAAGGTTAGTTGGGAGGATTGTGTGTAAACGGCACCTCAGGGAAGTCTTGTATTTAGTCACTTAAAATATTCCTTAAAGTGCGCATGATCGCTGCAGCCGGTCATTACTGTAGCGAGACGCATGTCTATTTGATAAATGTCAAAAATGATGACAAATACAGTGAACTCTACACTTACGTATAGTATACAGTTCACTGGACAAATATCACCTGTCAATTTTATCAAGAGAATATAGAACATAAAATAGAATTGGTCAAAAGTTCTGTTCAGCAGACTCCAACCGCTGAGTTTTAACACATCTGCTGATAACTAGGAGGACAGACGAGTAGAGAGATAACATAACACAGTTTGTCGATGCGGTAAATTGAAGCCGTGAGGGGATGGACGCAAACAGAATCTTGCGGGTATGCGACCCGCAAAGTAGGCACCATATTTTGCATAGTACGTATATATGGAGATTTAGCAAAGAAGGCGAAATAATTCAAATAATAATGCATTTTCAATAGTAGTTCAGGCAAATTTCCGTATGTTTAGGACATTATGTCCAATAATTAAAATTTAAGCAAGTTACATCGAAACAGTACAAGCAGTTAAGTACTAAGAAAAATTGTGTGTGAATCGCGCCTAAATTGTACGAAAATTCATAATCTTCCACTGTGCCAGACATTTTTTCTACGAATACATTTTTGATAAAAATCATTCAAATTATTATTCTTCGATTTCAGTTAAATACAATTGAGCTTGGTTTTTAGTGGGATTTTGTAGAAAAAATGCACCCCGATCTCAAAAAATATTTGGCCGATTTTGATAAAATTTGGCACGTACCTTCCTTTTGTAAGCGGCTTAGATCAGTTCGTTAGCCAAGAAAATAGGGCCAGGTTTTCCGGGAAAATTTTGAGTTTTATTTCGAAAAAAATTTGTATTTAAAAAATAAAAGAGCTAAGGTAACCAAATTTGGTACGTAGGTTTATGATATAAAAAGTAAACTACACCAACATTTAGATTTATATGTTACAAAAAAAAGTTATAAGGAAATATTTGGTGCCAGATCATTTCTATGAAGATTCACTAGCATAACGCACTTGCTGCGTCCAGACTTTTAAAATTATATTTTACTTACTTTTTCCAATAATTAAAATTTTAGCAAGTTACAAGGAAATAGTATGAGAAATTAAGTAATAAGAAAAATTGTCAACTATTGAAACGCCTAAAATTCATAATCTTCCATTGTGCCAGACATTTTTTCTACGAACGCATGAATTTTTGTCAAAAACACGTTTACATGGTTATTGTTCGATTTCAGTTAAATAGAATTGAGGTTCGTTTCTTAAAATTTATTTTACTTACCTTTTCTTCACCTATATTTTTAATGATTTGGTTCCCTAATTAACTATAACTTATAGGTATTACAGCATCTTAAAAATCCTTTAATCTTTTAACACAAAAATAAATAAGTATGTTTCATAATAAATTATTTTCAAGCTTTTAGTATGTAGCTAGGTAGGTAGGTACTACTTAAGAACATTATGCATATACACAGACAAAATAACAGCACATGTTATGTTTCGTAAACATTTATTTATTATTACGCAGCTAAATTATAACAGCCCTTAATAAATAAGCATACTATTATGAATTATGATGTACACAGCAGATAGATGAAAACACAAAACATTTATTTATGAAATTTTAGGGACAGCATCGTTTCGCAATCCCGTGACATTGAGAGTACGATTGAATCATTAATCGGAAAAATGAACAGATAATAACACAGTTTGGTCATTGGGGGTCCAATTCTCACGTGTTACTGCTTTTACCCATTTATTTCACAGATGAAAGGTAATTTTAACATCATCATCGAGTTTCTTTGTTCTTTTTCTGTCAGTACGGTTAGAACAACCAAAAGCAGAACATAGGACTATTATTAATTACTTAAAATTTATAAATAACTCGCTGTCTAATACAAAAACTTGCAAAACAACTCTAGTCACAGTAAACATTCAAGATACAACACTGGTGCGTACAAATATGGCGACCGGACGGCTTACTTTATGCAAGATAGGTTACCTCCCTACTCTTCTATGCTCCTAGGCTGATTACTGATATATTTCAGCGGTTAAATGATGATGAACGTACTTTTGCCAATAAGCACTATTATGTGACGTTTGTCATTCCGCTTTGACAAAACGGCAACAGTGAAGTTCCACCAGACTTTCAGCGAGGCTGGCGAACGCATACTTTTTGGCACCACTATCCAAATGTCGGCGTTTGATAATGAGCCACGGATATTGTCATTTTTGTCAGTCATGTTTATATTTTAAGACGAGCGTCTCTCCACAGTAATGACCCGGTTGCATTGATCACGCGCACCTTGCAGATTAGTTTAAGTAACTAAATAAAATACCTCCCTGGCGTGCTGTTCACACACAATCCTCCCATCTCACCTTCCTGACATCAGCTTGCCTAATCAAAAGTTAAAAGAAGGAAAAGCACATTATACTCACATGAATGGCAGGGTTGATTTTTCTTCCCCATTTCGCTTTTAATTGGGCAAACTGATGTCAGGGCAGGTCAGAAAGGAAAGTTGGGAGGATTGTGTCTGAACAGCACGTCAGGGAGGTCTTTTATTAGGTTACTTAAAATATCTTTCGAAGTGCGCATGATCAGTGCAACCCTTCATTACTGTAACGAAACGCTCGTATTTTAAGGTGGTATTTAATATTTATCTGTCATGATAAATGGAAGGCAACCTCTTTGGTTGTACCTTAGACTAGGACTAGGTAATCTTATTACCTAGTCTAAGTCCACTAAATATACCCAATATACCTCTAATTTATATTTTACCAGTATCCCTTTCTTTGTTTATTAATAGGTTAAAATAAATAATAATTTTTTCAACAACGTGCTACTGCTGCAATGTGCTCCTCAAGTCGGAGTCTTCTTGTAACGACACCAGCATCCCTTAAAATTTCATTTATGACTTTCGGGATCATCATGTTGGCTTTTAAGCAATTGCAAAATGTGCTGCTAGGCCTTGATCACGCCCAAAGCTATAGACTGGAGTAAGTTTGCCACGAGTTTAATCAAAGCAGAGCATTTGGCTATCAACATTGGGCACAGAATAAACAAAATTTTGGAAGCATCGGCATGAAGCTGAAAGGCTTCTTTTTTGAGTTGCACCATTTCCGTCACGCGATAAAGTTTCTAGAGCCTCCAGTATAACAGGAAAATTTTCGTTAAAAACGCTGATGGTTTTGTGCTTCTTGTTCCACAGAGCCTGGAAATATTAGGTATTAACTTCCTTGTCAATACTGATTCCCGAAAAAATGTAACAATGTCTTTAGCAGTTTCCATGGTGTTCCGAATTTGAGGCATAGTATTGAGATCATTGATTACTAGATTCAATTTGTGCGAAGAACAATGAACGACAAAGCTTTGGTGTATTTTTGCGCAAGATTGCTTGTACATGACCGTCTTTTCCGGACATCGTCGAACAAATCAAATATACAACGCATTTTTCTGGATTCAGTTCTTCTTTTGTCAAAAATTCATCTAGAACTTTTAGCTCAACAAACACTGCTTCATTGTTTTCCTCATGGAACGGGGCATTATGAATCGATCAATAAATGACTTGGTATTTGGTTATTTATTCGAGACAGCTGCTTATATATATATATATATATATATATATATATATATATATATATATATATATATATATATATATATATATATATATATATATATATTGTGCCATTTTCTTCAAAACAAAATGAGATGCTTAAAAATTGTTTAAGGCCTGGAAAAAAATATTTTTACACATATGACGCTTCACTTTGCCATGTCAAGAGAATCAAGATTATTTTCTAAACAAGTCAAACTAAAATTATTTTTTCTTAATTATTTCAAAAAGTTTATTTTATTTTTATCACTAACAAAACTGATCAGATCTCTCACAGGAAAAAAAATTAAGAAAATTGTCCATATCACAAGGTTTTCCTTCTATTGCCCAATATCCCCCAGCACTGATGGATAACTTCCTCAATATCAGACCTTTCTTTAGAGGGATTCTTCCAGTTTAGCCTAGCTTTTGGTATTAATTTTTTCAGGAGACTTTTAGCAGTCTCAACGTCACATCTTGTTATGTTTAAGAAGTCAGAAGCATCTATAGTTATTTTCAAATTTTCAGTTAGTAAAAGGCCGCCATACAATGGCCAGTCTTGTATACAAGGACGACAGGTGCATTCAAAAAAGTAGCGACGTCGTAGGTGGTCCTGACGTTCAGCTTTGCCCATTACGGCATAATGGTAACTAGAAAAAGAAAATAATTTAGCAGTGTTAAATCTCAAGCTTTTCTTTCAATATGCTTCAAGATATTTTGAAAATATTCACAATAACTTTACGTGATTAAGATAGGAGAACTCTCTTCATTTGATTTGGGCTTCAAATTTGGGATCAATCAAGTCACCTATGATTAAGCTGAAATCAAGTTAGCTACAGTCAAGCTCAAATCAAGTTAGTAATGACTAACACCAAATGTTTTATATCAAGTTAGATCCCAAATTTAAAACCCAAATAGAATGAGGAGAGTTATTCTATCCTAATCGCGTGAAGTCTATCCAGTCAAGCTAAAATGAAATGAAGTAAAGTCTCAATCAAGTAAAGTTAATTTTAAATCAAATCAAATTAGGTCCAAATCAAATAAAAACCTCTCTACATGAAGTCAGGTCTAAAGCGAACATAGTCAGGTGTAAATAGAGTTTAGTCAACTGTGTATCAAACAAGTTCAAGTCAAAATTAAATAGGGTCAAGTAAGGTTAGCTATAAATCAAAACAAATGCAACTGTGATTAGGACACTTATCATCCCAATTCTAAAATTAACGTGACTTGTGTTAAGACAGGGTGTGCCCTTCCAGGAATTCACTTCACCTAACCAGGCAAGAGACGATTCAGCATCCCCTGTCCGGCATTGCAGTGAAGAACACTTGAAACGATAGACGTAGGACGTGCTTGCAACTCCATTATGTGACTAACACAGTTTAATATATTATTAATCAACAAAATAAGGTGATTACTTATTTTCGAAAGCTAAAAACCCCAACAAACTGTATCGAGTCAATTTAGGGCCTATTCAAATTTGGCCAACCCTAAATCAAGCAATGTTAGATCCAAATCGAAAACCTCACTCAATCTTAAACTAGCTCAGGTCAGATCAAAATAAAATGTGATTAAAGTCAAAGAAATTTAAATTTAAATAAATTCAGATCAGGTCTGAATCACTGTTACAGCCAAACAAAATCAAGTCAGCACCAAATGAAGTCAATCAGATTTAAGTAAATAATATTAGATGTAAATTTAAGATTAAGTTAAATTGAATAGTTATGTTCAAATGAAATCCAGTCAGGTCCAATGCAAACGATGTGATTTAATCATTATAGCAGTATATTTTAAATATGTCCCCGGTGGGTCCCGGGGACTAACTAAAAGAATAGGCCCAAGGTAACTCCTGCCTGTCGTACGAGGCGACTAATTGGAGTCAAGCAGGTAGTAGTGGACTTTTTCTTTATGTGATAGTAAAGGATTTTTTCACGCCCGAGGAGGTACCACCCCTTACATCAAGGGGCCGGTGAAGTCCCAACGGAGATTCCCCGTTCTGGTGTATGAGTCAGTTTGCCTCATAAACAAAAATGATGATGCTCCTCCTTGTACAAAAGATTCCGGAGTTAAAATACCTGTCCATTCGGATCTCCGGGAGAGGGGGCGCGAACAATAAGATTTAACATATCCTTCTCGAATATATGTGGCCTAAATCCTAACCTGAACTCCGTCCACCATTTCCTCCAGGCTAATAGGCCCCAACTCCTCTTCCTTACCGAAACCCAAATCAGTGCCAAAACAGCCACCAATCACCTTCACAAGGGAGAGCAGCGGAGCCCTTTGCAGTCAGCAATTCTTTAGCCAATAGAGTTTAGCAATCTACTTACTTTCCTCGCCTCCCAACACACAGCTCCAATCCCTTGTTATCTCCTTCTTACTACAAAATCTGAATGCTATAAGATATGAGTCACCGCCGCCCTTGGTCGATCAGACCACGGCAGGGTCACTGCTTCCTGCGCAATGCAACCTAAGGTCACACACTCACGTATCGTTTGGCACTACAACTCCGCGAACTTGGACGAAATGTGGGATTACTTTTCCTTATTTCCATGGGAGTCTGTCTGCTTCTCTCATCCTGACCTCTCTGATATCTCACAAAACGTCACCGAAGTCATCCAAGCTGGCATGGAATTATTTATTCCACGTACACAGAAAACCTCTTCAGCCACTCAAAAGCCCTGGTTCTCTAAATCCTGTGACAAGGCCAGACTTGAAATGGTCAAAGCTCACAAAATGCTTCTACACAATCCCAGTCAAGAAAACCGTCAAGCATTTAACGACACAAGAAAACACTATGTCCGCATTCTTTCTAAGGCAAAAAACTCGTTTAATAACCACATCAAAAACAAAGTACTCTCAAGCTCCAACGGCAGCAAACCCTTCTGGACTCTTGCTAAATCTATTGGGAATAATTTCTGCAAGAGCACGTTCCCACCTCTTGTTTCAGGGGATGAAATTGTTTCTACCGCCCTGGACAAGGCTGAACTTTTTGCCGCATTGTTCGCCGGCAAATCTACTCTCAACCCACCTCCAAATATTCAACCACCAACAGTCCCCAATGTCGCGCATAAAATGACGGATATCATTTTCAAAACTAAAAAGGTACAAAAGATGCTCTCTTCTCTTAATACCAGGAAAGCCTCTGGCCTTGACGAGATCCCAGCAATTGTTCTCAAAAAATGCGCACCAGAACTTGCTCCTGTCCTGACTCGTCTGTTTCAGACATCTTACAATGGAGGTATATTCCCTAGTAACTAGAAAACTGCTCGAGTACAACCCGTCCCCAAGAAAGGATCCAAAGCGCTTCCCAGCAACTACAGGCCAATTTCTCTCCTTTCAGTCGTTTCTAAAATGATGGAAAAGTATATAAACACCGAATTACTAAAATTTCTTGAAAAACACAGTCTAATCCACTACAGGCAGTATGGATTCCGTCAGCGCAGATCAACTGCCGACCTCCATTCCTTTGTCACCCATTCTTGGAACAAGTCTATGGAACTACACAGTGAATCCCAGATTGTCGTTCTAGACATATTCAAAGCATTTGACCAGGTCTGGCACGCAGCGCTGCTTAATAAACTGCTGGCCTATGGCCTACCACCAAAACTCTGTACCTGGACAGCAAATTTCCTCTCCAACCGGAGCATTTCTGTTGTCGTGGATGGCCATTCCTCTAAACTGTATCTAATTAATGCAGGAGTTCCTCAAGGTTCAGCTTTAGCCCCTACTTTGTGTTTTCTCCACATCAATGATCCCCTCTCTAGCACATCCAACCCAGTTTACAGTTACGCGGACGACAGCACCCTCCACTCAAATATACAATATTCTAAGCCTGTCTCTTTAGCCCAATTAGATGAGGATCGCAGACTCATGGAGGGTTCTGTCTCCGTGGATCTCCAAAAAATATTAGACTGGGGAAGTAGAAATCTTGTACAATTCAACCCCACCAAATCTCAGTCTTGCTTTCTATCTCATAAGAGATACACCAGCCCTAGACCCATCACAATGAACAACCAAATTATTCAAAGTAATGAGTCCTTTCCACTTGTTGGCATTTCTGTGGATCGAAATCTCAATTGGCACCAACATGTCACATCAATTGCAGAAACGGCTGCTAAGAAATTAGGTTTCCTCTTCCGGGATCGCAAATACTTTTCAGCAGCTAATCTCTATACCTGATATACTTCACAAATAAGGTCAAACCTCGAATACCGCTCCCACATCTGGGGTGCCGCTGCCGCTTCTACACTCGCTATCCGGGACTTCATTCAGAAGAGAGCTATACGTCTCATCAGTGACCTGGCTCTCAACCAAAGGGTGCCATCCCTTGCCCACCGACGTGCCGTTGGTGACCTCTCTCTCTTTTATATATATCTGCACGGGCACTGCTCAGAGGAGCTTTCTTCCATAGTTCCTCCACCTGCTGCCCCCAACAGATCTACCAGGGGAACAGAGCGAATGCACCCTTTTACTGTCCAGGTCACCAGACATAGAACATCCTGTTATGCCCGCTCTTTTGTCCCGAGGACTTCCAAGTTGTGGAATTCCTTGCCGGCACATGTTTTTCCTTCTCCTCCGAACCTCCAAACATTCAAGTCCAAAATTAACAAGTTGCCTCTTTCCCCCTTGTCGACACCCACGGTACGATAGTATTTAGGCTGTGAGTCCTTGTGGTGTGTTTGTAGCAATATATTTAAAAAAAAAACTAATTCAATACAAATATCATTGAATGACAAAAACGAATGTCTATTTCCTTACCCATAAGTAATATACAACTGCTCCCCTTCATTGATATTCTGTAGAGCATAGATAATCAGTGTAGTTCCATGAAATATTCCCACAATATTCGGGGAACAAGAGTGGTTGATAAGACTTATTAATGGATACACTCCTGCTCCAGTCTTCGACGATCTGTAAATCTTAGTGGTTCCTTCAGTCATCTCGGATATCGTTATAGAATTACAGGCAGTAATTTGATTATGATGTAACAGCAAGCCACAGAAAACCTTCTCTCCATTTTCTAGACCGTCAAAGAAATTTGTATTTTCTTTTATCAAATGGTATAGGGTAGCTACAGTTAGTGCTCTGCCAAACAATTCGGCTGGTTGACGGCGTTCTGTGTTGGTGATTAAACCGTGCACTTCTGTATATCTAAAAAAAGGTTATAAAATATTATTTTATTTAATTAGGAACAGTAAAAAATTGGGTAAAGAAGAGCAAGCAAAAACTTGATCTGTAACATAAATATTTATACAGTCATTTGGATACAAAACTCAAACAAAGAAATTGATAAACAGGAAATATACTCAATAGAAAATACACTGGACTTAAAAAAAGTTCCCGTGGTTCATGCATTGAGGGTGATTGTATGCATGCAGAAGGGGAAGAAGAACCTCCCGGGATAAAGAGGGTTTCTGCCCTCTCACCCAAAACACAGGGGGTTCTCCTTCCCCTTGTGCATGCATACAATTACCTTCAAAGCATAAAGCATAAGAAACATTTCTAGGGAGCAACCCCCAGGAAAATTACCAGACCTGGGCGAATATGGATGCGGCGCGGGGTAAACAGAGTTTAAAGGAGGTATTGCTGCAAAATGTGAAAAATGCATCTTTCCAAAGTCCGACTAAATAGTTTTTTAGCATTTTCTGCTCATATTTCCCACCTGCCAAGCACCCCTATTCATTCCTGGTCCCTCAAGTTTCTTGGGGGTTGTTTCCTACAAATCTACCTTGTGGCTTGTGCATTCAAGGAGGGTTCTAAGCATGTTTTCAAAAAAATATATTCTTAAAACCATCCATGCAGTAAACTGTACATTTACCGAAATTACATTCCACTTCGTCACCTATAATGTATTTTTCAGATAATATCGAATACAGCACTAAAGTAAATAAATTCACTTGCTGTTTCACTTCTTTTTATATTATATTATATATATATATATATATATATATATATATATATATATATATATATATATATATATATAAAAGCACAAGGTAAGTAAGTGTAATGGGGGGGGGGGGGGGGTTATTAACATTGGGGCTACACAAACTTAAAAGGGGAGAAGACATTTAGATCGTGCCAAACTGTATACACACAAAAATTAGTAAAATACATTTATAAAATCTAATAAAAAACAACAGTTTTACGATATTATTTTAAATCAATCAACAGGAATACGTGGGGTCGAGGAGTCGTGGGCCAAAGGACCCCAGGGGTAAACTAAGGAAGTGGAAACAACAACATAAGCTCTAGATGAAGCTTTCCACAAGACTGTCATGCGCGGTGAAGAGCCGCATCTTGCACGAGGTGACCCTGCTGATAACTAAACATGACAGATCTAGACAAGGAGGTCGAAATAATCTCTCTTAATCTACGGTGTCACGTGACCCGTGCTTAGGGATGGATGGCACCAGGGTGATGGTGTAGTGAACGGAACCTCTGGAGTACCGGGCAACCCTCCAGAATAACCCACCTTGCACCACACAGGGGGTTCTGATGGTGTGGACAGTATTTCCCCCATTCTCGTGGGAACAAAATAGGTTCGGGACGCAGCAAGTGCATTATAGTAGCGAATTTTCATAAGAATTCTTGACTATTATACAGCATATTAGTAAAGTTATTACTTCAAACTGACACAGAAGAAAGTGTTACCATCGATATCTCTCTATTATCAAAAAAATCTTGCGTTTTAACTCATTTTGAGAAAAATGCCCAAAACTCAATTTTCTACGAAGGTAAAGAACAAAATTTTGCTATATCTGTAGATAGTGCAAGTCTCTTTGAAAGAAACTTAATTCGTATTTAGAAAAGTAAAGTATCTGCCAAATTATAAACGTAGCAGTTATTTTTCCTTATTCATCTTCAGTATGATTTCGTTTTAGTCAACCTAATCAAACCGGTTTTTTCGATAACAATTACAACAATAACAAAATTATGATTTCAGACTCAAAGGTGACAAAGGCGTTTGAAACAAAAATGAGGACGCAGAAAATGGCGACCGGGACGTAGACGGTCGAAAAACCTGTAAAGGCGCAAAAAGGGAGTGCGAATCAGAAGAGGCCGCGCTTGGACTCTAGCACACATACTACAAACAGACGTCCCAAAAGGTGCAGGGCACCTGTAAAGGCGCAAAAGGAGGTAGTAGCTGCGGTGGACTCTCTTCAGGAAGGGGAGAACCTGCCTCAGTTACACTGAGCGCGGCTGGCGTGGGGCAGCCTCTGGATAACCTGTGCCGGCCCACAGTCTCAGGAAAACGATCGGGAGCCTCGGTCAGATTTGAGAGGGGACGGACGTGACAGCTGTCGAGCCCAAGGAACTCCCAAAGAGACGCAAGGTCCTTATACGGATCCCTGACACCGTCCCGCTGGAGACGGTGATCAGTAGACTGAAGATCAAGAACCTGAACTGCGGACACAACACTGGTCGGTTCTAAGCGGGAAGGCAGTGGAGAAAGGAGAGACTCTCGCCCTCTCAATCAACCAGGCGTCTTACAGAGCTCTTGCAGGAACCTCTTTCAAGGCATTCTGGGGCCTGGGAAGGGTTAGCTTCCGCCCACCGGGGAAGCAACTAGCGGTTAATGGGACTTAGGTTCCTTCAGTACAACCTCCAACACAGTAGGGCAGCCACGGCCAGACTACTGATGGCTCTGCGGAACACGGATGTGGCCCTCATCCAGGAACTGTACTCCTATAATTCATTTCTGGTTTTTAACAGAGACATTCACCAATATAATACAAGGAGTGCTGATGGTCTGCACATATATATATATATATATATATATATATATATATATATATATATATATATATATATATATATATATATATATATATATATATATATATATATATATATATATATATAACCTATACAAGCGGAGCAATGAATACAGTGTTTTTTAGACGTATCAGCGAGTTTCACAGCTTACCTGATGATTTACAAAATTGTGGTACATTGGGTATATTTAGGAGGAAACTTTTCAGTTATTGATGTTGTGAGTACATGTATGATTAAATGTTAATTTGTTTGTATGTATTAGGATTTCCTATATTGAAATAAACTTATTATATTATTATTATATAAAGGAGAAATCAAGGGACTCTGCGGAGCTGCTGGAAAGCTCATCTACAGCAGATCCAGCGAGAACCCGAGGGCCTGCATTTTTGCCAGGGAAGGGATAGAGTTTATAGACTTGGTTATTTCATCCTTGATCGTGACAGTGGGGAGATACAAAGTTTGTTAACGCTGAGCTCTCTTGAAGCCTGCAGAACAGTTGCCGGACTCTGTTTTAGATTCAAAATTGTGAATGGTTTTGTGGTCTCCGATGAGATTCTGGGCAGAATCGGCCTGAATGTACCTAACAGAGTGTTAAGGTCATAAAACTTGTTTTTTGTCCCATTCCACCGCATAATTATAGACTTCACATATCGATAGATATCTACTTATTATGAATGAGATCACTGAGGTGGACAATTTTGACATCTTTTGTGCCTCACTGTCTGCTTTCAGAAGACATATGGTGGCGTTTGATTTGTTTTGTACTTTTACTTGTATTGTAGCTCTTTTAGTGAATTTTTATTTTAAAAAATTCACTAATAAAGAGGTATCGATGGTGAGACTGTGCAATTTTTTTTTCAAATATGCGCGAACTAGGACCCCTAGAACCCATATCCGGGGTCAGTTTTAATATTTATATGTTTATATATATATATATATATATATATATATATATATATATATATATATATATATATATATATATATATATATATATATATATATATATATATATATATATATATATATATATATATATATATATATATATATATATATATATATATATATGTATCTGTCTGATAACTCAAAAAATAATTAACCGATTTCAATGAAACTTGGCACGTGCCTTTCTTTTATTAGTGGCTTGGATGAGTACGTCAGCCAGGAAAATCGGACGGGGTTTTCCGGGAAAATTTTGAGTTTTCTTTCAAAAAAAAAATATTTTTCTCTGTAACAAAGCTGTTTTAATGAAATTTACTATATATGTTGCCTTTGGAGAGGCCTTACTAAGCATCAAAATTCAACTTTCTCAGTTTATAGGAAATTGAGTTATTTGACTTTTAATTTTTTTTCGAAAATTTTTTTTCTCCAAAAATTACAAAGTTATTTTAATGAAATTTGATGGATATCTTACCCCAGAAAATACCTTACTACATACCAAAATTAAACTTTCCAAGTTTATAGAAAACTGAGTTATTCAAATTTGAAGCATTTAATAAAAATTCACTACCATAACGCACTTGCTGCGTCCAGAGTTTTTTTTTCTCCCCCAGGGCTCGTCCTCGGCTAACTATTTCACTATTCCACTTAGTGGAGTTTCCCCATATAAATTAAATTAAACTAAAAAAAAACATACTTTCATCGAGCTGGATTCAATCGCGTAACCTTCTGCTTAGACGGCAAAAGCGATGCCCACTGCGCCATCTAGGCACACGTCAACTAGCGTTTTATTTGCGTGATACTTTAGATTGGCTTCATGCCCGGGATATTCAAAGTATACATAACAATTAGTTACAGAATTAGTGTAATTATCATTGAAACACATCCCACGACTGTTTCGGTTTTAGAAGGTGTATAGGTGGAATATAGTTCTATGGACATTTAGTAACAGAGAGAAATATTTTAGTTGATTGTTGGAAAATAGTTGGTTATAATAAATTAGTAGTTTGAAAAGCTGTGATTTGTTAGTCAACAAGTCCAGAACCCTGAATGATGTAACAATACTTTATTAGTGTGTTTCACAAAAAACCTTAAAGCTTGTGCTTGCAATAAACAAAATTTTGATTTCTGACTTGCCTAAGGGGAACTGCCAAATCTTCCTACTGTCACATTCATAATTTCGGAAAATATTTAAGAACTTGAACTCCCACTTCATTGCTAACATTTACTACATTGCCACTCTAAATGTTAAGCTCTCATTTTACATTAAGTTGATAGCTTCTCTGAGAAACTGTAAGACTGACAACAATAAAATTAAATTTGTCATATACTACAACCACACTATACAAATCAAATCGAGAGATCAAAATAATGTCCTTGGTTCAAACTTTAGGGACATATTTTATACAAGTTGGATATGAGAGACTATCTATTGGCACAAGAAAAAGAATAAATAACAATGTTCATATACAGGTTGATTAAAAGAAAGACTAAACAGAAATTAAATCACAACATACCTATCAGAACGATACACTGGTGTCTGCTCGAGATTTTCACTGGTGATTTCTTGGTAGAGATGCCTCACACCCAACGCTTGTTTCAACACTAGTATATTCTCATCCATTTTCAACATATAAGCCATCTTCAGTATCTTACATTCATATTTATGGTACCGTTCCCAAGCTGCGTCCTTACATTTTTCACTGCAATATAAAGCCTCAGTACATCCCTCACACGGTATGGTATTATAACAAAGAACTAAACATTCGTGACAATGTATCAGCTTCTTCTCCAGCAAGATGGAGCAATAAGACTTCTCAACAGCTATAATCTTGCCTACTTTGATGTCTCTCGTTGCTATTATGTGTCTTCCCATTGTTTTAGTGTACTCTTTTTTTACACAGTTGGTAGCACTTTGCAGGAACTCGTTGGTTTCATTTTTAGGTATTTTTGGTGTCGGTTCATGGTAAGGTTCAGAGGGGGATTCTAATTTGAATTTGTTGGCGTTTTCTTGACGTTTCAGGAGTTTTTCTGTCAGGTTTTTGGGGTAGTTGTTCTTAAGAGCTCTTTCAATGTCCTGTGAAATAAGAAAATATACATTTCATAAAGCGAATACATAGTAATTCAATTTAACTCTACAGAATGCTTGATTTTTTTCAATATAAATATGATAACATGACTACAAAATTGCATGCAGTATAATTTAACCTTTAAAAATACACCATTAAACATTTATTCAGTTTATTTGATCTCTAGTACAGTCATAGACCTTTTTTTAGACTAACGTACACTGTTTGTTGTTTTAAGACAGAAGATATAGAAACTGCTAGAGATTATACAAACAGCAAGAAAACTTCACCAAAACTGCTGGTAAAACTATGTCGTCTAGTAAGTGATTTGGCGTAAATGTACATTGCAAGCTTAGGCATTTATTTTAATAAACATGGCTACATTGACTAAGTTAATTTTTAATATCTCAGTATTGATTAAAAAAAAACAATTGGTACAGTTTTGTTTCAGCGTAAGCACATTTGATAAATAAATTGTGAATTGATTTTTGCATGTCAAATGTTAAAATGCAAAAATCTTTGAATTATAAAACTTAAGTAAATTCTAAGTGTGAAAAAACAAGACACAATGATATAAAATGTATATTAGTAAAACATAAAACACTACTCAAAAACAAAAAAAATCTGGCACCTTCAAGCATTCATTGTAAAACTTCTTTTCAAACAGTACTGCAGACCTGTTGGCATAAGCAATTGCTAAATTTTCACTGCTTTTCTCGGCTAATGCAATACTTTTCGTATAAAATTCTATAGCTTCCAACGCCTTCTTTTTTTTGAACATCTCATTACCGAACTGTCTATATTTTCCTGACCGTTCATTACTTTTGCAATCTTTCACAAATTTAGGATGCAACCTATGTTCTTCTAAAAATTTATAGGCAAACATGACTCGTTCATCGTTTGTTTTTAACCTCTCAAAATCTTTGAAGACATGACCAAAATGTTTCTCTTCAATGAGAATTCTCAAGACTTTCTGTTTTATTTGGTCAACTGATTCAACAGTGTCTTCCATTTTTGCGACCGTATATCTTCAAGAAAGTTTGAAATTGATACACTGTGTGACTGTTTTAAATCATGATGTTCTTAACCTATAAATTTAAAGGACAGTCAATTAATTTATGAGCACATACGTTACTGAATTTTTTTAAGCACCGCAAATGATTCTAAACAAGAACGTTTCAGTTAAATTTAAAATCACTTATTATCAAATACTAACTTAAAAGAAAACCGAAAAATCAACATTTGCCTTGATTGCCCAGGGAACTACCGAAGTACCAAGTAATAAGTAATCAAGTAAGTAAATTGATGGACAATTGACACTACGGAAAATGACATTGTTGACATTTAAATTTATTCTGCCGTTTGTTAATCTTTCTCTTTCATTCTTCAAACATTAGAAGAAGGAAGAAATCATACATTATGCCGTAAAACTATCTGCATATACCTATATAGAAATTAAATCACAGGGTTACCACAACGTCATAAAAAAAAGTCTGAACGCAGCAAGTGCGTTATGGTAGTGAATTTTCATAAAAATTATTTTAGTTTCAAATATGTGTGTTTTTTTTAAGAAAGCAGGCATCAAATTTGGTTACCAGTATAACCTATATAATTAGTGAATTTTTTAGAATAAAAATTCACTAACAGAAACTTTGTGCCATGTTTCATCAAAAAAACTTTATTGTTTGAAAATGTGCAAAAATTTCCAAAACTAAACGTAAAGTGTTTTCGAAAAAACTGGTTTCTTGGTCATGGTCAACCTTATAGGTTATAGGTTATAGCAAATTGAGCGATTCAAATGTAAAGAATTTAATGAAAATTCGCTACCATAACGCACTTGCTGCGTTCCGAATTTCTTTTCTTACAAACATGCATTATATTTCGATCGAAAATGCAATAATATTATAAGGCGTGTCCGATTAAAAAAAAAAGAAAATTTGTATCACCAACGACTTATGGGCCAGCCTATGATTGTAGAAATAGTTTTTAAGATGTAGCTCAAGGCACCCTATAATTAATGTATAATTTTTTTCCGTAACTTGTATAATAACAGATATATTGAGCTCTATTGATTTTTTACGAAAATTCGACAAAAATTATATACCATTAAACGATAAACTCTATAGCTAAGACTACTAACAAAGCATCAGAGAAAGGGTCTATTTGAAATAAATTTTCTGGAAATATTTTAGCAAAATGAACAACAATGACGGTTGAAACTAAGACTTCAGGGTTTGTGAAACATTCTTCTTGAGACATTTTCTTTCCATAGCTCGTATTAGTTTCAGGTTCTTTGCCTAAATGTTGTCAATTTTGACGTATTAAGGAAAACCCCAATTTATTAGTGAATTTTCGTAGAAAAAATTCACTAATGGGGAGATCCCGACTTTTGAATTTTGAAAAAATTTTTGCAAATGAGTGCAAACTAGGACCCCTAGAACCCATATCCGGGGTCAGTTTCAATTTTTATATGTTTATATATATATATATATATATATATATATATATATATATATATATATATATATATATATATATATATATATATATATATATATATATATATATATATATATATATATGTATCACACCGATAACTCAAAAAATAACGGGCCGATTTTGATAAAATTTGGCATGTACCTTTCTTTTATTAATAGCTTGGATAAGTTCGTTAGTCAGGAAAATCGGACGAGGTTTTCCGGGAAAATTTTGAGTTTTCATTCGAAAAAAATTCATATCTCAAAAAGTAATAAGCCGATTTTAATAAAATTTGGCACATACCTTCCTTTTGTAAATGGCTTTGACATGTTTGTTAGTCAGGAAAATCGGACGAGGTTTTCCGGGAAAATTTTGAGTTTTCATTCAAAAAAAATTCATATCTCAAAAAGTAATAAGCCGATTTTAATAAAATTTGGCACATACCTTACTTTTATAAATGGCTTTGACATGTTTGTTAGTCAAGAAAATCGGACGAGGTTTTCCGGGAAAATTTTGAGTTTTCATTTGAAAAAAATTCATATCTCAAAAAGTAATAAGCCGATTTTAATAAAATTTGGCATGTACCTTCCTTTTGTAAATGGCTTTGACAAGTTCGTTATTTAGAAAAATTGGACGAGGTTTTCCGGGAAAATTTTGAGTTTTCATTTGAAAAAAACTTTTATCTTAAAAAATATAAAATCTATGATAACCAAATTTGGTAGGTAGGTTTACGATATAAAAAGTAAACTATACACCAAAATTTAGATTTCTATGTTACAAGAAAAAAAAGTTATAATAAAATATTTTGTGCCAGATCATTTCTATGAAAATTCACTACCATAACGCACTTGCTGCGTCCAGACTTTTTTCCTTTAAATGCCTATAACTTTTTGTCTTTCAACCTACAGAGCTAAATTTGCCTATAATGAAATAAACCCGCGAACCAAATTTGGTTGTCCTTACTTTGGTATTTCTGGAGATATATTTTTTTTCAAAAGAAAACACAAAATTTTCCAGGATGACCTGGGCCGATTTTCTTGGATAACGAATTTATCCAAGCCACTTGTAAAAGAAAGGTATTCACAAAATTTAATTAAAATCGGCCCATTATTTGTTGAGTAATTGAAATATATATATATATATATATATATATATATATATATATATATATATATATATATATATATATATATATATATATATATATATATATATATATATATATATATATATATATATATATATATATAACTGAAACTGACCTCGGATATGTGTTCTAGGGGGCCTAATTAGCGCTCATTTGAAGAAAACACCACCAAAAAACTTTTGTATGCCATCAATGATTAAGTTAGTATTGAAAGAATTTGATACTCAATTGGTTCTTATATAATCCATTTCGTGTACCTACTACAACTTAAGTTTCTTGGTAAATTGAAAACTGAGTAACATTTATTTGAAAATTCGCTACACCAAAGCCCAGTTGCTACGTAAGGTTTTTTTCTCAGTATATTTATGGGTACGACTACCACTATCATAACGTAATAAATATTGATTTCTTTCTAAGGTTTTTTTTTGTAACGTGTAGATATGAATATAAAAGAAGCAAATTATTTCTCTTGCTATAACATTAAACCCCAACAAAAGAATATCGATTTAAACTATAATTACAAATTACAAGGTCACTAGATTACAATTACTGTACCCACACCGAATCGACCATGGTCAAGATATGCTTGAAACAAATTACCTCATCAAGCTTTTTACGTTGTACCATAGATGGCACGGGAGTAGTTTCAGTTCCTGCAGACAATGCTTCACCGGTTATTTTATCGAAAGTATTATGATGAAAACAATTGTAACATCTATTGATTGTCGAGCGGGCAGTCCAAAACAACATGTCTAACTATGTGACACCGTTCTTGGTGTTAAATCTGGGATCGGAGATGATATTCGTTGTGGCCCAGAGGTTGCAGGCACAGAACATACAACATGACAGAGCAAAAATAGGTGATCAGAGATGTTAATTAATTAATCGCTTTCAGCACCGCAAGAGGCATGTGCTTACATCACTCCGCACATTGAAAATCTGCACAGTCTTGTTTTAATTTCATTATAAAGGTACTTAATCCTTAATTGTAATAAGAAAAGTAAACATTAGTGTTGTTTTGTCAATAGAATTCAATGAATTGTCAATAGTTTACCCTATTAACAATTAAAAAGAAACGTATAGACAGATTTCGAAATAAAAAACGTTTATTCCATTTAATTATCAAGAGATTTAATTTTGACTTTTTAAAATACTGATATTAACAATATTTTAAATATTTTATTTAGGTTTAAAAATATTGTCCAGTTTTGCCGCATTTTGATTCAATCTAAAAACAAGTTATGTGTCTTATAGGTGACTCGGTTCAGTTACGTACGAAAAAGGGAAATTCTCTTTCTGTCTTTCTCTCCCTCTTTATAATTTTTTCCTTATCTCTCTATCTCTTATCACATGTTTCTGAGTTTCTCACCCTCGCCTTCCATTATCTGTATACCAAAATCTTTAAGTGAAAGTAAAACGTTTATAAGGATTTAGAGAGAAAAAAATGAGTGCCACTGGATGTCACATGTGAAACGAGACCAAAATATATTGTATGTGGTAAACAAAATGTATTAAATACTGCAGACAAAGTTTCACTTTCCTTGGCGCATATTAAGGTCAAGAAATACGAGAAAAATTCTATCGTTTTTCTTCTGAATAAAACGTCAGAATGGAGCCTTTATAAACACAGATTTTGGAAGTGATGCGGTCTATCGAGTGGCAAATATAGCATGAAATATCTTTAACAAGGTCCCAGATATATGTTTTAGCTGCTACTCTCCCGTATTTGATTTATTATTTGATTAAAATAGATGCAAAAGAATAAAATAGTTTCAACACACTCTCTCATATTTTATATCTATTTCATCACGTACATATGAACAATACTTTTGCAATCTACCTTTACTTTATTGCACATCCACTTTTAATAATATTTTGTTAAGAAACTATATAATTTTTAGTACCAAAATTTTGACATTTAAAAGTATGTATTGTATTTTTTAATGAATTTTCTTTTAAAAAATTCACTAAAGAGGAGATCGCGACTTTTGTCTTTTGAAATTTTTTTTCAAATGTGTGCAAACTAGGACCCCTAGAACCCATATCAGGGGTCAGTTTCAATTTTTATGTTTATATATATATATATATATATATATATATATATATATATATATATATATATATATATATATATATATATATATATATATATATATATATATATATATATATATATATATATATATATATATATATATATATATATATATATATATATATATAAATTATGGGTCTATTTTGATCAAATTGCGTACCTTCCTTTTCCAAGTGGCTTAGATAAATTCGTTAGCCAGGAAAATCGACCTGGTTTTTTCCGGAAAATTTTCTGTTTTCTTTCGGAAAATTTGTATATATCCAGAAATAACAAAGTAAGGGCAACCAAATGTGATACGCGGGTTTATATCATTAAAACTAAATTACGTACCGAAACTTAGCTCTGTAAGTTAGAAGACAAAAAAGTTATAGGCATTTAAAAAAAAGGGGGTTTTCCTCGAAATGTCAAAGTCGCGATTTAAAACGTGAAAATTGGCAACATTTAGGCAAAGAACCTGAAACTGATATGGGTTATGTAAAGGAAATATGTGGCAAGGAGAATGTTTTACAAATCCTGAAGTCTTAGCTTCAACCGTCATTATCCCTCATTTCCAACAGATCCTTTCTCTGATGCTTTGGCAGTTGTTTTAGCTATAGAGTTTATCCATAAAGCTCAACATATCCGTTATTATACAAGATACGAAAAAGAATTGTATACATTAATTATAGGGTATCTTGAGCTATATCTTACAAAATTATTTCTACAGTCACAGGATATCCCATAAGTCGTTGGAGTTTCAATTATTTTTTTTTAATCGAACACACCTTATGTTATTGGTTTTTGCATTTTACATTGAAACATGATGTGCATGTTTGTAACAAAAGAAATTGGGGACGCAACAAGTGCGTTATCGTAGCCAATTTTCATTAAATGCTTCAAATTTGAATAGCTCAATTTGCTATTAACCCACTATGTAAAAACTGGAACCTGTGATGAGCACTGATAAGTACACTTGGAGAACCCAAATCACCACAACACATATTTCAAAGACCTTACTATCGTTTCGCTGACAAAGTCAGCGTCATCAAAGGATGAAAAATTGTAAATTAAAATCAATAGCTACTGTGTATTTATATCACACCTAGGTAACGAACTAATCTGAAGTAACAGTTGTAGTCGGTGACTATCGTTTGTATATTGTGTCAACACTTAAACGGGCGAGGTCGAAGAACTATTTTATTCTTCTGGTTGACAAATTTATGAGCTTTTCTCCAATCTAAGGATAATGGGCTTAAAACGAAAGGTACCGAGATATTTAAGGAAGCTACACGTCCTTTTTGATCTAGAAATTTCACTATGTGAATATTGGAGCAACTAAAGAAAGCCGACATTAACATCTGGCGAACAGATCAATAACACCGCTTTTTTTTAAACAAACCGAGTGTTTGACTCAAAATGTTAACTTTAACAAAGGATAACTAATTCAACTAAAATTCTACATAAAAACAAGTATTTATATTGATTTTTAATTTTACGTAATTAAATTATTTTCCTGCAGCTGATCCGATCAAGCTGCCTAACGTACTTATCTAAGCTATTTACGAAAGGAAGATAACTGCCAAATTATAAACTTTGCAGGTATATTCCCTTGTTATTCGCGTGGGTGATTTTGTTTTAGTCAACCTAATCGAACTGGTTTTTTGAAAAGAAAGCCTTTTTTGAAACATATTTTTATTTCCAAAGCTCATTACATTATCTTTATAGAATTTGCTACCCATGATGCTTTTATAGAAGCGCTTTTACTATATATACACATATCAAAATAAAATTTTTATGTTGTTGGGGAATTGAGTCATAAGGATTTGAAGAATTTTTATGGAATAACGCACATTCATATTTTTTTTCAAGTTTTATTTACTACTTTACTCACAATTCTTAATAGAAATTCGCTACCATAATGCATTTGCTGCGTCCAATTTTTTTTAAACTGACATAAATACTATAGTAGCTTTTTCTCAGCAGGGGACAGTTTAGAAACATAACAGGTCTCTTGACAGGACACATGGCCGTCAAGAAACACCTGCATAAAATGGGGCGATTCGAGGGGGAACCTCGCATGCAGACTCTGTGGCGAGGGGGAGGAATCAGCCCAGCACATCTTGTGCGAGTGGTAAAGCTCTGGACCGCAAAAGACAACTGATCTACGGTCAGTCTAGACCGGAGACAGAGCATTATAAAACTTCACCCCACCAATCGCTGTGCAGACTAGTTCAAGGCACAGTGATTTTGGAATGGGTCGAGTAAAAGACTAAGGGCATGCACAATAAACCAATGGTTTCAGTGCTATCGGGGCGGCAAGGTCGCGGACGAGCCCTGAGGGGAAAAATGGTAGCTTTTGATGTCAGACTGGCAAAAAAGGTTTTCTTAAAATTCATTTTTTACTAATATTTTAGGCAAATAAAATGCTGTAACAATTTAAATATAAATTTAAGATATTATCAAATTATCGACATGTCAGGCAATATTTCTTTTTCAGAAGCCGTGTTTATTCTAGAATGTTTATTTAGAAATAACGGAATGTGACATATATCTTCATTACAATCGGTCATCTCTCCAGGAATAACTCGCCTTTCCAAATGTTCGGTACACATTTAAAAATAATTGGTAACATAAGGGTCTATTTCAAATAAATTTCCTGGAAACATTTAAATTTAATCAATAAAAGCAGCTATTGAAACAGCAATTTGAGATCTAGTGAACCACATTTTATGCAATTTGTTTTTGATAAACTGCATCTGCTCGATAATATTTGTTTAAAAATCGTCTATTTTGACATTTATTTGTGTGAAACCTTTGCTTATTGCCTTATGATTGGTCAGAAACTACCTACACGCTGACTATTTGAGTGAATTTATTTCATGGTCTTTTTGATATTATAATAGGTATATTGTTAATAAAATGTTTAAACACAATAAGTGCGGCGGTATGGTTCTAATTTATTTCAAACTTTAATAACATAACTATCTATTAATATGGCAATTATAAATTTGTCATGTGCATAAGTTTCTATATTAAGGCCACATGTGTACAAATTTCCATCAAAATAGCATAATTATTATCGGGGATTAACATTTAATATATAAAAATTTTAGGGGACGCTAAAGATGGGTTCTATAGAAACATATAGAAGTTATTTATAAATTTAGGCTTCTATTTTTAGAAATAATGTGTTTTAGATTTATATTTTATTAATACACCCAATAATTGAATAAATTATAGCTATATATACCTACTATAATAAGCTGTACGGCTAAGTTTATTGACTTTTAAGAAAACATTTTTATTCTGTTTGACCTTTAAGCTATCACCGATCAATTTTATTTCATCCCACTTTAAAGGTGATCTCGCCTTGTCGCAACCATGACTGTAGCTTTTTCCAACAGCTCTTTTCATTTTATTGTAACTTCCCCTTGCTATGCATCTTTTGTTTTTATAAGCTCTTATTTGACTTTACAAAGAAGACCGCAAACTAATTGGAAACCATTACACCAATTTTTGACCCATACATTTTTGAAGATACAGTGACAGTTGATCGTTTCAGTTTTCTGCAAAATAATTTGACAGAAATGCTGCATGATTCAAATTTAAAGACAAAGGCATTGGTGTAATGGTTTCCACGTTACAGCAAACCTCCACACAATTAAATGAGCCTATTTAAATAAAACATTTCCTAACTCCTGCTGGATAGGAATCAGTGCTCCCGATTTATATCCAGCTACATCACCCGATCTCCCAGTTTTAAACGTTATATAATAATATATATAAAAACATGGACGGTTTCAGTGGATTTATTGATTGTTGTTGCCCTTACTTGGTGAAACTGGTCCATACTACATACAGACTTGGAAACTCCTTCTCTGTTGGTTATCGTTTTTGTAAATGAAGGACATAGCCAGCACGTAAGCTAACTGTAGCAAGTGGCCCTGCTCAATTCTATATGTTCTAGGATGTTCTTAAACGTTTGTGAAGAACATCCTAGAACATCTAGAATTCAGAAGGGCCACTTGCTCCAATTAGCTTATGCGCTGGCTACGTCTTCAATTACAAAAAAATAACATTGAAGCCAGAGCAGTAGTCTAGAAGTCTGGATTTCAGTGAAGCTGTGATACATTACTTGAATTAAAATCTCATAGGCGCCAAGTTTGAAAAGCAAAGAAATTCATTTTTAAAGTATGTCAGCTTATATATATATATATATATATATATATATATATATATATATATATATATATATATATATATATATATATATATATATGCATTAATGGTGGTGGAGTTTTCGTATATTTGATTTGTAATTTGTAATCAGTTATTTGATTTATTATTCTTTTATTTTGTAGTCAATAATATAACAATTATGTTAAAGTGTTGTAATATTTCTTTTTTAGTTTTAGATGACATAATCTCAACTCTGGTCTCGAAGCAGCTAATCACGGACCTGATGAAGCCTCAGACTGCTTACAACCACGAAGCTGTAAGAGAAATCATAGAAGACGTAACCCAGTGTTCGGCCATGCGCCTGGACCAGGTCAGCATGGGTAAGTTATGGGATTTGATCACGATGGTGTTCAAATGGCAGGTGACCATGTGCGAGGATATCATCAAGATCACCACCAGACACCTCTACGAGATAGAGACCTACGTCACAAACCCAGAAACTCAAATACAGCTGCAGAGGGTGCAGAATGTCGTAGATAATTTTAATAAGGTATTTACGGACGCTGAGAAAAACGAACTGAAGGATGACATTGTTTATTGGCTCAAAGATTATAATGTCAGGGTGTCGCTGCTGCTGAGGATGGGGCTCCAATCTTTGGACGGTAAGGTGCCTATTTCATTTGTAACAAATTATGTTCTTCTACTTAAAAAAAAGTACAGACATAGCAAATGCGTTATAATGGTACTGCGAATTTTTTTAGATTAGCTGCCCAAAAAAGTCTACTTCAAATTAATTTGTTGTAAACACTTTAGACAAATGAAATGAGATAAAATTTAAACACAAATTTAAGAACTGTTTACACGTCCTTCACAATTCGAATCTTTCCAAGATATTTTAATACATAATACTCGACTGTTCCAAATAATTCTGTCACGAATTGCGATATGTTATTTGCTATTTCACCAGCAATTTCGTTGGAAACAGGATTGTATGAAAATTCCATACCATAATTAACTTGTTTCATCCAGACTTTTTTTTTTGAAAATGTTCTTTGTCTCTTATTTTAGGAGAATTCGTCGTTAACAATCTAGATCCAATCGCAGAGGATATGTTAAAAAATATCGGCGAAAACATATATGCAGTGACTCAGAATGGGAGAATATTGGAAAACAGACTGGCTAGAAAACGTTCTTCAGGAGGGCCGGAGGTGAACGAACTTCAATTATTCGTGGATCAGATGCTTGGAAACCGTAAGTTGAGTTCCAGCAGTACAGAAAGTGGACAAATGCTCAGGTTATCAATCAACGATCCAAATGCAAATCCCTCCACACTGACAGAACGTAGAAACAGTAACTTTGACAGGATAAATGTTAATTTTGATGACAGCGTTAATGATTTTGGTGACTTAAATATCAACGACAACGAACAGGAAGATTCTGATTTGAAAGATGAGTTGCTTAATATGATCGGAGGAAATGATAACGAGTGATATAATAAGATACTTACATCTTATTTTAAGAAAAGCTCAGTCAGTCAGTTCAATTTTAGTTTTCTGCAAATGATACAGATAAATCAGGTCATCTTACTGGTCTATCACTACCGCATCGTTGAAAAACAAAACTAAAAACAAATTTACTTACTACAGTACCTATTTCAAAAACATCATAAAATTTAACATTTAAGGAATTATACAATGATTCATTATATATAAATATATAAACATTGGGTGAAGATTGAAACCTGTGATAGGCACTACTGATAAGTACACTTTTAAAGCACTTACACTACCACAACACATTTTAAAAACCTGATGATCGTTTCATTAACCAAGTTATTATTAGCGTAAGAAAAACGATTCATCCTCTGTTGAGGCTATAACTTGATTAGTCAAACGATCGTCAGGTTTTTAAAATGTGTTGTGGATATTTGGGTTTTCCAAAAGTGTACTTATATAAACATTTTAAATTTGCTCGATTAAGTAACTACTCCATATTAGGTTACAAGTAGAATGTTTATAAAAGTTCATTTTTAAATCTTTTGTTGTATGTGTGTGTATGTGCACATGAAGAAATAAGGTGCATTTTCTGTCCTGCACCTAGTGTTAAGTACTGGACGTATAAAGCCTATTGACGTGAGTGCGTATATAGTGTATATGCGCTCGCGTATGTGTGTGGGTGGATATGTATGTAAGTTTTAATTTTAATATATATTTTTAGTAAACAGCAAGTTTATAGGGAGATAAAAGAAAAAAGTTAAAGAGCTTGTTAGATTAACATTCTCAAGACAGGTTTTACCATTGTGAAAAGCAAGGTCAGATGCATCCTTGTTCATTATAAAGATTGACAGTGACTGAATGAGCCAGTTCTCAAAGTCAAAACTCTAATCAAAAAAATCTTTTGTCCGAAAGATTCCAGGATGTAAAAAATTGTCTTCGTCAAAGTTGGCAGCAATTAAAAACGTTCATCTTTACTTTTATAGGTGTCATTCATTTAAAATGGTCACGTCAAAGTTCGCCATAAATATATAAAAACTAATTGACTGGATTTCAAAATTCTATCAACTATTAAAACGTACAAAACTAAATTCAATGATGTAGATATTTTAATCTGTGACAAAAGCCATAGGTACCTACCTAATTAAAAAAAATACGTTTACGATTACAATAGCAAGGAAACTCCATCAAAGTTACTTGTTAACTTTTAATTAATAATAATAATAATAATAATAATAATAATAATAAGAGGTCTTTATTAGGGCGAAGTTAATTTTACAATTTTCTTCCACTTAACCCTTAAAAGATAACTTAAAATGTAGGATTTACAAAATAAACAAATTATAAAATAAACAAATCATAAATGCCTTAGTATCCAAAACAATATAACAACAAAACATTGACAATTGTGCGCCTTAAATTTAGCTGAAAGAAAGGAATTCCTAAATATGAATATGATTTATTATAACTACACTACGCAAACTGACTATTTTTATACAAATCTGTAACATATCTCCGAAACCCTGGCAGAGAACATAAAGTATGTTTAAAAGGTATTTTATTATACAGATGTGGTGCAACATAGGAAAAAGACCCCCGATATTGGCTCGTATAATATTTAGGTATGGCAAACAAGTGATCGAGTCTTGTATTGAGCGAATGTATTTGTCTCCGAAAACACAGCTTCTGATGTAGGTAATCAGGCCCCGCCCCGAGGACAATCTTGTGAGTCAAGCAAAGAAGATGTACTTTCCAGCGATTCTTCATATTCAGCCAATTTAGTTCTTTTAACTTATAGGAAACACGATCTGTTCTTTTTAGATTAAAGATGAACCGTAAACATGACTTCTGAACCTTTTCTATTCTTTGCCGATCCCAACTGTCAAGGGCAGGTCCATACACAACATCAGCATGGTTAAAGCGCGAGAGAATCATCGAGTTTACCAAGAGAGCTTTTACTTTCACTGGAAGGCAATTTCGGTGGCTATAAAAAGATTTCAATAGGCCAAAGCTAGCTCTACGAAGATTAGTGACGTGATCAGAAAATTTTAAATTGTTATCTATTATGAGACCAAGATTCCTTGCAGATTGTTTTGCTTCCAAGCGACTCCCATCTATCAAAATATTAATATTTTGAGAACAAACCCTATTCCTACTGACTTTCCTGCCAAAATAAAGTACGCAACACTTATTGACATTTATCGCAAGATCATGCTTCTTTGCTGTCCTGACTAACCTATCAAGGTCTGCATTTAAACTTGTTATAGCGTCTAAGGCATTTTCGACAGGAAAGGATTTGTAAAGCTGGGTATCATCGGCATAGAAGTGTATTTTACTCGAGATAATTTGTTCTTGAAAATCAAACGTATAAATATTGAATAAAAGGGGGCCCAAGATAGAGCCTTGTGGAACCCCCTTTAATAAACTCAAAGAATCCGATACATCCGACCCGCAGACAACCCTCTGTGCCCTATCTGAAAAGTAACTTTCTATAAACTGAACGGCGTCATGATTGAAACCAATATATTGTAACTTCGAGCACAATAGTTCATGACTGATCGTATCAAAAGCTTTACTGTAGTCTAGCAATACCAAAGCTGTAACTTGATTTTTATCGTTAGCTGTGAGGATGTCATCATTAATATTTGCTAATGCTGTTGTGGTGGACCTGCCCCTAACAAATCCGGACTGTACATTTGGCAAGATGTTGTTGTCCCCAAGGTAAGCAGTTATCTGCTCGGACATCACTTTCTCCAATAACTTTGAAAGAACTGGGAAAATGCTTATAGGTCTTAAATGATTAAACTCAGTTGGATTATTTCCTTTTGGAAACATGAAAACCTTTGCAACTTTCCAAACTTTGGGAAAGCACTTTGTCTCAATACAAAAGTTTATAAGATGAAGCAGCTGAGGGAGAATTTCCGGGAGACATAGGTGAATCATGTCGACACTCACACCATCAAAGCCTTTAGCTTTTGTTTTTATTGAGGCTATATGCCTCATAATATCTGTCTCATTGACAAGTTTAAAATGGAAGTTATTTGCATTTTTGTAAATATTACTATTGTAATATGTTTTTAATTCGCTAATATCAGCCTTACTACTGTTAATAGACGTGAGGTATTGATTTATTTTGTTTGCGTCACTCAAATGTGATGGTAACATATTGTCTTTTTTTGTAATAATGCCAAATCTATTAGCCAAAGACCAGGCCGTCCTATTATTTTTACTTTCAGACAGCATACGCTCCGCAAATGCAAGTTTTTCTTTTTTTATGGCATTTGTAGTTCGGTTTCTAATTAGTTTATAATTTTGCCAATCAATGGGATCGCGACTATCTTTGAACCTATTATAAGCTTTATCACGCTGTTTCATAATATTCCTGATATTATCCGTTAGCCATGGAGCTAATAATTAATAATTTAAAAATGCACGGCATTTTATCTAATGCTCGATTAATAAAAGCTACCCGAGACAATTATTTTAATATCCATAATCACGTTTAACCAAGTCAATTTTATGATATTTCAAGGTTTTACCAATTCATTACGCCATAATCAAGGCATACAAGATAAGTTTAAAATCTTTTTTGCGAAAACGAGTAAAGTATATATCCAAGATTAACAATAAAAACGATAAAAATGTCAATAATAATATATTCTAAAGCTATAAGGCCTTTATAGAAAAAGTGCAAAGTAATTAATATGTAAATATAATTATTTTTATTTATTTTAGTAAAAATTATGTACCAAAGCAATTACAAAGCATAAATAAACCGTTCAAATAATAACCAATGTTATTATATTTGCTAATTTAGTTATTCTACCTTACTTATTAATAGTAAATGGTCGAGTTCACCAGGCGCCACCAGTTGCCAACAGTTGAATTGTTTGTCAACATTTTTGACTTAACAATTCAATTGCTGTCAGTTGCTGGCGCCTGGTGAACTCGACTATTAGTCAATGAATATGTGTTAAGGCGTCTCGTCTGGAGGATATAAATATGAACTACACTATCTAGAGTAGATTTATAGACCTGCTAACCTGATGTAGAAGACAATCTATGGACATGGTCTTCTATATGCTGGCAACACGATTAAAAACAAAGGGACATTAGGATTAGATTATTAGGAATGTATACAAAAATAGAGGATAAAATAAACGAACTGACAACCAACACACTCATAAATGCGTCCGCATACACGAACAAAACCATTTCCGAGGCCCTCAACTATGACTACGACAACGCCTCCAAAACCAAGAGACTCAAACAAATTCTCAAACACTAACAAAGACGACTTGACAGACTAAAAACCACCTACCAACAGAAGTCTATTCCATCGGCTCAGGATTACGGGATAAAAGGAGAGCTCTCCTGGTCCATCATTATGTCAAGACAAGTGACAAGTTAAGTGTTCTTGCTGTATTAGTATACCGTACTGATGAGCTCTAATTAGATCGAAACTGGTCTGCGGTTCTAATTATGATGAGAATATATCTAGCCTTACATGTCTGTTCTGTGCTGGCATGTCGAAGTTGATGTCATATGTGATTGTGAAGTGACAACTGACAACTGACAAGTGACTCAAATGACACTTTTTGATAATCTGTATAATAAGCTGCTATAAATAATATTTTTAAATGTTGAATGTTTTTAAAATGTTTTCTTCCAAAGTCCAACTCTTAAAAAATAACCAATATGTCCTTAAACATATTACGTTTAATTTATATTACATGCAAGCCAGTAAAATCACTTAATTTGAATATAAAACATTTTTACAACACAGTGGGTTCTAGATTGATTTATAGGGAATACGGCGACCCCGTTAAGGTACTACGAAAAGAAACTAAAGAGATCAGTAAGCCCTCAAAAAACGAGGTTCTTGTTAAAATTATAGCTGCTCCAGTAAATCCAGCAGCTATTAACACAATTCAAGGCATATATCCTTTGAAACCCAAGTTACCAGCTGTACCAGGTACCGAAGGTGTTGGTGAAGTAATTGAAGTAGGCCCTGGAGCCAAACAGTTAGCAATAGGCGATAGAGTAGTTCCACTGAAAGATGGGATAGGTATGTGGCAAACACATCTAGTTGCTTGTGAAGACGACCTATTAAAAGTACCAAATGAATTAGGCATTGTTGAGGCAGCTAACTTAACTGTTAATCCATGCACCGCATTTAGAATGTTGCGGGATTTTACAGATTTAAATCCAGGTGATACTGTTATACAGAACGGGGCTAATTCAGCTTGTGGGCAGAACGTTATTCAAATCGCTAGGGCTTGGGGGCTGCGTTCTGTTAATATAGTGAGAGACAGGCCTGAACTAGCCGATTTGAAGAAGTTTCTAACTGATCTGGGAGCTACACATGTGTTAACTGAAGAAGAGCTACGAACAACTGATATATTTAAAACTGGTAAGTTAGATAAGCCAAAGTTAGGCTTGAACTGTGTTGGGGGGAAGAGTGCTTTGGAGTTATTGAGGCATGTCAAGAATGGTAGCCCCATGGTTACCTATGGGGGTATGTCCAGAGAGCCAGTCAGTGTTCCAACATCGGCGTTGATATTTAAAGATTTGCAGATCGTTGGATTTTGGATGTCACAGTGGTCGAAAGACAATGCAGATAGTATTGGGAGATTTGCAATGTTTGAAGCATTAATTTCTATGATGATAGATAACAAGCTGCAAGGGCCTGTACATGAGATGGTTGATTTTGACAATTATGAGAAAGCAGTGGTAAATACGTTGACAGCTAAGGGGATGATAGGCAAGAAATATATCTTAAAATTTGATAGTTCTAACTAAGAAATTATTTTATTTTGTGTTTATATAGGTTTATAAAATTTTAAATATATATTTTTAAATAAACAATCTGTGTTTTCTAGTTTGGTAAATTCACCATTCCACAGGAAGGGATGATGGGCGATCCTTAAGTAGACGGATCCCGTCATTTCATGCATTGCGAGAGCGGCCTTGACGGACGACGCTTATTGCTCTAGAGGCCTGCCTGAACTGACCTACAGGGCAGGTCAGGCAGTCCTGTAGGTCAGGTCAGGCAGGCCTCTAGAGCAATAAGCGTCGTCCGTCAAGGCCGCTCTCGCAATGCATGAAATGACGGGATCCGTCTACTTAAGCATCGCCGGGCTGATGTATTTCTTAAATATGTTGCAGCAATTTGAAGGGGTCAATCCAAAAACCAGTCATCTCTATTTTATTAGTTTATGGGAAAAACCTATTCTAAAATATAGAGTTTAAAAATTGTAAAATTAAGTGAGTGGTCTTAAATACACATTATGTTTATTCAACAAGTCTCCGACTCATACTGTATTATTACACAATTTAAAAGGTTGCATCCAAAATAGTTTGACAGTCCTACACAAAATTCAGTAGTTAACTGTTGGTCCAGTGCCAAACAAAAACTAGGCAAGATTCAAAGGATGGCTTGCTTAGGCATCACAGGGGCCATTCTCCAACCCCAACAGTTGCCATGGAGGTGTTGCTGGATCTGCACCCCCCCCCCCCCCACACACACACACACACTTACTTATTATGGGTCAGGCTAGGACTATACAGACTAGCCTGCAATGGTAGACTGAAGATCAACCCAGGCTTCAGGGGCCACTGCAAAATTCAGGAGATCGTGAAGGAGCCCATGATTGAAATGAGGTCAGACTTCGCGCGCCCGCGAATCTGCAGGGAAAACAATATTACAGTGGAAATCTCCGACCGCGAGACATGGCGGGAGGAGACGCCGGGCATACCACGGGATCAAACACAATGAAGAAGCTGACGGTCTCGCGAATAGAGGCTCAGCAGAACCATTTATGGGACCAGAACCGGTTCTGGGCGTGACAAAGAGCACTTCCAGGGGAGTCATTAAGTCCTAGGTCAGAAACCAACACAAGGTGTACTGGGCAGACTGCCCAGGGCTCAGACGTGGGAAGTCAATAATTGACGAACCCAGTTCAAAGAGAGCTGTGGAGCAGCTAAATCTTAGCAGCGGACAGCTCAGGAATATAACAGGTCTGTTGACGGGACACATGGCCGTCAAGAAAAACCTGCATAAAATGAGGCGGTTCGAGGGGGACATCGTATGCAGACTGCCGCGTGGGTGAGGAATCAGCCCAGTACATCTTGTGCGAGTGTAAAGCCCTGGACCGCAAAAGACAAATGATCTACAGTCAGACTAGACCGGAGACAGAGCCTTATAAAACCTCCCCCTACCAGTCGCTGTGCAGACTGGTGCAAGGCACAGTGATTGTGGAATGGGTGGAATGAAGAGACTAAGGGCATGCACAATAGGCCAAGCGCTGCAGTGCTATCGGGGAGGCAAAGCCGCGGACAAGCCAAGGCAGAAAAGAAAATACCATTGATTCACTGTGCAGTTATACGAGTTATGTTTACAACACAACACCTCAAAAAATAAGATACTGCCTTTAATACAATATTTTTGATTTAACTGCTATTTTGTACAAAATAAACATTAAAATAACTAATCGCATTGTAAAATTTTTAAGCAAAGTTACACCATTTTCTAATAAATGTTATTTAAAGCACCAAAACGCAATCTGAAACTGTAGGTGTTATTCGCATTTTGAATACACATTACGTATTGCCCTCCTCTCACGTCTCTCCCGCTTAGAGTTACCAGGCAACCGACCGAATCTATAAACCTTGCTCGAGGACTCTACTGTTCAGGGGTTTTAAGAACATCTATTTACCAAATATAGTTGGCAACTTTGACTGCTACGCCATCTGTATCGTTTTAAAACATTTTATAATGTTAAGGATAAGTCAATGGTGTTGATCATGATGCTGAAGTATGACAACTGACGTAAGACTGGATGCTTTTCTGTTTCTGTTTTCTGTCAATTTGTCAAGAAAATTTCCAATTAGATTAATAGTGATGAAATGATCAAACTTTAATGTTAAGTTGTTAAATATAAATAATGTTTAATGTTTACTTCTAAATTGTAATTAATTAATAACTGATAAAACCGTCGGTAATTCAATTAAACTGTTATATAAAAATGTCAAACATGTCTCTGAATACGCTACATTTAATTTCTTCGACTTTAAGGTCAATAAAAACAGTAAATTTGTCCAAAATACGTTACGCTAGTACTGTAGGATCAAAGTTAGTTTATGCAGAATACGGTGACCCTGTTAAAGTTGTACATAAAGAAGATGAACAGCTCAAAAACCCAACGGAAAATGAAGTGTTAGTGAAGATGATTGCGGCTCCAGTGAATCCAGCTGATATAAATACAGTGCAAGGTAAATACCCAGCAAAGCCCAAGTTACCAGCTGTACCAGGCAATGAAGGTATCGGTGAAGTACTTGAAGTAGGCCCTGGAGTTGAAGATTTAGAAGTTGGTGATAGGGTGGTGCCTTTAAAAAGTGGCTTGGGCACGTGGAGGACACACGCTATCCTCTGTCAAGACGAATTGTTGAAAGTACCAAAAGAATTGGGCATCGTTGAGGCAGCTACGTTAACTGTTAATCCATGCACTGCATTCAGAATGTTGCGGGATTTCACAGACATGAAGCCTGGTGATACAGTCATACAGAACGGTGCTAATTCAGCTGTCGGACAGAATGTTATCCAAATCGCTAGTGCTTGGGGATTGCGTTCTGTTAATATAGTGAGAGACAGGCCTGAATTGGGTGAATTAAAGAAGTTTCTAACTCATTTGGGAGCTACACATGTGTTAACTGAAGAAGAGTTACGCACAACTGATATATTCAAGACTGGTAAGTTAGATAAGCCAAAGTTAGGCTTGAACTGTGTTGGGGGGAAGAGTGCTTTGGAGTTGTTAAGGCATCTCAAGAATGGTAGCCCGATGGTTACGTATGGGGGTATGTCGAGGGAGCCAGTCACTGTTCCAACGTCGGCGCTCATATTCAAAGATTTGCAGATTCGTGGCTTTTGGATGACACAGTGGTCGAAGGAGAATGCAGATAATATCGACAGGTTCGAGATGTTTGAAGAATTGGTTTCGATGATGACAAACAACGAGCTGCAAGGTCCTGCATGTAAGATGGTGCATTTTGAGAACTATAAGGAAGCACTGTTGAATACAATGACTGTCAAAGGAATGATAGGAAAGAAATTTATACTGGACTTTGAGGGATGTAACTAGTGATTTTGCTTATATACATATGTAGTAGTCAACTATATACATATTTATGAATAAAAATTGTATTTTTTATAAACAGTGTTTTCTTTGAAGCACAAAAATTGTAGTTACAAGTCTGTTGTCTGAATCTATAAATTTGGGCTATCTTTAAGTAGACAGATCCCGTCATTTAATGCATTGCGAGAGTGGCATTGCCGGACGGTGCTTATTGCTCTAGGGTCCTGCCTGACCTAACCTTCCTGACCTACAGGGCAGGTCAGGTCAGGCAGCCCTGTAGGTCAGGTCAGGTCAGGCAGCCCTGTAGGTCAGGTCAGGCAGGACCATAGAGCAATAAGCACCATCCGGCAATGCTGCTCTCTCGATGCATGGGCGGGACCTGTCTACTTAAGGATTGCCCATTTTGGGATGCAGCAAGTGCATTATAGTAGCGAATTTTCATAAGAATTCTTGACTATTATACGGCATATTACTAAAGTTATTACTTTAAACTTGCACAGACCTTGAAGATCGATTTTAGAGGTCCTAGCACATTTGTAGAATTCTTTCAAAAGTGTTACCATCTATATCTCTCTATTATCAAAAAAATCTTGTGTTCTAACTCCTTTTGAGAAAAATGCCCAAAACTCAATTTTCTATGAAGCTAAAGAATTAAATTTTGCTATTATATCTGTAGATAGTGTAAGTCTCTTTGAAAAAAAACTTGTATTACAAATTTCATTAAAGTTATACAAACAATTTTCAGATGGAAATTTAATTCATATTTTGAAAAGTAAAATATCTGCCAAATTATAAATATAGCAGTTATTTTTACCTATTAATCGCCAGAATGATTTCGTTTTAGTCAACCTGATCAAACTGGTTTTTTCAATGACAACAATAACAAAATTATAGTTTCAGGCTGAAAGGTGACAAACTTATTCAGGCGTTTTAAACAAAATATGTTCAAAACATATGAAATCTGTGCACTATTGTTTCTCCAAATGTCAAAATAAAACAAGAAAACATAGATTCATGGAGCTGGATTCCATCATGCAACCTTCTGGTTAGAAGACCAGTACGCTTCCACTGTGCTATCTGGTAATACGTCAATTAACGTTTTGTTTACGTGATACTTGCCACAGGCTTCATGCCCGGGGTAGTATATGAAAAGTATACGTAACAATCCCAGAATTAGTAGAATTGCCATTGAAACACATTCAAGGATTGTTTCGATTCTATATGGCGACTTATGTTTACGTTTAAAGAGAAAAGAAACTATTTTATAATCATTTTTATAGACGACTTGATTTTGTTTGCATTTCTACTATATTACGCGACACTTTCAATCTAAAACCACAGCATAATATATCTATGCTGTGCTAAAACTGTTTTTGGGGCCGTTCATTAAGGTTATAAATATAGTGTATTTTAATAATTAATTGAATCCCCTAGTTAAATAACAATCACTTGGCAAATTTTTAATTTCATGTCTGTCATTTTTCATAATTGCGGCCCAGATTTCACGATTGTTGGTTCGAGTAGTATGGTTTATGCCTGGTATTTATTTACTTTGGTCACCGTTGATGTATGGTTTATACTTGTTGTATAAATCAATCTACGCGTGGCAGTTAACTACTCTGTCTGTCAGGCATTAGACTTTAACCACTAAGTCGTCTCAACGCATGTCTTGGGGGTTTTATTTTTAATTTTGAAAAAACTCCAAATATGGTGTACTAAATTACTTAAAATTCACAAGATAGGTTTATTTGCACCATTTCTAGCCACATGCAAAGTATCATTCCAGTTACTCCGATACTTACAAAAATATAACGTTTTCAAAAATATTTTTGTATATTTTTGGGGGAAAAAATGTCCGTTATAGCTGATATACTCGTCTGCGGGCCTAATACATTGAAGATATGTGCCAAGTTTCGTTCAAATCAGTTGAGTATTTTTTGAGTTATCCCTCGGATACATATACACACAAATTATATATATATATATATATATATATATATATATATATATATATATATATATATATATATATATATATATATATCCTAGCAAATACAGTCATCGCCGGCCTTAGCCACCCAGGCGCCCCGGGCGAATCAATCATTTGGCGCCCTTTATTATATGATAATGATATAATACTTATGTATAACTATATATTAAAATAATAAAAGAAGGTAATTGGGTAGCACATTTGTTTTAAATTTAAGATAACCCTAATCTTCTCTGGCAGTTGGTTGAACTCGAAACATGTTAAAACTTTACTTTTCTAGCATTTTTGTCAGCAAATTCTCTAATAAGACAAGCAAAATCTAGGTTTTCTGCAACTTGGTTTTCCATGGACAGTGAGGTCAATCTGGTTTGAGACATTGTAGACCGCAAGTAGGTTTTTATCTATTTCAGTTTGGAAAAACTGCGTTCTCCACTTGCAACAGTCATTGGTATTGTTAGCAGAATACGCAACGATATCCAGGTAAGGCTAGATGCATTCTCGCAACAATTAGAACCGTAGACCGGTTTCACTCTCATTAGGGCTCTTCAGTACGGCATATTAATTGCAGCGAAAATACACCTATAAAGTAATACGGCTATAGTAGCCAGCTTTTCAACACTAAGTGAGTGGTGGAGGTGCCGCCACCTAGTTGCGACTATTTTGATTATTTTTTATGTTAAACAAGAAACTCCACGTCGTAGAAAAATCTTGCATCTGTTCAAATCTTTCTCTAATAGATATAAGCAGGGTATCCAAAAAAGCATTAAAAAATTCGTGCACCGGCGCCCTAGGCGACCGCCCGGTCCCCCCCCCCCTAAAGCCGGCGCTGAACATAGTTACAAATCAGATACATAAATGTTACATAAAACTTGCTGTTTCAATAGCGAAGGTTATGTATTGGAAGAAAGTCGAGATCTCCTCTTTAGTGAATTTTTTCTACGAAAATTCACTACAAGAACAACTCAGTTCGGCTTTCACTGTATGTATATTTCTTAAAAGATGGTGGCAATATAAAACTGAATTATATTGAGAGACTTTGGAATTTTTTTTCGTTTTACAAGTCACAACATGACAAAGAAAAAGTTACATTTCACATAAGAAAATAAAGATGAAATGGTTTTAACAATTATCTATAAAATGAGTTTTAAGATTAAATTTGTGGAAAATTATATATGTGTGTTTTTTTTTTGTTTCTTTAACGTCGGTCTATTTCCGCGACTATGGCCAATCACCGACGCCAGAGAGCAGTTTCACCTCACTATCCTGGAAATTTCGCCGAACCGCTGCCTTTCTGTAAAGAGGGTTGGGGTCTTTAACGTGCCCAACATCGCATGGACACAGGACCGACGGCTAAACGCCCCCTCCGATGGGCGGAACGTGCAGATTCAACTTGTTCAAATACAATGCCAGAACCTCGGTTGATGTAAATGTTACAGTATGTACTGAAAAAGTGAAAGGAGAACCCTGGGATCGAACCCAGTACCCTTCGGTTTAGAGGCACACGTTCTTGCACCTGAACCACCGAGGCTCTGGAAAATTATATAAAAGCAAATATTTCATTAATAATGTAAATTTTAGTGTTAAAATTTAACTGAAGCTGATATAAATAAACGTTAATGCGAAATATGAGAGTTAACTGGATTTAAATTTGACTTTTAGTTAATTCTCGTCTCTGGTGATGATTAGAGAAACGCACAAGACCAAAATATTTTGCGAGATTGACAAAAAATATTGAATATTACAGACAAATATTAAGTTTTCTTGGCGCAAAAGGTCAAGAAGTAGGTACCAGAAAAATAACTTTAAAATTCGTAATTGTTTTGTTTTTAAAACGTCAAATTCGCAATTCGAAACGTTAAATAGGCGATTGTTAAACAAATATTCTAAAACGATTTGGGTTATGTTGAAGGAATGTGGTAAAAATAGTATTTGCAAAGCTCTACGTTTCTTCTTCAACCGGCATTGTCCTCCATTTTAATAAAATGTTTCCAGAAAAACTAATATCAAATTGTGATTTAATAGTCTATACTTTTTGGTGACTTTTCGTAGAAAAACTTTGCTCTCGAGGAGATTGTGATTTTTAAATTTTTACTTCCCTGTACCTATTTAATTATTAAACTAAATTCAAAAAAAGTCTGGACACAGCAAGCGCATTCTGGTAGTGAATTTCCATAGAAATGGTCTGGCACCAAACTTTTTTTTTAATTAAATGCTTGTTACTTTTTTTTCTTGTAATATAGAGATCTAAATTTTGGTATGTAGTTTACTTTTTATAACGTAAACCTACCTACCAAACTCAAAATTTTCACGGAAAACCTGATCTGATTTTCCTGGCGAATGAACTTATCCAAGCCACTTACAAAAGGAAGGTACCTGCCAAATTTTGTTAAAATCGGCCCATTATTTTTTGACATATAGGTGTGATACATACATATACATATATATATATATATATATATATATATATATATATATATATATATATATATATATATATATATGTATGTATGTATGCGATAGGAGGATGGTTAAACTGGGGTAAAGTTGCGTGTTTCTATGCTGATCAATTATTCGAAAAAACCGGAAATTTTCAATTTTAGTTTTTAGTGAATTTTCTTTAAAAAAATTCACTAATGAGGAGATCCCGACTTTTGAATTTTGAAAAAATTTCTTCAAATGAGCGCTAATTAGGCCCCCCAGAACACATATCCGGGGTCGGTTTAAATTTTTATATGTTTATATATATATATATATATATATATATATATATATATATATATATATATATATATATATATATATATATATATATATATATATATATATATGTATCACACCGATAACTCAAAAAATAATGGGCCGATTTTGATTAAATTTGGTGAATAAATTCCTTTTGCAAATGGCTTGGATAAGTTCGTTATCCAGGAAAATCGGTCCAGGTTTTCCCGGAAAATTTTGTGTTTTCTTTCGAAAAAAAATTATATCTCCGGAATTAACAAAGTAAGGGCGGATTTATATCATTATAGGCAAGTTACCTACCAAAATTTAGCTCCGTAGGTTAAAGGATAAAAAAGTTACAGGCATTCAAAGTAAAATAAATTTGGATTTTCCTCAAAACGTCAAAATTGCGATTTTAAACGTCAAAATTGGTGAGTAAATTCCTTTCGCAAGTCGCTTGGATAATTTTGTTAGCCAGGAAAATCCGCCGAGGTTTTCCCGGAAAAATTTGTGTTTTCTTTCGCAAAATATTTATATCTCCAAAATTAACAAAGTAAGGGCAACCAAATTTGGTAAGCTGGTTTATATCGTTATAGGTGTGCCACCTACCAAAATTTAGCTCTGTAGGTCAAAAGACAAAAAAGTTATGGGCATTTAAAGAAAAATAAATTGGGGGTTTCCTCTAAACGTCAAAGTGACAATTGAAAACGTCAAAATTCGCAACATTTAGGCAAATAACTTGAATCTAATACGGGCTATGGAAAAAAAATGTCTCAAGAAGAATGTTTTACATACACCGAACTCTTAGTTTCAACCGTCATTGTCCTTCATTTTACTAAAATATTTCCAGAAAATTCATTTCTAATAGACCCTTTCTCTGATGCTTGGCAGTAGCCTTAGCTATAGAGTTTATTGTTTAATGGTATATAATTTTTGTCGAATTTTCGTAAAAAATCAATAAAGCTCAATATATTCGTTATTATACAAGATATGAAAAAATATTGTATACATTAATTATACGGTGTTTTGAGCTACATCTTAAAAAATTATTGCGACAATCACAGGATGGCCCATAAGTCGTTGGTGATACAAATATTTTTTTTTGTCGAAAACGCCTTATTTTTTTTGCATTTTCCATCGAAATATAATGCATGTTTGTAAGTTAAGAAATTCTGGAGGCAGCAAGTGCGTTGTGGTTGCGAATTTTGATTAAATGCTTCATATTTGAAAAGCTCAATTTGCTATTAACCTATAAGGTTGACCAAGAAACGGATTTTTTCAGTAACACTTTTGGTTTACTTTTGGAAATTTCTGTACGTTTTCAAACAATCAAGTTATTTTGATGAAACATGGCACATTGTTTTTACTATATATGTTATACTGGTAATCAAATTTGATGCCTGCTTTTTCTATATAGGTTATACTGGTAACCAAAATTGATGTCTGCTTTCTTAAAAAGAAAACACACATATTTGCAATAAAAACATTTTAATGAAAATTCACTACCATAACGCACTTGCTGCGTCCCGAGATTTTTTCATTTTCAAGCGAAGACCCAAAGAACTAGACTTTTTTTACTATGACATTGTTACAACAATTTTTTATGGCCAATCTAAACATGTTATCATATTTTCCAAAGCCTTCTTTTTGCAAGATACTTTGATTTTTCTTATAGGCCATATTGGATTTTTTTCATTTTTAATAAGTCGTCTTTTTTCTGATAACAATGATATATCATACGATACGATCACACTTAGTTGCCATCAAAATTTGGAAAAAATCGTTTTTGCGAAGAGTGCTTTGGAAGGGACGCCATTAATTTGTTTAACGATCTAAATCTTGACAGTTCAGCCAAATTTTGATGTTTATAGCATTTCTGTACATTGTGTCTGTGGCATTTTTTAATAACCTATATAGTAGAAACAATGTACCATATTTTATCAAAATAATTTATTGTGTGAAAATGTACAAAATTTTTCCGAAAATAACCTTGAAGTGTTTCTGAAAAAACTGGTTCCTAGCCAACTGAATTATTGAAATTTGAAGCATTTAATGAAAATTCGCTACCAAAACGCAGTTACTGCGTCTCCATTTTACAAACATACATCATAAAATGGAAAAATGCAGTAACACGAGGAATGTTCGAAAAAAAAATTGTAGGAATCACCAATGACTTATGGGCCAGCCTATGATAGTCAAATAATTTTATAAGATGCAGCTCAAGACACCTGTAATTAACGTATACAATTTTTTCTCGCATCTTGCATAAAAACGATTATATTGACCTTTACCGTAGAAATGCGTCACCCTGTATATATGTAAACAGATAAAAACTGAAACTAAACCCGGATATGGATTCCAGATGCACTCATTTGAAGCAAACTTTTTTAAAATTTAAAAGTCGCGGTCTCCCCAAAATTATAGACCGTTTAACCACAACTAAACTACTGCCAAAGCATCGGAGAAAGGGTCTATTTGAAATGAATGTTCTGGAAATATTAAAAAAAAAAAAAATGGAGAACAATCATGATTGTAGCTGAAACTTAAGGGTTTGTAGAACACTCTTCTTGCAACATTTTCTTTACATAACCCTTATTTGTTTCAGATTCTTTGCCTAAATGTTGTAAATTTTGATGTTTCAAATCGCGACATTGATGTTTTGAGGAAAACCTTTTTTTTAAATGCCTATAACTTTTTCGTCTTTTAACTTACAGACCTACATTTTGGTACACGGTTCATTTTCTACAAGCTAAACGCCAGCACTTTGATATTTCTGGAGATACAAAAATTGTCCGAAAGAAAACACAAATTTTTCCGGGAAAACTTGGGACGATTTTCGTGGCTAACGAACATACCCAAGCCACTTTCAAAAGGGAGGTACTTACCAAATTTGACAAAAATCGGCCCATTATTTTTTGAGCTATCGGTGTGATACTTATATATATATATATATATATATATATATATATATATATATATATATATATATATATATATATATATATATATATATATATATATATATATATATATATATATATATATATATATATATATATATATAGGGTGGGGCATTGAAAACGAAACAGACCGATTTGCGCCCAGAGAAATTTTTTTTAAGAAACGCTGAAACACGTCAATAAAACTTATCTTTGTCACATCAACCCCTTAAGGGTGGTGATAACAACCCTTATATTTTAAATAAGGAACATGGGTCGAGTGTTACATGATTTGAAAGCTCTTTCTTTTCTGAATTCAGCACACTAATTTTTATGGAAGTTTTATCAACTAGTTTAAAAATTATTCACAGTTGAAGATGCAAAAACGCATTTCACTCATTCCGATAAGAAATGTGCTGATTGTCAATGTTTTGTTGGTGTGTAAACAAAAAATTGACTACCAGAACATTTCTTATCGGAATGAGAAAAATGCGGTTTATTATTTCAGTTTATCGGTCGGTTTGATACTTTATAATACTACCGAAAATTAAGTAAGTGTTCAAATTGTTGACCACCAGCTTCCATACTTGATAGTACTACCGAAAATTAATTTCACAATGGTGTATTCTGTAGAAGAAAGAGTTGAAATAATTACTCTTTTTTTCAAAAACGATGACTGTGCCAACCGTACTGCAAATTTTTTAAATGAACGACATCCGAACAGACATGTTAACAGAAAATACATTTTGGAGTTAGTTGCAAAGTTTCGACAAAGTGGTTCAGTAGCCAACAAAAAACGGGATCCTGAACGTGAATTTCCGGTTAGAAATGAGACTACTGAGATTGAAGTTTTAGACAAATTGCTGCAGACCCAAATTTAAGTACGAGAAAATTGGCCACGTTTCAACCATCAAAAGAAGAACTATTCAGCTAATATTGAAGCATCATAAATTTCACCCGTATAAATTCATCTTGTACAACAACTGAATGAAGATGATTTTGATCGGCGGCTGAAGTTTTGTGAAGTTATGACTGCACGAATAGCTGATGACGGGAACTTTCTGTTCAATATCTGTTTTTCAGACGAGTGTACGTTTTTATTAAACTCTACACGAAGTCCACACCCAAACTCCACAGAAATTGAATGTCTGGACTGGCATTTTTGGAGACCGTTTAATAGGACCAATTTTTCTTGATGGCAATTTGAGTGGCGAAACGTATTTGGAGTTACTAGAAGATATCGTTTGCCCTATACTAATTGACATTGTTGAAAATAATGATCGCTATCAAGAAAATCAATTAGTGTTTCAACAAGATGGCGCTCTTCCGCATTTTTCACAACGTGTTAGGGAGTTTTTGAACATAGGGTTTCCAGGACAATGGATTGGGCGTAGAAGTACTATTGAGTGGCCCCCTAGATCACCGGATTTAACTCCTTTAAACTTCTTTCTATGGGGCCATTTAAAGAGTAGAATTTACGCAACAGAACCGGAGTCTCTGGAAGAATTACGACGACGCATTGTTGAAGAATGCCGTCTGATAACTCCACAAATGCTCCAGAATGTCAGAGCTCGTTTTGAACAAAATTTGTACTTTTGTATGGAACCTGGTGGTCAACGATTTGAACACCTACTTAACTGAATAAACATTTTTAAACGTTTGGTTTCGATTTTTAATTTTTTTAACGAAAAATGGACTAATTAGTGCATTTCTTATCACAATGAATGAAATACGATCTTGCAACTCCAACTGTGAATAATTTTTAAACGAGTCGATAAAACTTCCAAAAAAATTATTGTGCTGAATTCAGAAAAGAAAGAGCTTTCAAATGATGTAACACTTGACCCCTGTTCCCTATTTAAAATATAAGGATTGTTATCACCACCCTTAAGGGGTTGATGTGGCAAAGTTGAGTTTTATGTCAAAACATGTCCCCCTCAATATTAAAATTGACGGGTTTCAGCGTTTCTTAAAAAAAATTTCTCTGGACGCAAATCGGTCTGTTTCGTTTTCAACAATGCGCCACCCTATATATATATATATATATATATATATATATATATATATATATATATATATATATATATATATATATATATATATATATATATATATGGTAATAGTAATAGTTTATTCTGACAATAATAGTACAAAGCGCCTTACAAATAGATCTCGCTCATTTGAAAAAATGTTTTCAGCGTTTCTTAAAAAAAAATTCTCTGGACGCAAATCGGTCTGTTTCGTTTTCAACAATGCGCCACCCTATATATATATATATATATATATATATATATATATATATATATATATATATATATATATATATATATATATATATATATATATATATGTGTGGTAATAGTAATAGTTTATTCTGACAATAATAGTACAAAGCGCCTTACAAATAGATCGTGCTCATTTGAAGAAATGCTTTCAAAATGATTGAAAAGTCGCGATCTCCTTGTTAGTGAATATTTTTAAGAACATTCATTAAAAGGAACTGCTGAGGAGAGAGAGTCATTGTTGCGACGACAAGGCGACATTGCGTTTAAACTATTATAAAAGGAGAATGAGGTTGTATTCTCCTAAGATAAGTTCCCTAATATAATGTACTTGAGTTATCTCCAAGTTACAAGGTATGCGATACCATGCAAACAAACACAAAATTGTATAAAGAACATATTTTTTTACCATTGAAAGTACTCAACAATACGTTCATCTACCCCTCGCTGGCTTTCTAAAGCCATCAGTGGTTTACTCAACCTTACAATAAACACAATTACGGAATCATTTACCCCATAAGCGGCCCACAATAGCTTAAACATGTTGCGGAATTCTTTTTTTTTAATGCAGAGTATGCGTTTGCGTTGGTCTAGAGGAGGCAGGCAGGGGTTTAAAAGCAATGGATGCCAGAACTCGCCGTACAGTACAACACAATCCTATTACCCCTCAAGCAGCGCGGCGCTGCCTGCAAAACAACGTTACGTCACTTTCTATTAGCTATTTTCAATATTCTCCTGAAAGCCTCACATCAAAATTAACCACTCTTCGTGTGTGCCAAATCGACATCCAGAGACTTCACGCTTCACATTCAGTTAATGGGAAATTGTCCGGTGGAATTTTAAATCTGAGATAGGGCTGACAGTAGAATTCGTAGTCGCGGAAAAGTTGTCTCAACTTTGAAAAGTAGGGAATAACTAAATCTGTATTATGCTTTTTTGAGTTCTACTTTAACAATATTGAGTTGGATTGTAAGAGAATTAACATGAACCAGTTATATTTCGCTTTTCTGTCATGTTTTGTTGTGATGGTTGGTCTGGCTGTATTCACGGAAGGATTCTCTGTAGACAGAAGGAGTGCCGCTTCTGAAAGGAACTCAGACGATTATCCTGATTATCAACTGGGTGTCAGATATGATGAATATCCGGTAAGGAGTTTGTGTCGCATGCAATTTGTTGTTATTTTTATTGTGCTCATATTGTTCCCATGTCAGAGATAACAGATTTGATTGACGGTTTCTTTTGTGTGTATTTCAGGAAATGCGATTGTTATTTTTATTTACTTAATTCCTTGTACTATTATAATATTCATACACAAGCTACTTTCTTTATACACAAAAGTGGCATTTATAATCGACTTTAGAATATAAAAAAAGACAGGACGCACCAAGTGCGTTATGGTAGTGAATTTTCATAAACATGTTTTTTCATAGCAAATATGTGTGTTTTTTTCAAAGAAAGCAGGCATCAATTTTAGTTACCAGTATAACCTATATAGTAAAAAAAATGTACAATTTTTTATCAAAATAACTTTATTGTTTGAAAATGTACAAAAATATCCGAAAGTAAACTTAAAGTGTTCCCGAAAACTCTGATTTCTTGGTCACCCTTATAGGTTAATAGCAAACTGAGCTATTCAAATTTGAAGCATTTAATGAAATTTCGCTAGCATAACGCACTTGCTGCGTCCCGATATAATTTTCTTACAAACATTCATTATCTTTCGATGAAAAATGCAAAAATGCAATAACATAAGGCGTGTTCGATTAAAAAAAAAAAAAAGAAAATTTGTATCATCAACGACTTATGGGCCAGCGTGTGATTGTAGAAATAATTTTTTAACATGTAGCTCAATACACCCAATAATTAATGTATACAATTTTTGTATAATAACATATATATTAAGCTTTATTGATTTTTTTACGAAAATTCGAAAAAATTATATACCATTAAATGATAAACTCTATAGTTAAGACTACTGCTAAAGCATCAGAGAAAGGGTCTATTTGAAATGACTTTTCTGGAAACATTTTAGTAGAATAAAGGACAATAACGGTTGAAGCTGAGACCTCAGACTATGTAAGACATTCTTCTTGAGACATTTTCTTTCCATAGCCCGTACTAGTTTCAAGCTCTTTGCCTAAATGTTGCCAATTTTGACGTTTTAAATCGCGACTTTGACGTTTTGAGGAAAACCCCAATTTATTTTTCTTTAAATGCCTCTAACTTTTTGTCTTTAACTCACAGAGCAAACTTTTGGTAGGTAATTTACCTACAATAATATAAATTTTGTTATCAAAATATTTTTTTTAAAAAGAAAACACAACATTTTCCGGGAAAACCTGGGCTCATTTTCGTGAATAACGAACTTATCCAAGCCACTTACGAAGGGAAGGTATTCACCAAATTTAATCAAAATCGGCTCATTATATCTTGAGTTATCGGTGATATATATATATATATATATATATATATATATATATATATATATATATATATATATATATATATATATATATATATATATAATTGAAGCTGACCCCGTATATGTGATCTAGGGACCCTAGTTAGCGCTCATTTGAAGAAATCTTTTCAAAATTCAAAAGTCGAGATCTCGCCATTAGTGAATTTTTGAAAAGAAAATTCACTAATTCACTAAGAATCTAAGGATATGATCAATTAGCAAATTATAATACACTTAAAATATTTTTTGTTAATTATTGAAAAATGCAAACATTTTCACAATAATTGACGTCGTAATTTAGTTCATCAGTTTCCAAAGGAAGAGGAATGTCTTTATTTATTTAAGTAGCGAAATCTATCTTGTTTTTGTTAAGTGAAAATATTAAAAACAGTTGGTACAAATTTTACAGAAAATAGTACCCTCACTAAGCTCAGACACAATGTTTCGATCCTACGACCATTCTCGATAAGCATATCTGTATATATTCAGTGGTCATCGAGAATGGTCGTGAGACCGATACATTGTATTTGAGCTTAATAAACTATGTCTTGCGGAGTTTTACTAAATATCTTTTAATAAAAAAAATCACATTCCTGCATATTTTTGTGATCTTCTTTTTGTATTTTGTACAAAACTTTAGGGAATAGCAACATTCTTTTAATTACTTTTTATTATTATTTATATTACTGGTAAAAATGTACCTACATCAATAGCGGTAATGAAATTGCATTTTACGTTGCCGAATGCTGAATGTCTATTTGATCTTTTTGAGTTAATGTGTGGTGAACGTGGTCTAATAACATTCCTATATTATAACGATTTTATTGAAAGTAAATGACTCATTAGGTAAGTTAGTTAATATTTCACAACATAAAGTTATATTCCAGTATTTTAGAGTAGAATAGAAAACGTACATTATTTAGAAATAAACACTCGGTATGCCGTAAGTGCGCTTAATTAGCGAATTTTCAAGCTATAATTTGGTTAACGGTAAAACATATATAGTAGACAGAATGTGCCATATTTTATCAAAATAACTTATTGTTTGAAAAAGTACAAACATTTTTTAAAAATAAACTTAAAATGTGTTCGAGAAAAGTGGTTTCCAAGCCAATAAATCTTGGATTAATAGCAAATTGAGTTATTGAAATTTGAAGCATTTAATGAAAATTCGCTACCAAAACGCACTTAGTGCGTCTCGATTTTTTTCTTACAAACCTGCAGAATATTTCGATAGAAATCCAATAATATAAGGGGTTTCAAAAAAATGTAGGTATCACCAACGACTTACGAGCCAGCCTGTAATTGCCAAAATAATTTTATAAGATGCAGCTCAAGCCACCCAATAATTAACGTATACAACTTTTCTCGTATCTTGTATAGTAACATGATTAAAGGAAATTAAAGGCTTTTACTACCAAACAAACTGATTTGTTCTTAAAACCCTACGCGTTTCAACACATTATCGTGCCATCTTCAGGGATTTAGATAAATTTCCTGTCTCAATTACAGAAAGATGCTATATGAAATGTTGTCAAAGTTTGGCTTTTCATCCATTGTCCTCAGGAAACCAAATAGAAGCTGTGTAAAAGAGGAAGTCAGGAACATCACAAGACTTGAAGATATCAGAGGATGAATGCAAAAGACGCTTATTTTTTAGTTTAATTGTATCAAACGAACAAAATGGAGTTTTGTTCCTTTGATAAAATTAAACTAAAAAATAAGCGTCTTTTGCATTCATCCTCTGTTGCATTTGGTTGCATTCACTTTATTATTTCCAGAGATATATGTTTTTTCCTAAAGAAAACACATAATTTTCCGGGGTAAACCTAGGCCAATTTTCCTGGCTAACGAACTTATCCAAGCCACTTGTAAAAGGAAGGTACCCAGATAACTTGATTAAAATCGGCCCATTCTTTATTTAGTTATCGGTATGATACATATAATATATATATATATATATATATATATATATATATATATATATATATATATATATATATATATATATATATATATATTGAAACTGACCCTGGATGTGGGTTCTAGGCGCTCGTTCGCGCTCATTTGAAAAGAAAATTTCAAAATTCACAAGTCGGGATCTCTTCATTAGTTAATTTAAAAAAAATTCCCTGATAGCAAAAGTCTGTGGCTGATGGAACAAAATCATAAATAAAATCATCACCACCACCACTACTTTAGCAAATAACACTACGACAGTCCATTTCCAAAGACTTCCAAAGTCGCGATTTGGTCAACTATAGGAATAAAGTTAAAAAACATGGTTCATTATATAAATTTTGTTACCGTTAACAAATATATAAATCTTGTCTACACAAATTTAAAGAAACAAAGGAGCATCTTAAAGTACTCCGATATATCAAATAGAATACATCTAACTATCTACAAAATAGTTGCAATAATGTAATATGTTGATTTGTGTCAATAATAGCTTCGTCATGGAGAACCAGATTCTATTTGCGTTACTGGCAATTAGGTATTTTACCATTATAATTATTGTTATGGTTTTTATTGCTATAAGAGCTTCGGTGATTCAGTGATAAGAACGTGTGCCTCTGAATCGAAAGGTGCTGGGTTCGATTCGCAGGGTTCTAAAATTAACATCAACCGAGGTTGATGCATGTTGAATGTCTGCACGTTGAGCCCTACGGTCTCGTGTCAATGTGATGTTGGGCACTTTAAATATCCATATTCTCCTTACACAAGACAAGAGTTCACCAAAATTGTTATATTTGATTTATTTTCAAGTTCGATATTAACATATCTCCCATATATATTTTAACGACGTCATCTGTTATTTCTATTCTATTTTTTAAATAATTTTTTGATCAAAATGCCTTAACCCAGCAAAGCATTTTCAGATTTTTATCTATAGTTGTCATAAAAGCGTATAAATAAATTCAAATATTTTTTCTGTGGCGATGCCGTAAAAGAACGAAAGAGAAGAAAACCAGTTCCACATATCTTCGGACATATTAATTTTTATTATTATTGTTACTGTTGTTACTAATTATGAAGTAGATTTGCAGTATAAGACGCAATACCTCTTTTACCCCTAACTTTGTTGTTTAATAAATGCTTTACTTATTAAATAATTCAGTTTTTTTTAAAGTTTACCCCCCGTCTTTCAAACCTGAATACCCTCCCAACTATAAACTACTAACAAGTTGTTAAATTAGAAGGGAAGAAGTCGGTTAAGTAGATAATTACTTTCGAATTCCACAACTTGTAACGTCTATTTAAAGTTTTATTGTGTATGCTTTTTTTTGCAGAATATTCGTTCTTGCTGACTATTATAGTTTGGTTTATAAGGATGTGTATTTCGAAAGAAAGTTGACATACATACCTAGTTAACAGTTATTATAGAGCACCTTCCAATTGTCGTATGTCAAACCGTATTTAATAAAATTTTAGAGCTGACGTTCTATCTCGCACTCTCTAATAATTATCCATCCTATTAATGGTCATAGTTGCCGAAGTGGCTTATCGAACAAAAAATCGGGACGCAGCAAGTGCGTATAGTACCGAATTTTTAGAAGTTTTGTAATACACAATGCAATTTACTTTATCTCCGAAGCTTATCATTGGACCTGTTTAAACTTATTTATGGTGAAATTTAGTAGCTGATTTTTATCACTCGAAAGGAATCTAAATGTTTTCTATTAATTCAATATATAAAGTCACTCAATCAGTGTGACATTCCGTAGGTTAGAAATATTAAAAACGACCAAATCATAAAAAAATCTCGTGACGCAGCAAGTGCGTTATAATAGTGAATTTTTATAAGAATTTTACATTATAAGTACGGCATATTACTAAAAGTAATAATTTTTAAAATCTAACAGACGTCGAAACACAGGTCTTAATATAGGATCCTTTGAAGAATTTCTCTCTTTCTATTATCATAAAAAACATTCAAATCTTGTGTTATAGCTCCTTTAAACAAAAAACTCTTTAAACAAAAAACTTTGAATGCCAAAAACTAAATTATCTATGACGCTAGAAAATTCAAATTTGGTGAATCTAGGTACTGTAACACTCTTTAAAAGAAACTTGTATTACAAATTTCATTAAAGTTACAAAGGCTTATTAGAAGAAAACTGAAGTCATACCCAAGAAGACAATGCAGTATTCAAACAACTTACCTACTTGAACAATTAATGTTTTTTTTATTTTTTATATTTCAACAACACGCCACAAGGGCCTTCAGCCTAAATACTATCGTACCGTGGGTGTCGACAAGGAGGAAAGAGGCAACTTGTGAATTCTGGACTTGAAGGTTCGGGGGGAAGGAAAAACATGGAATATTAACCTTGATATTCTTATTCCTGGATGTCTATACAATCATCTACTATCTAACCTCAAAACAGAACTGTCAAACCATGATAAATAAACAAAATAAGCTATTATTCTTCAGTTTCCAATTTTAAAAGCATAATATAGGTACAATTAGTTATATCTATTTCAATGACCATCATTTAAATAGAACTATCAAATCATAATAATGAAACAAAACGCGTCCTTAGTCTTTAGTTTCCAAATTTAAAAGTAATATACAATCATTTACTTAACTTCAAAACAGATAAGCCCATAACCGCTCTTCACATTGAACCATTTTACAGTTTCAGTTACTTTGCAGGCAATTACTTCCTTTTCTTTTCTGGACGGCGCCTTGGGTTGCTCGGCCGCAGGTTGTTGCTGTTGCTCCACCGTTTCAGCCATTGTGTTAAGGGGCGGTAGAAAGATGTTATAACGAGAGTTCCAGGAAGAGGTTGCTTTTCTGCATGAGCGTTCGAGTTCAATGGAATTCTCTAGCAGGGAGATATGGTTTGGAACGCAAAGAGCACCGTAGTCGCAACGGTGTCTGGGTCTTCTCCGCGGACCTTGAAAATCTGGGAGAGGACCACGTGGATGCGTCGCGCCGCTTCGTACCCATATCCGCAGCAGGTCTCCAAGGTGAAGAGCCTCTAGTTCACGCTCATTTGAATACATTTTTTCAAAATTGAAAAATCGAGATCTCTTCATTAGTGAATTAAAAAAAATCACAAATATCGCTTAATTGGGCTGAAACTATAAAAGAAACATTGCACATTTCTTATGAACGTGTTTAAAATATTCTGTGTTTAAAACTCGACTGACAAGGTCCTTATTTCAGTTTTCCGGGACAAAGATGATATAATTCTGTAAGATTTTCTGAAACAAGGTACAGTCCAACGCTTGTCTCCGCAACCATCATTATCTGTCACCAGCAGCTCTTTCCATTGTAGCTTCTACTCTTATCAATTGGACCAGGTTACCCAAAAGGTTTGGCCTCTTACATTTTTCCTCAGTATGTGTCCTTTGAAGATGTTGTCAGAAAGTGTCTGAGAACATGATTAACTAATTTCATCGAAGACATAAATAAACCAGATGGAAGTTCTCTATCAATATACGTAATCTGTATACGAGAGTCACCAAAAAAAGACTGACTAAAGGAAACTATTTATATCAAGTTGAAAGGAGACACGAAACATCTGCGTCTAAGCGAATTGCAAATACGAGCTTCCTTTTCCAAATAGAAGCAGCTATTCAATGAGCATTCCAGTTGCTTCAACGAAATAGCAAACGTTTTCTTGTACATCAAATGACTAAAATTGATGTATTTTGAGACTTAAAATGAAAAATATACAGCTAGCTACTACATTTCACAGGAAATAAATACAATGAAGAGATTAATAATACATCTGATTCTATTCAGCCTCTTCACTTTTAGGGGTGTTGAAATAACTCTAGAAGGAGTCGTATTTTATATAAAGACATTCACAGCATTCTACTTTAAACCTGGAATTATATGGTCACTTCTTGGCACACATCAAAGAGGAATTTCTCTTACAAAATCGTAAAACGCTATTTGTATTACTTTTTACATAACATTCAAGATTCTACCAATCAGTTGTGAAAAGACGCAACAAACTCTCTCAAACGTCATTGATTTTTAGTTTGCAATAAAAGATTTTCCTACATAATGTAGTGTGCGTTAAAATATGTTCGCATTTTTAATAATAGTATTAGCCTATGGAAATTGCATTCTTCAGCCTGTTAGATAATTTGTTTTCACGCATACTAAAAGATTCATAGAACAGTTGCAAAATGAATTCATCTGAATGCAATCCTATTTTTATAGCAAGTCTCATTTATAAAAAAAGTTGTACTATTAGTGGTAGTAGTAGTAGTGGTAATACTATATATATATATATATATATATATATATATATATATATATATATATATATATATATATATATATATATATATATATAACTTTCTCAGACCTTGGGGACCCAAATTGGCGTTCATATAAAGATATTTTTTCAAAAGATTTTCATCGTGACCTCTCTATTAGCGAATTTTTCTTAATGAAAATTCGCTAAAGGAAGAGTTTTTATTGAAACTCTATTCTACTCATTTAACACAAAATCATTGTTGCGTGTATGCCCTTTCTAATTTTCAAACATTCAAAAAAGTAGTTTGCACTTGTCATTACAAAAAGTTTGCGGCTCTATGCGACTATTTACTGTGGGACTGTTGAGATTTTTCAGTGTGGTTATTTCTAGGTGCAGAAGCAAGTATGTTCTTGCTCTTATAGCTTCACCGTCGATAGTCAGGATGTTAGTGCCAAGATCAAGTTTAGCGCACTGACCTTGAAGTATGTCCAAGCCAACTATAATCGGATCTGATATGGCGGAGCCTATGGCTCTCTGCTTTGCCTTCCATGTCCCAATTTGCAGTTTGACGTCAGTTTTGCCAAATACCTGGATCCTCTCAGCACTGGCTGCATTTACTCTCTACACTCTGTCTGGCTCTCTTACTCGCTATCTTGGTACCATGTCGCGGCGAATAATCGTCCTAGGTGCGCCGGTGTCAACGACCATCTGAGTCATATTACGGCTTACGTATTCGTCTACGACGAGAGCGCTGCCAGAATTGCCAACCTGAGAGACGGTTACCGGCCTTAACTTCACTTTCTCCCATGTGGCGGATAGCGATGATCTTACAGCCCAACATTCGCTTCGTATATGTCCCATCTTGCCGCAGTTCCAGAAACGCAAGGAATTTGCACGGTGAGCTCTAATTGGCTGCCCATGAGGCTTACGACTTATTTGTAGACTGCGAAAATTCACATGACTTTCTTATACTTGCTTTGCCACTTCCAATTACAAGAAATGTGCCAAAGCATAGTTAAAGTTTTTGTATTTCGCCATCCTCAGCGCCCGTTGGGTGTCAGTATCTCTGATGTAGTTAATGAAGGTTTTCAGCGACAGCTGGTTTAAAAACTCCATCGGAGCTATGGGGTAGGCTAATCGTGTCAGTCTGACAACGTGGGCGTAGAGACTTTCTCCCGATTTCTGACAACGATTTTTCAACTGACATCGATACGCCAAACCTCATCTCTAATTGATGTCTAATGCTGTCAAAACTCAACAGTTCTTCCCTGTGAAGATCTTGGTGTACATCTAGAGCATATACCGAGGTCGCTTTCTCTCTGTCACCCCAAACATTTGCTGTAGCAGCGGCTTCGAATTGGCGTAGATAAATACCACATGGAAGTGAGCCATCAAATATAGGAACCTAAATTCTTCCGACGGGGCTACCTTCGAGCCTGATGTTACCTTTGACCAGGGTATCATACTTATTTTCTAGTGATAGCATTTTTTTGCTGCACTTACGCTTGTACCTCTAGCACATTCGTCAGCTTGTCATGCGCATCGTCACTGACACTTCTTACTCGGCTCTCTACTTGCTGAGAGATATCGTCTTTTACCTGCTTTATTGGCTCGTTTACACATGAAGAATATTCTCAATTCTACTGGCCTGTTCTTGTAGAATTTTCTTGGCTTCTTCGTCTCTTTTTTAAGTTCCTCTCTTGTCTCTTCGTCTCTTTTTCTCAGGTCTTCTTTCGCTTCTTCATCTCCTTTTCTCAATTCTTCTTTCGCTTCTTCATATCTTTTTCTGGCTTCTTCACGTCCTTTTCTCAACTAATCTTTAGCTTCTTCATCTCTTTTTCTGGCTTGGGCATCTCTTTTTCTGGCTTCTTCATCTCTTTTTCTAGCTTCTTCATCTATTTTTCTGGCTTTATTTTCATTTCTTTAATCATTTCCAATAGCTGTGTGTCCATATTGGCTGTTACGCTACTGCTACACTGGACTTCCAGAGATTATAGAAATGTACACGATTTTCAACGAATATTCTGAAAAAAAATTCGCTAGCAGTTTGAAAATCCCACTTCTGACACCAGTTGTTGCGTTCTTCGGGGTTCTGGATTTATTTACTAACAAAATACAGCTTTTCAAACTACTAATTTATCATAAACAAGTATGTCCCGACCATAAACACACTAACTAAAATATTCCTCTATTACAAATATTCATAGAGCTATATTTCACTGTTCACCTTTTATGATCACTTATTCTGCACCAAGACTAACTCAATAGTAAACTGACTTACTATATGTGCAGCTCGCCTATTTATACTGTCCATAGAGATTCTAGTCCTTTCTACATCGCTCTTGTCATTTGTGATTCGTTCTCGAAATATAATTCCATACTGTTCGCTGTTACCAACACACTTTTACAAGATGCCGGTGACCATAGAGTACATAAACTTAATTCTCATAGAGACGGGTGTGATGATATTTTAAGACGTGATATGTTTAAAATAACAATACTTGAGGACATATACTTTGTAAAATGTTTTCGAACTTTTTAACCAAAAAATTCTTGCTTTAATTCTTTATATATCCTGTATATTTTGATATGTTGCGATTTTTATTTTCTTTTTGAGCTCAGGTGTGTGCCGGGGTTACCAGAATATACATGTGTTTATCTTAAATGACAGTCATATTCCAATATTGGCATATATAACAAATCTAACGTGAATATTAAAAAAAAATCACATAAAACGAGAACCGGTTCAGTTTTTTCCTGTTAAAAATAAGCGTTTCAGCTCAAAAACCAATTACACTTTTACTCTTGTAGCTCACCCTGATGAATCATTCTAGGAGCTATAAATGGTAAATTATATAACCCTTTGTATAAAAACACATTACTTGCTCTTTTGAATTTGATCAGAGGTTACGATACAAATAACATAATCTTTTATGTATCAGTAAATTAAAATTCTAGCGAACAATTCATGTGAAAATAAACACTCAAATGTTTCGTATTGCTACTGCTTATTTACGCAGAATAAACTAAGCTTTTATATAATTAATTCCAAAGAAATTGTTGTGTGAAATAGAAAATAAAAATAACAAGTTACTTCAACTAATGCGTCACACCTCAACTAAGAGGGTAATTGTTTACGGTATTAATAATTCAAAGCGCAATTCAGGACTGCTTAGTAAAGTTTTACATGCAAATATTATTTAAAAATACACTATTCGCAAAAACTTTAATAACCACTGGCAAAGTTCACAGGACAAAATGTGGAACAAAAGTTTCAGAGGAACTACAACACGGAATATATTCAGGTGTTAGTTTTCTTTGGAAATCCGATTCATATTGTATACTATAAGTATATTAGTTCAAAAAACTCAATTCAAAATGCCTAGCATATTGTATGCCAATACTAAAAAAAAAAAACTCTGGACGCAGCAAGTGCGTTATGGTAGTGAATTTTCATAGAAATGATCTGGCACAAAATATTATTATAACTTTTTTTTCTTGTAACATAGAAATCTAAATTTTGGTGTATAGTTTAATTTTTATATTGTAAACCTACCTACCAAATTTGGTTATCATACATTTTTTATTTTTCAAGATAAAAATTTTTTTCCAATGAAAACTCAAAATTTTTCCGGAAAACCTCCTCCGATTTTTCTGATGAACGAACTTGTCAAAGCCATTTACAAAAGGAAGGTATACGCCAAATTATATCAAAATCTGCCCATTATTCTTTGAGATAAACATTTTTTTCGAATGAAAACTCAAAATTTTCCAAGAAAACCGCGTCCGATTTTCCTGACTAACACACTTGTCAAAGCCATTTACAAAAGGGAGGTACATGCCAAATTTTATTAAAATGGGCTTATTACTTTTTGAGATAAGAATTTTTTTCGAATTAAAACTCAAAATTTTCCCGGAAAACGTCATCCGATTTTCCTCACGAACGAACTTGTCAAAGTTATTTACAAAAGGAAGGTACATGACAAATTTTATTAAAATAGGCTTATTACTTTTTGAGATAAGAATTTTTTTCGAATGAAAACTTAAAATTTTTCCGGAAAACCTCATCCGATTTTCCTGACTAACGAACTTATCCAAGCCATTTACAAAAGAAAGGTACATGCCAAATTTTATCAAAATCGGCCTATTATTTTTTGAGTAAAATGAAGAACAATGACGGCTGAAGCTGAAACTTAAGGGTTTGCAGAACACTCTTCTTGCGACATTTTCTTTATATAATCCGTATTTGTTTCGATTTTTTTGCCTAAATGTTGCAAATTTTGACGTTTAAATTCGCACCTTTGACGTTTTGAAGAAAACTCCAATTTTTTTCTTCAAATGCCCATAACTTTTTTGTCTTTAAACTTACAGATCTAAGTTTTGGTACTTGGTCCACTCTTTGCAATGCAAATACGCCTTGGTTGCCCTTACCTTATTATTTCCAGATATATATTTTTTCCGAAAGAAAACACAAAATTTGACGGGAAAACCTAGACCGATTTTTCTGGCTAAAGAACTTATTCAAGACACTTACAAAAGGAAGGTACGGAGAAACTTTGATCAAAATCTTCCCATTATTTTTTGAGTTATCGGTGTGATACATACATTTATATATATATATATATATATATATATATATATATATATATATATATATATATATATATACTCGGAAATATTTCTGCGGTGTTTAATGTGAGACATATTTGGTTGTCGGGTTGAACCGCGTCCAGAATTTATTAAAACTCGACGTTTCGGTTCTTGATTTGGAGCCATTTTCAAGAGGTAAAGGAAATATGTAAGGACATAAGGCTTCAATCTGCTTACTCCTTTTCACAACAGAACAAAAACTGTCAAATCTGGTACAAACTCCCAAGCATACGAATCCAAACGAATTCCACGTGGTTTAAGAAATACACAATAGAATATATGAACACACCCTCGCAGTTAGAAAATCCGACCCCTCATCGGCGCTGGCCATGCAATATATTCATACAGGACACAAAATAGACTTCGACAATGACAAAACAATAGCCCCGGCTTACAACTTCAAAACCAGAATTATTCGCGAAGTGATCTAGACCGAAAAACGTCCCGATTGTTTAAATAAGAGAGATGGTGGTCTACATCTTCCGAATAATTGGAAATCTATTAATCTTTATTACAAACACACAAAAACACAATAAATTCAATAGACATATTCATTTCCCCATTACCTGTCTCAATAAACCCCTGCAATCCTCTTAATTCTTTAAGTGCCGTGACGAAAGCCCCTGACTAATTACACTGATAACAAAGCAGGTAGACGAAACGATACATACAATACAAGACTTGCAATGAACTGCAACTCTTAGGCCTACGGTTGAACACACTGAGACCTTAGAGACGATCTCCTGTGAGATTTGGGGAGTAATCAGATTGAGGCCCTGTAATCGAACTACAACAACCCAACTCACCTCAGTGTTTATGCCCTTACATATTTCCTTTACTTCTTGAAAATGGCTCGAAAACAGGAGCCGAAACGTCGAGTTTTAATAAATTATGGACGCGTATTTCGTTATCCCAGTTTTCAACAAAATATAAGGTCCTATTCCATTATTCCATGCACACCGTATTCAGGCGAAGTTTAGCCTGCTTTAAGCACTCTAATTTGTTCAAAGTCAACCCGAGAACGAAGTATGTCTCTCATATATATATATATATATATATATATATATATATATATATATATATATATATATATATATATATATATATATATATATATATATATATATATATAGTGAAACTGACACTGGATATGGGGAGTTCTAGGAGCCTAGTTCGCGCTCATTTGAAGAAATTTTTTCAAAGATCATGTTGGGATCTCCCCATTAGTGAATTTTTTAAAGAAAATTTACTAATAACATTAAGGAATAAATTCATTAAAATTTGAGCGATTTGAGTTTGACTTGGCAAATCAGGATCATTTTTATTTGGAAAACTTGCAACAAGAACAGGAGCTGATTCTTTAAAAAATTATGATATCGCTGCCCAGTCATAATTTCGTTGAAGGATAAACGACCTATGATTTTATCGTGTACTATTCCTGCCCACACGTTAACTTTACGAGGGTGTTGTGTATATGCTTCAATAATCTAGTGTGGATTCGCTCTACTCCAATACCTGTAATTGTGTTTATTCACTGCTCCATTCGGTTAAAATGATGCTTCGTCCAAAAAAATGATTCGGCGAACAAAATGTGGATTACGGTTGCATTATTTCACAAAAATGCATTCATAAGTCAGGGTCATTTTCATTAAGTTCGTACAGCAGCTGTATTTTGTAAGGATGGTAATTTTCTAATTTTAATGCACGCGCAATACTGATCGCAGAGAAATTTCACAGCCTGCTGCAATTGATCGAGATGCCACATGAGGATTCTCACCCACACTTAACAAAACATTGAGTTTTACGTGTTCATCAATTTTCTTAGGACCCTCTGCATTTGCATGCGTTTAACATGCCCAGTTTCTCTCATGTTCTTCTTGATTTTACTCACAGTGGATCGGCTGATACGTCGATCTGGATACCTTGCATTAAACAAACTGCATATTTCTTGCTGTATTCTGATTTTATCACCCCATCCAACAAGAATTAAAATTCCTCTACGCTGGGTTTCACTTAAATCTCAGATGCTTAATTAACTTTCTTTACTTTATGTTATTAAGAATAACGTTCGTTTGACTGTGGCGTACAGCTGATTCTTCTGTATTATTGATTTGTATCTACTTGTGGATACAATTTTGAACATTTTATTTACAGGAAATAATTATATCTTATTCGTTATCTTTTGATTGTTGTTTTGAATATGTAGAGTTTATGTTTTCCCCTCTTTGAAGTACTTTCCTCCGAAAATTTAACAATGTAAAGTAAAAACAAATTGATGGTACGGTGTAGACAAATCAATAATCTATCAATGTAAAAATCATTAAAATGGGGATTGTTATTGAAAAACAAATGTAGATGACGTCATATTTAAAAAGCAATAGTGGAATAAACGTAGAGTTTATGCAAAAATGTATATTTTTGAAAACTAGAGTTGACGTTTTCGAGCAGTTCTTTAAAATAAAATACGCTCAAATTTTAATGAATTTTGCTGCTCACTGCATAATTGCTAGACTCCATAAAGAAAATAAATGGACACATCTTTTAGATCACTGAAATAAACGTGTTTTGCAGCATCGGTATTTGCGAAAATCAAGCAGGCTAGATTAAAGTATAAATGATAGACATATTTCTTTATCAGACAACAAAGTAGGTGCTACTGTCAATTATATTTGCCGTTAGGGGAGTTAAATTTAATATAAATACATCGCAAGTAAATAAAAAGCTATTTAAGAATAAAATTTTTGACCCATATTATACTCACTGGCTTACTGCTTAAAAGATGGAAACATTAACAATATTTGAGCAATTAGAAGCACATTTATCAGGAAAATCTAATTTCACTGAAATTGCCTGTTTACTTCTTCACTTTTATTTGACTTTTAATCTTGTACCAATTAAAAATAAAAACTTTACTTGAATCCTTGTACATCTAATGAAATTAAAACACCAACTTCTGCAAGAAATTTTGTTTCCAAAGCTAATTTTTTGTCAAATCGGCATAGTTAGGGAATCTGTTAGGCCTAGAAAGAAAAAAAATGGCTTTTCGTACCTAAATTTACAGCAAAAGCGATTTCTAAAAGTCTTGGAATTTTGAAAGTAAAAATACACCGGACGCAGCAAATGAGGTATGGTAGCGATTTTTCATAAGAATACTTTAAGTCCTGAAAAATACAAATAATTATTCCTCCAAACAGTAACCTAGTTTGGTTTGATCTTTGTAGCACATATTCTAAAATACCTCCTAGATAATGCTCACTCTATTTAGATGACGTTTTATAACAAAGTATCGTAAATATCATAAAAGGGAAAGAAATAATAAATCTTCTTAATGAATGTATAACACAAAACTATTTAAAATTTATTGATAAAATTTATAGGCAAACTGAAGGCCTTCTTATGGGCAGTTTATTGTTTCTTTTATTAGCCTACATATTTACGGAAAACTCGGAAATATTAATTTTAACATCAGAAGCTTCCTATAATATTGTCTTCTGGTACAGGTATGTAGATATTGATCATAATACACTGACGTCGTAACCGATTTTATTTATAGTCGTCATGAATGCCTTCAAGTAAATTCTATACTTTCTCCTACTGACGATGCTGTAGAAGGTGAAACCGGTTACACAGAGTAAAACAAGTATTTTTACAGTCAAAGAAGATGTCTCTACATCCATATTACATATACAGAGTTATCCACTACCGAATTTTGGGAACACAAAAATTTCAAGCATTCAAGCTTGTTTTTGGACAAACATGAATTTATACACAGTACATTAAAAAGTATTAATCTTTTTATAGCCTTACATTCAACATAAAAGTCTTAAACGTAACTGAAACTACATACATGTTATATTAGGCATTTATTTGCAGACTCACCATTGCGCCTCCACCATTTGTTTCTCCAATCAACTGGAAATGTTATATACTCGGATTCATATATGTATACATCTTTCGTTAAAATGCATACAGTGTTATTATTTTATGGGTACATGTGTATTAAATTTATTCGATTTTAACAGGTAAATAGCTGTGGGCGAACTGGTGGGCGTTAAGCCATATGTCCATCTCAGAACTTCCTTATATCCTTCTCTCACATCGTACAGACACAAACAATTTAAGTTATGTAGGACACTTCTACACAGCGTGACATTAAACATGTTATACTGGCCGTTCTAGATAACGTTAGAAAAAGTGAGTTTATAATTTAAACGCTTAGTTTGGGAACTTTCTGTAATTTTATCTGTATACTAAGAGTATAAATCTTGTTTAGCAATGGATTAGGATCTTTTTGTACTTTATCTGCATATGTATTAAGAATATAAGTTTGGTTCAGCAATGCCTTAGGATTATTTTTTGTTATTTATATGTATAGTAAGAGTGTAAGTTTTGTTCAGCACAATGCACCTTTTAGTTATTTTTTTTTAAATAATTAACTAACGAGGAGATAGATAAATATCTATCATTCGTTAACAATGTATATGAATATTGTGTACATTTTATTTCTTGACATTATTAAAGTGTTGAGTATATAAAGAGTTCTCTCTTAGTTGTTTACCATCATAGTTTATATTATGTAAACATACCTTGTTGCAAGAAAGTTTAAACTTATTTTATTACATTTGTTTCTTTACTTACGTGTCTCTCCTTCAAAACGGTACACTAGCAAACAACTGAATACCATTAAATATAACTTACCTGTAATTCTGTTAACCAAAAAAAGGAGAAGGTTCTCAATTCTACTGTATTTTTTAATGTGTGTTACCTCATTACTTTTTTCTAAGTGAACTGATTTTGATGATTCTTTATTTTTTTTAAATCTGGTGCTAATCATGTAGTCCCATATAAATTTGATCAAGATCTGACCAGTAGTTTTTGATTTATCTTGAAGTCGGTTTTCTATTTTTTAAAATTTTTGCTTGTATTATATATGCCATCTTTGAAATAATACGTAGTGCAGAATTGATTAACATAGTGCAAAAATAACCCAAAAAATTGCATTTACAGCTAACATTAATCATTGTCTCATGTTAATATTAGTGAATTTTCTTTAAAAAAAAAATCACAAATGAGGTTATCCGGACTTTTAAATTTTGAAAATTTTTTTTTAAATGAGCGCAAACTAGGTCCCTAGAACCCATATTCGGGGTCAGTTTCAGTTGTTATATGTTTATATATATATATATATATATATATATATATATATATATATATATATATATATATATATATATATATATATATATATATATATATATATATATATATATATATATCTGGAAGTAAGAAAGAAAGGGCAAACAAATTTCGTACGCGTATTTGAATTATAAAAACTGAACCACGTACCAAAACTTACGTCTGTAAGTTTAAAGACAAAAAGTTACGGGCATTTAAAGAAAAATAATTCGGGTTTTCCTTAAAACATCGCGATTTGAAACATCAAAATTGGCAAAATTTAGGCAAAGAACCTGAAACAAATACGGATTATGTAAAGAAAATGTCGCAAGAAGCGTGTTTTGCAAACCCTTCAGTTTTAGCTTAAACTGTCATTGTCTTTCATTTTACTAAAATATTTCCAGAAATGCTATTTCAAATAGACCCTTTCTCTGATACTTTGGCGGTAGTTTACGGTTGAACGGTCTATAATTTTTAGTTATTTTTTGTAGAAAAAAATCTTTAATGAGGCGACCGCGACTCATTGTGTTATTTTTTTAAAGTTAGTATCCACGCTGCTAATAAATAGGTTTTACTATGTATTAAAACTGAAAATTCTAGTTTAATGGGAAACTGGGTTATCACCATTTGAAATATTTTATGAAAATTCGCTACCATAACGCACTTAAACTCTTTTCAACACTTATTGCTATTACTATTGCTGTATTGATACTTTTTGAAAATGCAATGAATATATACAATACAAAATATTGAAATTAGAATTTTAGTAATTTAACCAAAACATCTGTTTATATAATTTTAACTAGGGATGTATGTACTTTGTAGTACCTACCTAAATATTATGAGTACTTACTGTATTAGTTTGAGGTAAGTATATTGCTTGTAATACCTACCAGTGAATTCTGTATAGAGTTAACTAGGTAATACTTACAATATCTACAATCTACATGTAGTTTACCTATCACTTTCATATTCGTTTGATCGGATGTTACAATCATAATATACTACTACAGTCATTTTGTTAAAGTAATGTTAAAATTAAAAGTTGGGTTATTGTTTATCTACTATTTATATTAAACTTATAATATCGGTACCTAGTTGTTTTATATCATAAGATCCTAATAAGGTATTAGCAATTAGCATCAGCGGAGTGATTTCAAGGTTATGCGATGCGCAGAGCGTAAGCGTACACGCTTCTCTGTTACAAATAGCTACTTGTAGTTAGATTAAACTAGAAGAGAGAGAGAGAGCGAGAGGGGAAGAGAGATGGCTTTTAATTTTAAATAACGTGAACGTGAAGAATGGGAAGCTTAATATTTATATATAAGGAAACGTCATTCTAGATTGCCTTCAAGCAAATTGAATCACCATCATTAATTTTTTTATGTATTAGTATACATTCGCATGCTAAAATTTAGCGCTTTTAGACGCACACTTTGTCCCGGTATTAGAATAGGAATGACCCAAGGCTGACAATTTACAAAATTGTTAGTTGGTTGTATATTATACACAGCTCTATCTATAAAATTTTGTGTAAACTAGAGCTGCCGTGACAACATACTACCTGGTCCTGAACCGAGATGGCATCCCTGTAGTATCTCTCACAATGCTCTCCAGTCTCACATCTTGCAATAATTTCCATTGTTTACATTTTTATCTACGACTTATTTGATTAGCATAGCAATACAGATAAACTAAAAAGGTACGAAAGATGCTCTCTTCTCTTAATACCAGGAAAGCCTCTGGCCTTGACGAGATCCCAGCAATTGTTCTCAAAAAATGCGCACCAGAACTTGCTCCTGTCCTGACTCGTCTGTTTCAGATATCTTATAATAAAGGCATATTCCCTAGTAACTAGAAAACTGCTCGAGTACAACCCATCCCCAAGAAAGGATCAAAAGCGCTTCCCAGCTACTACAGGCCTATTTCTTTCCTTTCAGTCGTCTCTAAAGTGATGGAAAAGTATATAAACACCGAATTACTAAAATTTCTTGAAAAACACAGTCTAATCCACGACAGGGAGTATGGATTCCGTCCGCGCAGATCGACTGCCGACCTCCTTTCCTTTGTCACCCATTCTTGGAACAAGTCTGTGGAGCAACACGGTGAATCTCAGATTGTTGCTCTAGACATATCCAAAGCATTTGACCAGGTCTGGCACGCGGCGCTGCTTAATAAACTTCCGGCCTATGGCCTACCACCAAAACTCTGTATGTGGACAGCAAATTTCCTCTCCAACAGGAGCATATCTGTTGTTGTGGATGGCCATTCCTCTAAACTGTATCCAATTAATGCAGGAGTTCCTCAAGGTTCAGCTTTAGCCCCTACTTTGTTTCTTCTCCACATCAATGACCTCCTCTCGAGCACATCCAACCCAGTTCACAGCTACGCGGACGACAGCACCCTCCATTCAAATATACAATATTCTAAGCCTGTCTCTTTAGCCCAATTAGATGATGATCGCAGACTCATGGAGGGTTCTGTCTCCGTGGATCTCTAAAAAATATTAGACTGGGGAAGTAGAAATCTTGTACAATTCAACCCCACCAAAACTAAGTCTTGTTTTCTTTCTCACAAGAGATACACCAGCTCTAGACCCATCACAATGAACAACCAAGTTATTCAAAGTAATGAGTCCTTTTCTCTTGTTGGCATTTCTGTGGATCGAAATCTTAATTGGCACCAACATGTCACATCAATTGCAGAAGCGGCTGCTAAGAAATTAGGTTTCCTCTTCCGGGCTCGCAAATACCTTTCACCAGCTAATCTCTATCATATATTTCACAAATAAGGCCAAACCTCGAATACTGCTCCCACATCTGGGGTGCCGCTGCCGATTCTACACTCGCTATCCTGGACTCCATTCAAAAGAGAGCTATACGTCTCATCGGTGACCCTACCCTCACCCAAAGGCTGCCATCCCTTGCTTACCGACGTGTCGTTGGTGACCTCTCTCTCTTTTATAGATATCTGCACGGGCACTGCTCAGAGTAGCTTTCCTCCATAGTTCCCCCACCTGCTGCCCCCAACAGATCTATCAGGGGAACAGAGCGAATGCACCCTTTTACTGTCCAGGTCACTAGACATAGAACATCTTGTTATGCCCGCTCTTTTGTCCCGAGGACTTCCAAGTTGTGGAATTCCTTGCCGGCACATGTTTTTCCTTCTCCTCCGAACCTCCAAACCTTCAAGTCCAGAATTAACAAGCTGCCTCTTTCCTCCTTGTCAACACCCACGGTACGATAGTATTTAGGCTGTAAGCCCTCGTGGTGTGTTGTTGAAATTAAAAAAAAACGTCATCTGTCTTTGTCCAACATTGTAAATATTGCATTACACAATCTGAAGTGATGTAAGGGATTATTTTATTAATAATTTCGAATAACTCTATTTTCCTATGATCCAACGACTTGAAAATTGGTACTCAAACACGTCTGTCTATGTTGTTTTAATTTGTACATTTTCGTTTCAATCACATAGAAAATTTGAGACATATTTTTTAATTTTTTATTAAGAAAAATTGGCGGTTAAGATTTGATGAACGAACTCATCCAAAACATTAGCAAAATAAGGGTAATTCCCAAATTTGGTCCAAATCAGTGAATTATTTATCGAGTCATCGGCAGGATACATACATACATATATATATATATATATATATATATATATATATATATATATATATATATATATATATATATATATATATATATATATATAACATTTTAACTGACCATGGAAATTGATTCCAGAGGTTCTAATTCATGCTCAGTTGAAGAAATTTTTCCAAAGTCACCATCGATACCTCTCTGTTAGTGAATTTCCTTAATGAAAATTCACTAATAACGATCTCCTAATTTATGTCAACTATCATAAATGGTTTGTGAATGTGAATTTTCATTAAGAACATTCACTAATACACAGGTATCGACGGTGAGACTTTCGGATTTTTTTTTAAATGAGCACGAATTAGGGCCCCTGGAACCCATTTCTAAGGTCAGTTAAGATGTTTATATATATATATATATATATATATATATATATATATATATATATATATATATATATATATATATATATATATAGCCGCAATATCTCTCAAATTGTTTAGGTGATTGAAACGAAAATTTACAACTCAAAAGAAAATAGACACACGTGGCTGGGTACCAATTTTCAAGTCTTTTGACCAAAGAAAAATAAAGTTATTCTTAATTAACAATAAAATAATCCTCAACATCACTTCAGATTCTGTAATGCAATATCTATAATGTTAGACAAGGGCGGATGACGTTACCTGTACTGCTATGCTATTTAAATAAATCGTAGATAGATAACAATGGAAGTTACCTTATTGCAAGATGTCAGCATGTAGATCATTGAGAGATATTCCACAGGAATGCTATTTCGGTGCGGAACCAGGTACTATGCTGTTACGGCAGTTCTAGTTGAAAAATGTTATAGAGGGAGACGTGTACAAGGTTTGATATTTTACAACTGGTGTTTAATTAACCTAACATATTTAAAACATGGATCTAAATCTTGAAAATGAATATTGGACGATGGCTATAAATAAAAATTGTGAGGTAACGACTCAAAAGAATACAGTTTTGCGTAAAATAATATGTATACCAGTAAATCATATTCTAAGAGCAGTGTAAACATTTGGCTTTTTATGCTTGTTAATTGAGCCACGACATGACCCCTTAGACGATATTATTGTAGTATAACCGGGGGAAATAAGTAATGCATTACGGACGTCAATGTTCTTTGCAAGTATCAAGACCTGGTAGTCCAGTGTAGTCTTGTCTTGTCTTGTCTTGTCTTGTGCTTGTATATGTAATATAAACATAAAAAAAGAAGTTAAACAGCAAGCGAATTTATTTACTTTATTTCTGTATTGGATATTATAGGCGACGTTGTGGAATGTAATTTCGGTAAATTTACAGTTTAGTGCATGGAGCGTTTTTAGATTTTATTTTCAAAAACATGCTTAGAACCCTCCTTGGTGCACAAGCCACAAGGCAAATTTGTTGCAAACAACCCCCAGGAAAGTTAAGGTACCAGGAATGAATAGGGGTGCTGGGCGGGGAGGAAATATAAGCGGAAAATGCCAAAAAATATGTAGTCGGATTTTGGAAAGATGCGTTTTTCACATTTTGCAGCAATACTTCCTTTAAACCCTGTCTACCCCGCACCGCATCCATATTCGCCCAGTTAGTAACTTTCTTGGGGGTTGCTCTCAATAATTTTGTTTGTGCTTTATGCTTTGCAGGTAGTTGTATGCATGCACAAGGGGAAGGAGAACCCCCTGTGTTTTCGGTGAGGGGGCAGAAACCTTCTTCGGACTGGGGGTTCTTCGTCCCCTTCTGCATGCATACAATTACCCGCAATACATGCACCACGAAAATTTTGTCTTATGTTCAGCTTTCTAGTGTCTTTTTTGTTGAGTACATTTCCTGTTTATCAATTTCTTTGTTTGAGTTTTGTATCCAAATTACTCTACTACATAAATATTTATGATAGAGATCCTGTTTTTGCTTGCCCTTCTTTACCTTATTTTTTACTGTTCCTAATTAAATAAAGTAGCGTTTTCTAAATTTTAATATAAGGCTAAATCACTATAATATATTATTCTTATGAAAATTCACTACCTTAACGCACTTTCTGCGTTCCGAACATTTTTTTATTACATATTACTCTCTTGATAGTTGTTTTATAACAACATTTTAGTGTATCCAACAATAAAGTGTAGGTGGGAAATTAAGAATTAATAAGTTTCTTCAGCTCTTGTGTCCTTTTTTTTTATCTGTGACGAAATGCGGAAATTAAAAACTGACAAGAAATTGAAAATCAGCTCCATTGAGGCAGCTTACTTCCCTTAAGTTGAATCGTTTCATTATGAGTCACATTTCAGTCGGGATAATTTGTCCTTTTGAGATTAACACCGTAAACGACTAAATCAGGAATGATTCATGGAAGCATCCAACAAATATTTAACAATTCAGGAATAATTAAGAGTGATGTTTGAAGAGGCACATACAGGTGGGAAGGAACATCAACAATTTAACTAAATCGATTCATCATTTGCGTCTTTATTGAAATCAAATATTTTCAGATGTGATTTAATGATAACATAAGGAACTGTTTTAAGGCGATGTTCATTTTTAAAGTCAACATACCCACCTTAACTGAGATGTTTTTTTACTGCCGATATCAATTCTCGACAGGCAAAAAGATGATCAAATGATGTACAGGAAACTAAAATGAGAAAAAATGGATACTAAATTAGTATTTAATCATGAGGTAACAAAACGAAATGATGAATTATCTATAATAAAAGATTCTTAATGAGTTAAAGGCGTTTTATTAGCAAATTCTCATATAAAATAACTGATTTACTAGAGGAAGTATGCAATAGCGAATAGTGCGAAAGGCCATCTCTAGCTTTGCTACGGCACTAGGCTTCCTAAACTGCTTCATCGTACACACAGTACAGCATAAGGAGAAAGGCGTGGGAAGAAACTAACGAGCAAAAACAGCTACTCCCCTGGCTAATACCATGACGATGCATCACATCACTCGCTATCCAGCATTAATTCAGTCTTGCGGGGACTTGCTGTATGATGTATAACAGGAGGCATACACTGGTTTAGTCCTCGTTAGAACTCCTCAATATGTCATACCTATGCTCCAACAAGTCGGCCTAAAGACAAGCATTGCCACAATATGCAATGGAGAATAGCGCAAACGGCCATTTTTGTTTTTGTGACAGCTTTAGGTTTCCACAGCAGCTTTTGCTTTCTTATTTCCCCTTTAACCAATAAAAGTAAAATAAACAGTAACGAGATTTGCTGAGAGGTTTTCATCATTGGACTAATTCTATTTTAACATATAATTTGTTTGTGTTGTACAGTTGTGAACTTTCCCTCATCGATAAAAGATATAAAATTTAATAAGATGCAATGACAGAATGAGGCGCTTCACCCTTAAAAATCGCTTAATTTCTTTGATGATTTTTTGTAGGAATATTTGATGCAACCGCCCACTATGAAGACACCGCTTGTCCAAGATTGTGATTGGGAAAGACTACAACATAAATTCAAATATTTGTTCAAGAATTTATGTCAGACGGTTTACAAGTTTACAAAACTGTGCCTTATTCGTAATTATTTTTCATTACCGCTTCGTTACCTCTTATCCAAAACTTTTAGCAAGTAGCAAGTTCATTTCGGTAGCAAAATTTAGTGAAGTAAAGCTATTGTTGCGTTGTTAAACCTATATTTTTTTAATTTGCATTAAAATAAATCTTAGATGAACCTTGAAGATATTTTAATATAATGCAGATAAGATTATAACAATTTAATTTCAGAAATGCGAGCAGAGGCTCTGTCATGTTAAGATTAAATATTTTGCTTATACTCGTAAATAACTGCTCGTATGTTGTTGTGTGTTATGTTAAGTACACTTGCTGAACCCAAATCACCACAACACATTTTAAAACCTGACGATCGTTTCGCTAACAAAGTTAGCGTCATCAGAAAGATGAATAAACTAAGCGAATAAAGACAGTTTCCTTCGACTTCTTAGCTCACTCAGAAAGGTAGCCAGACTAATAACATACAACACATTCCACTAAAAAATGAACATATGTTGTGTCTTTTAAATGCGTAGCTCAATTGATTTTATGGAAAGTGGGTTTAACACAGTAAAAATTTATCAAAAATTTTCACAAATACGATTTTCTTCTTTTCTCTAAAATAAACAGCTAACGGGAATAAAACTTCATGTGGATCACCTTGCACAATATTTGTGAAATATTTTGTAATTTGAAACATAATATTTTTCAAATTTAAAATTAGTTCGAAAATAACTTTTATGATAACAAAAAATTATACCAGATAATAATAATACGAAGGATTTGGTCGCCCGCACCTCTCACGTGGTTATTTATGATAAGAGACTTAAAACTAACTTTAATGGTTTTGTGTTACCGAAATACGATTCTGACACAGATCTCTCGTTTCTCCATGAAACATTATTTACGAAATCAAAGGAAATTACATTATCTACGATTGAGCTGTAATCTATATTTGCCGTGAAATTATGATCCGGTTAAAGAGAAATGGTTTTTCCTCGTACTTGACCCAGTTAATCTCATAACGAAGGATAATTAGATGAGATTTCCACTTTGTGCTAAATATTCTAATCAAGTCAAATAATATAGGTAAGTAGATTTGGAATTTTAGGCAATCTCTTGAATTTATCAGGCATTCAAGATCGTATTTTCGATATACTGCAACAAAATTCGTGAAATTGGCTTATGGAAGTATAATTGGCTGTATTGTCTTGTAATCAGAACAGAATAGAAACTCGAACACAGAATAGGCAAGCTTAATAAAGTAATACCTATATAACTTATACTTATCATTCTTCTGCCTCACAATATGTGGTAAATAATAGAACTAATCGACGATTTACACTGTGAAAGAACCTGTGATGAGCACTGAGCAGATCGCAAGATTATAATGAATTGAGGGGGTGACTTGGCCATACAGCGCTACATAAACTCGGATACAGAAATCGTATGCGTAAAAATCTGCGTTGTAAAGCTGGAAAACTATAAGATTACCAGGGTCAGTTTCAATGTAGTATGTATATATCATTTTTGTAAAACACTGTCGCCCATTCCTATGAAAATTCGCGACTATAGCGCATTTTATGCAGCCAGACTTTTCTTTAATTTGTTTAACTCTGGTTTCATTTTTAAAAAGAAAAGCCAAAGTGTTATGTAAATTCACCCATTACTCACAAACTGCGCGCGGAGCTTATATTTTCTTTATGTATACTTAATTATGTGTAATCTTCAGACACCAGTTACTGACTCGTGTGGGAGTATTGTTTATATGTTGCCTTTGGTGTTTTAATTATTTTTTCTATTGGTAACTTGTGTACTACCGATGTGTTATTTTTTAGCAAATAATATTAGTGCCACACAGACAATAAACATTAACTTTCATGTGTAAATAGTTCATCTGAAAACACAATTAAAATGTTCGGTAATAACAGTTGTGTGTGTGTTTTGTTTACCTAGCTTTGGCCTATTTCCACGACTATGGCCAATCACCGACGCCAGGGAGCACTTTCACCTCACTATCCTGTAAATTTTGCCGAACGCCTGCCTTTCTGTAAGGATAGGAGGGATCTTTTGCATGCCCAACATCACATAGACACGGGACCGACGACTTTACGCCCCCTCCGAAGGGCGGAACAGGCACATATTCAACTTGCTCAAATACAATGCCAGAACCTTGGTTGATATTAATGTTACAGTGTGTACTGAAAAAGTGAAGGGAGAACCCTGAGATCGGACCCAGTGCCCTTAGGTTCAGAGGCACACGTTCTTACACCTGAACCACCGAGGCTCTTGTAATAACAGTTAAACGAGCATCGCTATTTACCCACACTTAAAATTATAGTGTACATTTTCAATGTGGTTAAATATCGATGCCCGTTTAACTGTTACTATAGAACATTTTAATTTTGTTGTCTGAAAATTGCAAATTATGACGTTTTAAATCGCGACTTTGACGTTGCAAGAAGAAAAATTAGAAAATTCCAAAATACTTTTTCTGCCACTTCTTGGTCTTTTTGCGTCAATAAAATTTAACCGTGGTATGTAATATTCAATTGGTTTTGTTAATCACACACAATATTTTGTTCTTGTGCCCTTTTTTTTCTTTAAATGCCTATAAGGTTTTTCTCCCTTAACATAGATATCTGAATTTCGGCATGTACGGTAAGTTTGACAGTATAAAGGTATATGCCACACTGAGTTGCCATAGCTCGGTTATTTTCGGAGATACAACATTTTTTCGAAACAAACCCAAAATTTTCCCGGAAAAACTAGTCCGATTTTCCTGGCTAACGAACTGATCCAAGCCACTTACAAAAGGAAAGTACGTACCAAATTTTATCAAAATCGGCCAATTATATTTTGAATTATCCGTATGATATATATATATATATATATATATATATATATATATATATATATATATATATATATATATATATATATATATATATATATATATATATATATATATATATATATATATATATATATATATATATATATATATATATATATATATATATATATATATATATATATATATATATATATATATATATATATATATATATATATATATATATATATATGTGTGTGTGTGTGTGTGTGTGTGTGTGTGTGTGTGTGTGTGTGTGTGTGTGTGTGTGTGTGTGTGTGTGTATACTTGGTTCTCGGGTTGAATCGCGTCCAAAATTTATTAAAACTCGACGTTTCGGCTTCTGTTTTAGAGCCATTTTCAAGAGGTAAAGGAAATATGTAAGAACATAGACTCTAAGGCCTCAATCTGCCTACTCCTTAGAGCGGTGGACAAAGGTGAGTTGGGTTGTTGTATCTCGATTACGGGGCCCCAATCTGCCTACTCCCCAAATCTCGTCGGAGATCGTCTCTAAAGTTTCTGTTGGTTCAACCCTAGGCCTAAGATAGATCCCTCTTAGGCCTAGGGTTGTACACACTGAGACCTCAGAGACGATCTCCGGCGAGATTTGGGGAGAAAGCAGATTGAGGCCCCGTAATCGAGCTACAACAACTCAACCTACCCTTGCCCACCGCTCTAAGAAGTAGGGAGATTGATCCCTTAGAATTCATGTCCTTACATATTTCCATTACCTCTTGAATGAAAATGGCTCCAAAACGGGAGCCTAAACGTTGAGGTTTAATAAGTTCCGGACGCGACTTAACCCGAGAACCAAGTATATCTCACATTAAAGACTGCGGAAGTCTTTTCGAACATATATATATATATATATATATATATATATATATATATATATATATATATATATATATAAACACAGATCTCCTCATTAGTGAATTTTTTGTTTTACGAAAAATTTGCTAAAAAGTGTAAAACAATTTTTCCGTAGATATGACGACACTGTAAAAATTTGATATGAAACATGAGGGAAGCGTGTACTGGCAGCTTATTGTAAAACAAGTCTAAGGCAGATAATACCTCTTGATGAACAGATTATGGAGATTCCTTTACAGATTTCTTACTTACAACAATAGATTCTGACTGGAAGACTTTAAAGCCGTCAGCTCTAGCTAACTTTTATTACGGCTGCCAGAAGAAGTATGGATTTATTAAGAATGTCCTAAAAATATTATGCCGGTAGAAAATTTTATGTACTTAAATAATATAACATACAACAGAAAAAAGTCTTGTAAATGTCTAACAAAAATTAAATGCAAGTGCTGGATAATTTTATGTAAGATAATACTATAAGCGTATCTGGATCAGAGGTAAGAACGTGTGCCTCTAAACCAGTGATCCTGCGTTCGAATCCTAAAACTTGTAGTCAATACAGTTTTTAAATACTCAAATTAACATGTACAGAAGTGGGGCATCGTTCTTGAGTACGTGGAGGGCTTATAGATTCCCGACAATAGATAAAAAGGTTTTTTTACGATTAGTAATGACAAATTGAACGATGATTTGGTTTTGCACTTTCTGAATGTTCGCAATACAAACTTTAATACGCTATATAAAGCAACTTGGATGCTGTAAAACATTTGGATGGCCTTTTAGGAACCGGAATAACTTATAATTAAGATAATTGAATTTTCATATGTTTAAAACCTTTGTTATGGTGTTGGTTAGATGATGGTGAAGTTCAGGTAAAACCACAATTCCATTTGCTTCTAATAAGATTGTTGTGCATTATCGTGAACAACAATGCGTTTGTATTTTACAATCAGAAGAGAGAATTGACAATGAATTATATTTCAAACCTTCATCCAGTGGGAAGATATATTTTTCACGGTAGATTCCACGAAACTGATTGATTATCACGATCTCAGGTAGCAGAAGTTTAAATTGAATTCCCATTTCATTATCTTAACTTATGCAATATATCATCTTTCTCGATACATATTCCAGAGATTGAAAAAAAATATATAAAAAAATCTTCAATAAATCTGTGTGGCATTTGACGTATATTTTCAAAAAAATAATCCTAACACATTAACACATGTCTATATCGCGTTGATGAACTTAAATAGCCCAGGAATGAGAAAATTCGTTATGGTGGCGAATTTTTGTAAAAATGGATTTCTATAAAATATAGTTAGTTACGTAAACAGTAGTAGATCTCACAATCTTCTAAGACGCTGGCTACCATAGGCGTATTATTTTATAGGTGTGTTCTCGCTGTAATTAGCATACCATACTGATGAGCTCTAATTAGAGCGAAACCGGTCTGCGATTCTTACTATGGTGAGAATACATCTAGCCTAACATACATTGTCCCTATATTAGGGAAGAAATGGGCCAGGGCTGACAATTTACACAATTGTTAGTTGGTTGTACACAGTCTCTATTTTATAACATTTTGTTGTTGTTTGATGCTGTTGTGGCAACACACTACGTGGTTCTGCACCGAGATAGCGACCCCATCGTACATCTCACAATGTTATAAATAGTAGTACCTAAGAAAATAATAATAAAAAGGTTATGGTGAAAAAGTAAATATAAATATATGAAGAAGAGCATGCATTTTATAATATCTCGAAGTTTTTAGGTTACTCAGTCTGGAATTCACGATGGCAGCCTCTTTGGCGCAGTAGGTAGAGCGTTGATCTACCAAGTCAAGGACCTAGGTTTTAAAACTTGTCATGGTCTGTTTTTTCTTTAAAATCTTTTATTTTAACAGCACAAACTACAATACAGCATCTACAGAGATCGTGGTCTGTGTACAAGCAAGTTAAATTTCTATAAGCTTCACCATTTGGAAAGGGGCGTAAAACCATCCGTCTCGTATACCATGCAATGTTAGGTCAATGAAGATCCTTAGTAAAGGGCTGTGCTAAATTTGTTCTTGGCATCGTGGCATCGTTATTTGATCTTAGTCACGGAAATAGGCCGATGTTAAATAAATAGAATATAATCGATACACGATACGTGCATGGATTGTTAGGGATACGTTAATTGAGCAATCTATATATATATATATATATATATATATATATATATATATATATATATATATATATATATATATATATATATATATATATATATATATATATATATATATATATATATATATATATATATATATATATATATATATATATATATATATATATATATATATATATATATATATATATATATATATATATATATATATATATATATATATATATATATATATATATATATATATATATAACAAATGTTTCATTACTTTGCAAAGGCTTCTTTTTATTGGAAGACACCCTGATCGTATATATTTATCTACATTTCGATTGCATAACGCGATTCCTTAGAAACGATAAATCACACATCAAAAGATCTGGAAATTCGATTCTCTGTGTTATTTACAAAAGTTCGGGACGGAGCAAGTGCATTATAGTCGTTATTTTTCCTACGAATTGTAGACTATTAGTAAGATATGTTATTAAAACTAATTATTTAAATTTAAATTGACCTTGGAGATCAGTTTTAGAGGTCCCAGTAAGCGATTAGTTGAAAAAGTTTATATTTTATATGGAGATGGAAAATTAGAATTATATATATATATATATATATATATATATATATATATATATATATATATATATATATATATATATATATATATATATATATATATGTCTGTGTGTGTGTAAGTACTGCAAGCCTCTTTAAAAAATTGTATAACAAATTTCATTAAAGGTAGAAAAGTTTTCCAGAAAAAAATTATTGACACAGGGAATGTACCCGCCAAATTATAAATATGACAGGTATTTTTCCTTACTAATTTCTCGGGTGTTTTGTTTTAGTCAACCCAATTAAACCAGTTTTTGCAAACAAAACAACAAAACAGGTTTTTTAAGACAAATTTGTAGTTATCCGCGAAGCTCATTATGTTATTTTTCTTTAATTTAGTACCCCATAGGTTCTACTATAGTTCAAGATTGAATATTCCAGCTTATGGGAAATTGACTTATCAGATTTGATATATCTTTATGAAATTTTTTTACCATAACGTATTTGCTGCACGCAGACCCTTTTCATCACTTATTTACTGTTGTTGTATCCATACCTTTTAGTGAATTTTCTTAAAAAAAAATTTCACTAATGAGGAGATCCCGACTTTTGAATTTTGAAAAAATTTCTTCAAATGAGCGCTAATTAGGCCCCCCAGAAAACATATCCGGGGTCAGTTTCAATTTTTATATGTTTATATATATATATATATATATATATATATATATATATATATATATATATATATATATATATATATATATATATATATATATATATATATATATATATATATATATATGTGTGTGTGTGTGTCACACCGATAACTCAAAAAATAATGGGCCGATTTTGATTAAATTTGGTGAAAAAATTCCTTTTGCAAATGGCTTGGATAAGTTCGTTAGCCAGGAAAATCGGCACAGGTTTTCCAGGAAAATTTTGTGTTTTCTTTCGAAAAAAATTTATATCTCCGGAATTAACAAAGTAAGGGCAACCAAATTTGGTACACAGGTCTACATCCTTATAAATAAGTTATCTACAAAAATTTAGCTATGTAGGTCAAAAGACAAAAAAGTTATAGGCATTTAAAGAAAAATAAATTGGGGTTTTCCTCAAAACGTCAAAGTGGCGATTTAAAATGTCAAAATTGGCAACATTTAGGCAAATAACTTGAATCTAATACGGGCTATAGAAATAAAATGTCTCGAGAAGAATGTTTTACAAACCCTAAAGTCTTAGTTTCAACCGTCACTGTCCTTCATTTTACTAAAATGTTTCCAGAAAATTCATTTCAAGTAGACCCTTTCTCTGATGCTTGGCAGTAGCCTTATTAGCTATAGAGTTTATCGTTTAATGGTATATAATTTTTGTCGAATTTTCGTAAAAAATCAATAAAGATCAATATATCCGTTATTATATAAGATATGAAAAATTTTTGTATATATTAATTATAGGGTGTCTTGAGCTACATCTTAAAATAATAGTTCTACAATCACAGGGTGGCCCATAAGTCGTTGGTGATACAAATTTCCTTTTTTTTTAATCAAACACGCCTTATGCTATTGCATTTTTGCATTTTCCATCGAAATATAATGCATATTTGTAAGAAAAGAAATTCTGGACGCAGCAAGTGCGTTATGGTAGCTAATTTTGATCAAATGCTTCATATTTGAACAGCTCAATTTGCTATTAACCTGTAAGGTTGACCAAGAAACGTGTTTTTTCGGGAACACTTTAAGTTTACTTTTGGAAATTTTTGTACATTTTCACACAATAAAGTTATTTTGATGAAACATGGCACATTGTTTTTACTATATAGGTTATACTGGTAACCAAATTTGATGCCTGCTTTTTTAAAAACACACATATTTGTTATTAAAAACATTTTTATGAAAATTCACTATCATAACGCACTTGCTGCGTCCAGAGTTTTTTTTTAAATTATAAAATATTGTAGCTCTCTGTGTGATGCTGACAAATAGCACAACCTCAAATTTATTATTGGAAAAATATTTTAAACAAATGAAATGAGGTAACAATTTAAACATAATTTGAATGTTTTGGTTTCTTGCTTCGTCGCGGGGGTTCTCCGCGCCCTTCTACATGCCTAAAACCACCCTCACTCATAAACAAAAAAAATTTTCTTGGCGACAACCCCCAGGAAACTTACGGAAACTGCGGTGAATAGGGGTTCTGGGCGGAGTAAACAGGATCTTAGGGAAATATAGCTGCAAAATTGGATAAAGGCAGCTTACAGAGGTCCAACTAAGCTGTTTTTTGCGCACTTTCTGCACACATTTCCTTTCCATATTCTGACGTGCTTTATCCCGGGAACCAAGTATTTCTCATATGTATGTATATATAAACATATTAAAATTGGTTCAGGGTTTCAAAGGTTCCAGTTGGAGCTTGTTTGAAGAAATGGCTTCAAAATTAACAAATTCTGATAAAATTTTATACGGTCACCATCTTACAGAAACCAATCAAATTGTACATAAATTAATATACTTACAGGTGTTACAAAATAAAATATTTTTTTGGCATGATCGATCCCCTTAGGGCTCGTCCGCGTCTTTGCTGCTCCGATAGCACCGCAGACTTCGGCTTATTGTGCATGCCCTTTGTCGTTTCTACTTTACCCATTCCAAAATCATTGCGCCTTGAACCAGTCTGCACAGAAATTGGTAGGGTGCAGTTCTATATTGCTCTGTCTCCGGTCTAGACTATATGATGTGCTGGGCTGATTCCTCCCCCTCGCCGCAGAGTCTTTATGACAAGTCCCCCTCGAACCACCCCATTTTATGCAGGTGTTCCTTGACGGCCATGTGTCCCGTCAAGGGTCCTATTATATTCCTGAGCTTTCCTCTGCTAAGATTTAGCAGCTCCAGAGCTCTCTTTGTACTGGGTTCCAAATTACTGACTTCCCATGTCTGAGCCCCGGACAGTTTGCCCAGTACACCTTGTGTTTGTTTTTGACCCAGGACTTAATGGCTCCCCTGGCAGTGCTCTTTGTCACTCCCAGAGCCGGTTCTGGTACCATAATGGTTCTGCTGACCCTCTCTTCATTGCCTTTGACCCCCGAGTGACCCGGCACCCAGATGAGGGTGACCTCATTCTGCACAGCCAAGTCGCTCGTCTCGTCTCGGCATTCACTTACTAGCCTGGAATGTACCCGTGGGCTACGTAGGGCTTTAAGGGCTGCCTGGTTGTCTGTGGCTATGAGTATCCGCTTGTTGGTGTAGTCCATCCCCTTGTTCTCTTGCACGCAGTGCAGGATGACGCACATTTCGGCCTGAAAGACCGTTGCATGAGCTCCGAGGGAAATGCTGTGACGCCTGCCCCCGTCTCACCGTCGGAACCGTCCGTGAACCAGACGAGCGCATGGCATGCTTACGTCCGTTAACGCTGTTGTTGAAATTATTTTCAAAATGGTGCTTTATGTTGAAATCGACAAAAAAAATAGATTTTTGTATTCGATTTCCACTTAAGCTGAGACTCTCCTATATAAAGCAATTTCTCAATGATATGGATAAATTGACACTGCTTTTTTTGCCAGTAATATTAGAAGATGTTGACGAAGAAGACTAATAGAAAAACTTAAAGAACATCCAAAACTCTGCTACAAACCTTTTGGTTTTATATTAAAATTAGTTTTCAAATAAATTGGCTGTTTACTTTCTAAAGTGTGTTATCTGAGACACCTGTAACAATAAAGCAAGCCTTATATACAGACCTCATTTTTTGCCACAGCGTATACCGAAAAAATAAACAGTAATAAATATAGATGACTGGCTATTATTTCTTATCAGCGTTCCCTTAGAAAGGCCGTAACTTTGAAAGTCTCCTTTGATCCGCCTTTGTGATGTCGAATTACACGTATCGTAAATAAATAATGGCAGTAAATACGTATGATCGAATATTGAGGCATATAAAATTAGAAAATAATGTCATTTCCGTGAGCATTCACGAGTCATCTGGGTGTACCGCACCCTGACTGGGGAAATAGCCACAAATACTAATAGATTTGTTCCATTAGTTTTGACCTTTGATGTGCCAGGATGCCGAATGTTGCATTCCCTATCACTTAAGTTGGTATTGCTTGACAATGTACAAGGAGTTGGTATTTATTAATGACAATAGATACAGCTGATGATTGTCTCCCTCAATGTTACAAGTATGGACAAGTAAACTGAACATCATTTCGACAATAAATAGATCTATCAAGGTCCAGAAAAAATAGAGGGTGGCCGTTTATAAAAATATTCGTGACGTCATTACTATAAAACAACTGATGGTGGGAAATCGTTATTCATGCAAAAATGTGTAGTTATATTAAATAACACATGTTGGAGAATCCATAAAAAATATTTCGCTTTTAGTGAATTTTTATTAAAAAAATTCACTAATAGAGAGGTATCGATGGTGAGACTTTGCAAAAATTCTTTCAAATGAGCGCGAATTAGGACCCCTAGAACCCATATCCGGGGTCAGTTTGAATTTTTATATGCTTATATATATATATATATATATATATATATATATATATATATATATATATATATATATATATATATATATATATATATATATATATATGTATCCGTCTGATAACTCAAAAAATAATTAACCGATTTAGATGAAACTCGGCAAGTGCCTTTCTTTTATTAATGGCTTGGATGAGTTCGTTGGCCAGAAAAATCGGACGGGGTTTTCCGGGAAAATTTTGAGTTTTCTTTCAAAAAAAAATTTTTTTTCCGAAAATTTCGATAAAATTTGGTCTACATATTGCTTTGGGAAATACCTAAATATGTGCCAAAATTCAGCTTTCTCGGGTTACAGAAAATTGAGCTATTCAAATTTGAAACATTTATGTTTAAATCATAGTTCAAGTATGTGGTTGCTGTTGGTTAGTCAATGCTTCTCTTATTGTCATTGACTCATGAAATTCATTTTTAACTTTCAGTGAAATGTCAATAATACTGAATTCACTGATTGTTAATCATTGGAAGCATTTACGATTATATATAACCCTATTGTAATGTATTATCATTTATCACCTCTGTAGTATAATTATTTTTGCCTTACAACTCGCAGCGTTTTTAGTCAATTGTTATTAATAGTCAATAGTTTCTTTCCGAGTACACAAACCTTCCATTGACTTCTGCTTCTGCCGCTGTTACAGTCCTTTTATTTATTTAGAGCTAGAGTTGTAACCACTCATACAAACAGTGTTTTTTAACCACGTGGCTGGGCGACTGACCGAATTCATTCCCAGTTGCTGTTGATTTACTCATATTCTCTTAATATGTTTGAAGATGTGGTGTCTACTTCATTCCAAGTCACTATTAACCGACTATTTATGAAATTAAATAAGTAAATTTAATTGATTGTCATAAAATATGTAGTGTATTAAGACAAGGGAAAAAGAAATAAAACATATATAACTGTGCACATTTTGATTATATTTTAGGGTGCTTGAGAGAGGCATTGTCACAGCATAATATCTTATTAAAGTTCATTTGTAAATAGGTTTAATTTTTATATGTTATATATATATATATATATATATATATATATATATATATATATATATATATATATATATATATGATAACTCAAAAAATAATTAACCGATTTCGATGAAACTTGGCAAGTGCCTGTCTTTTATTAATGGCTTGGATGAGTTCGTTATCCAGAAAAATCAGACGGGGTTTTCCGGAAAAATTTTGAGTTTTCTTTCGAAACAATTTTTTTTCTCCGAAAGTAACAAAGCTGTTTCAATGAAATTTACTATATATGTTGCCTCAACCTTACTACGTACCAAAATTTAACTTTCTAAGTTTAGAGAAAATTGAGTTATTCAAATTTTAAATTTTCTTTCGAAAAAAAGTTTTTTCTCCGAAAATTACAAAGTTATTTTAATGAAATTTTGTGGATATCTTGCCTTAGGAAAAACCTTACTACGTATTGAAATTAAACTCTCTAAGTTTATAGAAAATTGAGTTATTTAAATTTGAAGCATTTAATAAAAATTCACTACCATAACGCACTTGCTGCGTCCCGAGTTTTATTTATTATAACAATAACAATAACAATAATAATAATAATAATAATAATATAAAAAAAAACAATCAGATGTATATGAAATGCAGAACGGCCAGCACATTGCCTCGATGGATGTGGAGGAGTGTTATAAATACCTGGGAATACAGCAAGCGAGGAAAATAAACCACTCGGTAATGAAGAACCATCTGACAAATGAGTTTACGAAACCAGTAAAGCAGGTGGTGCGATCACATCTTAACAGCAAGAACCTGACAAAATCTCTGAATACATATGCATATTCTATACTTAGCTATTCATTTGGGATTGTGAACTGGAGTAAAACGGATAACGAAATTCTACAACGGAAGGTGCGAACACTCCTAACAAAATCCAAAAAGCATCATTCCCGTAGTGCTATCGAGCGAGTAACCCTACCTAGACACCAAGGTGGTAGAGGAGTGTTGGATATTGGTAAACAGTTGGACCAGCAGATAGTGAACCTGCGTACATACTTCTATCAGCGGGCGCTTACTTCTGAACTACACCGTGCCATATGCTAGGCATGATTCAACACCACTACAATTTAAAGAAAGTGAAATACAAAGTCACCATCGGACTGATCAGATTAAGTTGCAATCTTGGATGCAGAAGCCACTCCATGGGCGACATCTGAATGAGACCTCCCAGGCACATGTCGACAAACTGGCGTCGAACTACTGGTTGGTGTCCGGACAGATGTTTCCAGAGACAGAGGGGTTTTTGCTGGCCATACAAGATTAGGTCATCCTAACAAGAAACTACCTGAAGTATATAGTTGGAGATAATTCGGTCCAAGATGACAGATGTAGATTTGGGTGTCAGTCATCAGAGACTATCCAGCACGTCACAGGCGGATGTCAAGCGTTTGCTGCAAGAGAGTATAAAAAGAGGCACGACGTAGTTGCGAAGATACTTAATCAAGAACTGGCTCTGAAACTGGGACTCTTAAACCTTAGTAAGGAACCCTACTATAGGAACAGTCCTGAGCATGTTCTAGAGAACTCAGGATACATGTTGTACTGGGATCGGACCAAGCTCACAGATCAACGAGTTACACACAACAGGCCCGATATAATAATAGTGGATAAGTCATGCAACCAAGTGACGCTGAATGATGTGGCCAGTCCAAATACTAATAATCTAGAGATAAAGTACAACGAGAAGATCATTAAGTACAGAGACCTCGAGAAACAAGTAAAGAGACAGTGGAGGGTAGATAGTGTCCGAGTGATTCCAATAGTCATTATCAGAAGAACTCGTATAGGCCATTGTAAGTTCACCCATGGATACCTACTTATTCAGCAACAACAACCTCAATGTGAAAGATATGACAGAGTGATTACTGTTAACCACGTGCTTCAAGAATATCCACTATATATCAATCCAAGACTATGTGAAAACTGGAACCTGTGATGAGCACTAATAAGTACACTTTGCGAAACCCAAATCACCACAACACTTATTTCAGAGACCTTACGATCGTTTCATTGACAAAGTCAACATCTTCAGAGGAAGATAAAAAAGTTGACTTTGTCAACGAAACGATCGTAAGGTCTCTAAAATAAGCGCTGTGGTGATTTGGGTTTCTCAAAGTGTACTTAATCCAAGACTCAAATACCTAAATGGGAAAACACTATCCAAGTTTCTTGACTTGAGTGAGCCAAATGTGACTAATTTACTCTGTTTTTTTTTAAACAATCCTCACTATTTGATAGAATTTGATTACAGATACTTTAATAAGCGAAACAAAATGTACCGACAGTGTCAATGACCTTAGATGTTAAGACACTTTGAACTTCAAAAAAAAAATACAATTGTATTCCCGTTCACAAGAGTCTACAAATAATGTTATTGAGAATCGCAATTAATATCAGAATCACAATCAATGCAAACAAAAAAAAACCACGGGAACAGAACGAATGCACCCTTTTACTGTTCAGGTCACCAGACTTAGAACATCTTGTTATGCCCGCTCTTTTGTCCCGAGGACTTCCAAGTTGTGGAATTCCTTGCCGGCACATGTTTTCCTTCTCCTCCGAACCTCCAAACCTTCAAGTCCAGAATTAACAAGCTGCCTCTTTCCTCCTTGTCAACACCCACGGTACCTTAGTATTTAGGCTGTAAGCCCTCGTGGTGTGTTGTTGAAATAATAAAAATAAAAAAATCACATCTGCTTATCTGCGACGCTTTGTCCATTTAATTCCATCATCATCTTCCTATGATTGGGAATGAGACCCCATGCAAACCGAACGGAATCAACTTTCGTCATCTTCATATGAGCTGTCGATACATTCTAAATTTTTGTGTTTGCCTGATGGAAACATTTTTTTGCTTTTGCCATTCCTTTCATTATTTATGCATTTTCTGTCATCAAACTATTTAAACAAACCTAAAATTTACTGTTAATACACATTTTAATTTAGACTCATTCAAACTAATTAATTTCCCACTTTATTTGTTTAAGTTTATTACTAATTAGCTAGACCTCGTAAAGTCCAATGTGTGACGTCTTCTTATTTCATTGAAGTGGCTAACTTTGTGAAATATAGGGTGTGGAATAATAAGTAGGTAATAAGGGCGAAAACAGTGACGTTTAACATTCTCTGGCGCTCAAAGAGTGTGATGGAGTGTGAAACAAGAGTCGTTGTAATTTGTTCCCCTCAAAAGACGTCGCCTCAGCTTTTAAAATAAAAAAAGCCCTAGTCTGTATCATCGGTGGAGGAGGTTTTATTAAATTTAGCTTTTAAAAGAACAAGATCTCTTATCCTAACTACTTGAAAGTGATAATTTTAATGTGTTGAGTGAGGCAGAAATACTTAAAAATAAGTATCTGTAATTATTATTACCATAAAACAGATACTAAAATATGTAAATAAATGTAACGTACCCATTATAATCATATGGGTTAATTGATAATGAAATCAATATTTTTAAATGTGAAAAGCTTATTTTGTCATTATCATAAAAAACTTAAGATGAAGTAGACAAACATGCTGGAACATTTTTATAAAATTAACTTAAGTGGAACTCAAGTGTGGCCATGAAAAACAAAATAAGTTGATACACATGCTAACAATATCTTCCAGAGACAATCTTAACATAATTTTTCTTTGACTATTTGCTCTCCAACAAATTTAGTTTCAAAAGGAAGTTAAATCTATAATGATTTCTCGCTGAAATTAGGTAGTGACGAACTTTAATTAGAGGGAAACCGGTCTGTGGTTCTAATTATGGGGAGAATACATAATGTTTTACATACTTTAGGTGGTTGTACATCTTCTCTGTTTTATTTTCATATAGTAACACCGCGAACGAGTTCGTATATCAGCTATAACGGACATACCCCCCCCCCCCCCCAAATATACAACATTATTTTTTTAAACATTATATTTGTGTAAGTATCAGAGTAACTGGAATGAGATTTTACATGTGGCTAGAAATAGTGCAAATAAACCTATGTTGTGAATTCTAAGTAATTTGGTACACAATATTTAGAGTTTTCTCCAAATTAAAAATAAAATCTAAAAGCCATGCGTGGTAAGTACCAGGTGGTTGAAGTTCAATGCCTGACGGACAGAGTAGTTAACTGTCACGCGTAGATTAATTCATACAAGAGGTATAAACCATACATCAACGGTAACCAAACTAAACAAATAACAGGCATAAAACATACTACCCGAACCAACAATCGTGAAACCTCGACCACAAATATGGCAAATGACAGACGAAATTAATTTAGAATTTGCCAAGTACGTAATTGTTATTTAACTTGTAGATTCAATCAATTTTTAAAATACACTATATTTGTAGCTTAATTAACAGTCCCAATATAGTTTTTGGCTAAAAGTGTAGCATAGTATAGTGGATATGTAAACAAAATCATTTCAAATCTCTATAAAAAAGCTTTTAAAATAGTTTCTGTTTTATCTTTAAACTTAAACACAAGACGTCATATTGGTAAGATAGAGACAGTCATTGAATGTGTTTAAATGGCAATTTCACTAATTCTGTAATTAACTGTTACGTATTCTTCTAATAATAATATATATCTGACATGAAGCCCGTGCTAAGTATCATGTAAAAAAAAAGTTAGTTAACATATCCTTAGATAGCTCAGTGGTAGCGTGCTTGTCGTCCACGCATAAGGTCGCGTGATCGATTCCAGATTGATGAACACATGATATAATCACACAAGATGTGCCCCCCCCCTATGACGTCACATGGTCAGTAACGTCATAGAAGTCCAATTACACATAAAATAACGTTATTCGTAATCAACAATTTCTATACGTCAATTTAACGTGGTTGAAGTTACATTCCACGTCGTCGCCTATATTGTCTTTTTCAGGTAATAGGGAATAGATCACTAAATTTAATCTTTTACATTTTTATTATATATATATATATATATATATATATATATATATATATATATATATATATATATATATATATATAAGCATAGGACGAGTATAATAATTAAGGGGAGCCCTGAATTCACATTGGGGATACACAAGCTTAAAGAGTAAAAAAGACGTTCGCAGACATTGAGAGGGCGTTAACATAATGAGCTTGATTTGATCATGTCACGTAATCATAGTATAGTATTCTGATCTTAAAAAATTATTTCTAACTGTATGCACTTAAATATTAGTAAAATAGGTAATTTTCTAAGAGGTTATAAGATGTGATGAAACGTCAAACTGCACTGTACGGCAGCATATTATTGTTGCATTCGAGTCACCACATGACGCCATGCGTGTGACAGTTCTAAAAATAGGTAGCCTCATTATCATATCTCTGGTTATTTGTATCATGCTATAAATGTATGGTTTATTTTTGTTTCATTTTAACATTTGGAGAAGCAATAGTGTATATCATTTTTGTTTAAAACGTCAGAATAACTTTATCACTTTTGAGTCTGAAATTATAATTGTCAGCAGACACTTTGCTATTGTTGATAATGAAAAAAACCGGCTTAATTAGGTTGACTAAAACGAAATCATTCTGGCGATTAATAATGAAAAATAAGTACTACGTTTATAATTTGGCAGATACTTTACTTTTCTAAATATGAATTAAGTTTCACTCTAGAAATCTTTGGAACTCTAATCTAATTTGTAATACAAGTTTCTGTTAAAGAGACTTACACTATCTACAGATATAGCAAAATTTAATTTTTGTGCTTCATAGAAAATTGAGTTTTGAGCGTTTTTCCCAAAAGGAGTTAGAACACAAGATTTTTTTGATAATAGAGAGATATCGATGGTAATACTTTCGAAAGAATTCTTCAAATGTGCGCGTACTAGGACCTCTAAAATCGATCTTCAATGTGTGTGTAAGTTTAAAGTATTAATTTTAGTAGGGTAAAATTCTTATGAAAATTCACTACAACGCACTTGCTGCGTCCCGAAATTTTTGCGACTATTTTAGAAGATATTTTCACTAGATCTCGCATTTTGAATGAAACTCTTGTAAATGAGAGAGACTTAAGCAGACAATATTTTAACTGTTATCCCTACATTACCATCAAAACAGCAATCAGAGAAAACAAAGCAACAACAGCTGACAGCCCACTGATTTATTATTTCAGCAAAACAAACTTCACCCAAAATAAGTAATACAAAGTGAAGGAACAAAAAGTAATCAAGAAATAGCAACAATCAAACCCGGGTGGGTCGAGATGGGAGGTCCTAATTGGTATGGCAAGGTTAGTTACCCTTGTGCGGGGTCGCGTTCCACGTTAAGCAAGGGTAACAATGACGGAATAACAGAGGAACAGTTCCGAGTGGAGTAATAACCGCCCCCCGATGTTAAACAAGCGTTAGACCAATTCAAATGGCAGTGAATGGAACTTAAAAGCCGGACCAGGAAGCAACAGGCTCATGCTGATCTGATCTGGGATAGTGCATTAGCCACCCATGAGCTAGTACATACAGGTTTTAGTCCGGCAGCCGGAATAACCGTTTCCGGCTACCACAATTTAACTAACACACATTAAAATGTTTGTTATAATCAGCTCAACAAATTACGTAAATATATTCCATTCAAACGGCAGGACTACTTTACAGAATATATTAAATAATAGATCAATTTACAATTAAACAATTCATTATAATGCAGCTAACGTTTAGTTACTGACACGTTAAAACCAGTCGATTTAAGGTAATTATTTCATAATAATTATATATACGGGTTAATTTAATTGTTATATTCGTTGACTAGCTGTGTGTGTGTTTTGTTTCTTTAACGTCGGACTATTTCTCCGACTATCGCCAATTACCGACGCCAGAGAGCAGGTTTACCTTACTACACTGGAAATTTTGCCGAACTCCTGCCTTTCTGTAAGGTGAGTAGGGATATTTAATGTGCTTAATATTGCATGGACACGAGACCGACGGCTTTACCCCCCCTCCGAAGAGCGGAATGTGCAAAAATTCAACTGGCTCAAATACAATGCCAGAACCTCGGCTGATGTTAACTTATTAGAGTTTGTACTGAAAAAGTCAAAGGGAACTCTTGGAAATCGAACCCAGTACCCTACGGTTTATAGGCACACGTTCTTATCCTGAACCTTCGAGGCTCCGTTGACTAGTTAATGAAATAACAAAGTATCTCTCTTGTTAATGCTAGTTTTTTGTGACTGAGTAGAAACTGCAAAATGTGGTGTCGACTGGTTACATATAAATATATTTTAAAGTATCTTTATGAACTTGTATTAGTAAATTATTATTTTAAGAAATTCACTAATAGAGAGGTATCGATGATGAGGCATTGACAATTTTTTTTTCAAATGAGCGCGAACTAGGGCCCCTAGAACCCATATCCAGGGTCAGTTTCAATATTTATATGTTTATATATATATATATATATATATATATATATATATATATATATATATATATATATATATATATATATTTGTGTGTGTGTGTGTGTGTTCAGAAAGATTTCCGCGGCCTTTAATGTGACACATACTTGGTTCTCGGGTTGAACCGCGTCCAGAATTTGTGAAAACTCGACGTTTCGGCTCCTGTTCTGGAGCAATTTTCAAGAAGTCAAGGAAATATGTAAGGAGACTCTAAGACCTCAATCTGCCTACTCCTTCGAGTGGTGGACAAAGGTGGGTAAAGGAAATGTGTAAGGACACCCTAAGGCCTGAATCTGCCTACTCCTTAGAGTAGTGGACAAAGGTGGGGGAAGGAAATATGTAAGGACACTCTAAGGCCTCAATCTGCCTACTCCTTAGAGTGATGGACAAAGGTGGGTAAAGGAAATGTGTAAGGACACTCTTAGGCCTCAATCTGCCTACTTCTTAGAGTGGTGGACAAAGGTGAGTAAAGGAAATATGTAAGGACAAAGGTGGGTTGGGTTGGGTTGTGGTAGCTCGATTACGGGGCCTGAATCTACCTACTCCCCAAATCTCGCCGGAGATCGTCTGTGAGGTCTCAGTGTGTTCAACCCTAGGCCTCAGAGAGATCTGGCAGTTTGTTGCAGGTCTTGTCTTATATATGTCGTTCCGTCTACCTGCTTCGTTATCAGTGAAAGTAGTGGGGTCACCGTCAATTAAGTGGGGGGATTTGGTCACGGTTCTTAGAGGATGAGGAGGATTAAGAGGGTTACCGGCATTTGTTGAGGCAGATAATGGGGCAATAAAATTGTCTGTGAATTTATTATACACAAAAAGAAAACAAATTACACAGACAATTTTATTTTTAGTAGTAGCTGTCCCTAAACTAACTTATGGATAAAATTAATCTTCTTATATACCTAAACTATACACTGGATGATGATGGAATACCAGGAAAAAAAGATGATGCAGTAAAGTATGATAAAATCTCGGATGATGCAATACCGGATGATGCAATATCAGATGCCTTAGTACCGGATGACGTAACACCGGATGACGTAATTCCAAGACTATTGTTGTGTTGGTGGATACGCCCAACCGGTGGTGTCGATGTTGAAAGCAACCATGGATTATTTCGTGCTATTTAAAAGAGTGCTGAATTGACCGGACCCATGTCCGAATTCATCAAATTCTGTGAATTCACCTTGCGGATTTTCAAACTTTTCAAAGCATCTAACTTACGATAATCCGTGGTTGCCTTCAACACCTCAAGGTTACTATCACCTACCTTATGTCGCGAGTGAATCATGTGTTGGGCAAAGATTTTTCTGCTCTATTGAATGAGCTATGTCCTCTTTGAATCTTGTTGTTATTGACCTCCGCGTTTACTCAACATTAGATTTTCTCGCAATTATTACAAGATATTTGATAAATGTCCTCAAGTCGTTATCTTTGAATATTTTCCCTAACCCTTTTGTAAGAAAAGGATAGAAGGGAAGTACAGCGAACTCCTTGGGTGGCTCATCGGATTCAGGTTGCAATGTCGTAATGTTACTTATCTACATTCTGCACCTATGCCTGGCGGTAAACCGTTACAAATTGTAACATCTATAATTTTGTTCATCTCTGAATGGTATCGCTCAAACGAAAACTAAGTAACCCCCGAGCAAGAAAGTTCAAACTCCAGATTTTGTGACCCAAAAGGATTTTTATTTTCAAACATGTAAAAAATTTAACGGACTCTAAATATGGGTTCTAGGAGCTCTACACCGCGCTCGTTTGAAGAAAGTCTCCCCATCGTCTCCATTAGTGAATATTCTTAACGAAAATTTAGTAAAAGCATATAATTTATTTTATCTGATATTCTAAAATTATACACCAAATAAGAAAGAGGCAACAAAGATGCATATTATGGAAGCGCCAGGAAGAAGAACGACTGTATATGTAAATTTAAACTACTTTTCTAAAAAAGATATAAAACAATATATCTGGTAAGAGTTTAATGAAGACACATTGCATTTAGATGAGCTGTAGTTGACGTTATTTAATCTTTTAATGCTTCGTTTTAATAACTGGCGACATAATTTTATTGCAGCGTAATCGTCTGTAATCTATCAAATATCATAGTGGTTGTACGCCATAAAACTGTCCTGATAAAATTAATACCGATAATGTCACTTCCTGGAATAATCGCATTAATAACCACCCACTTCTATTATTACAGGAAGGCTTTATAATTATACATTTTTGGGCATTTAATACCTAAAAATAAATATACAGGTATCAGTAATTATAACCCGTATATCAAATTGCTGGTTTAACTGACTCTTTCGCAAACAGGTTTTCCATCCAAAATATCATGATTTACCTGTCCCTGATTGTGCGCATAATTAACAATATTTTGACCAAAACAGATTTTAAAACATTTTTTGAAAAGCCACTACCATAACACACATCCGGCGGCCGGATTTTTATCTATAACTAAGATTCTCCGGTTAGTTTTAAAAGTTGATGCCGATCTCTATATCTTCTGTTAGATATTGTGTAGTTAATAACTTCGTTAGAATAGCTATCTTTCTATAAAAAGGAAAAAGAAGGAAAAAACGTAAAATGTAGAAGAGTTTAAAAAGCGTGTATCTTATATGCTCGTACTATTACCCCATGAGAATGTCTAATGCAATCGGAATGATGGATTATCTTGCGAACAGTGCGGTAACCCCAAGTAAACAAAGAAATTGATTTTGTTAGCTTTTTCGTACTTTAATGTGGCCAGTGAACTGTACCCACACTGAAAACTTGAAAGGAAATTCCAAACTTTACATTCTCATAGGAATCAAACCAATTTGATGTCTGTATAAAGACGTTTTCGAATACTAAACATCAATTATCAATGCTGTTTGATATTCCTGTATTTCCCTGAAGAACATTTATATTTCTGTCTGGTCTCAGACTTCTTATTTGACTAAATTCTCTTACACAAAAATTGCAAAATTGTTAGGGATGCAAATTCCGTTTACTTATTTATCAATAACAAGTAAACGTCAAAATCTACAAAAGACAGGCACATTCTCAGTCTAAATATTATGCTTACGTATAATGTGTTACTTTAAAAATAACAAAGACAATATTATATCCCATTGAAAACTAAGCTTTTCATCTTATACGAAATTCGTATCTAGTGTGCCGTCTACAAAAAAAGATTGTTGCTGCTTGTTTCTCTTATCAATAATTGCATTTGGGTTGCAGCAATTGTTTCGTTGTTTGCCCCACTATTTTTAAGGTTACGAGGCCATATATAACCTGATCAATGACGTAATCGAGAGTTTAAATGACGTCATTGAAGAAAGACAATTTGCAGAAATCTGGTGAAAACGGGCAATACCTGACAGTACATACGTTCATTGTAGGGAAAAGCATGTTGATTAGGTGTCCGGAGAAAAGACTTGGTAATAACTACGAATTCCTCTTTACTCTTTTCTTTCTCCTCAGGCAACATTTAACTTTTGACAATTACTTCAAAATAGTAATGAAAATGTAAGAGAAATTGTTTCTACCGCCCTGGGCAAGGCTGAACTTTCTGCCTCGTTGTTCGCGGGCAATTTTACTCCCAGCCCACCTCCAAATGTTCAACCACCAATAGTCCCCAATGTCGCGCATAAAATGACGGATATCATTTTCAAAACTAAAAAGGTACGAAAGATGCCCTCTTCTCTTAATACCAGGAAAGACTCTGGCCTTGACGAGATCCCAGCAATTGTTCTCAAAAATTCGCACTACAACTTGTTCCTGTCCTGACTCGTCTGTTTCAGACATCTTACAATAGAGGAATATTCCCTAGTAACTGGAAAACTCCTCGAATACAACCCGTCCCCAAGAAAGGATCCAAAGCGCTTTCTAGAAACTACATGCCTATTTATCTCCCTTTAGTCGTCTCTAAAGTGATGGATAAGTATATAAACACCAAATTACTAAAATTTCTTGAAAAACACAGTCTAATCCATGACAGGCACTATGCATTCCGTCATCGCAGATCAACTGCCGACCTCCTTTTCTTTGTCACCCATTCTTGAAACAAGTCTACGAAACTACACGGTGAATTCCAGATTGTCGCTCTAGACATATCCAAAGCATTCGACCAGGTCTGGCACGCATCGCTGCTTAATAAACTTGCGGCCTATGGCCTACCACCAAAACTCTGGACCTGGACAGCAAACTTCCTCCCCAACCGGAGCATTTCTGTTGTCGTGGATGGCCATTCCTCTAAACTGTATCCAATTAATGCAGGAGTTCCTCAAGGTTCAGCTTTAGGCCCTACTTTGTTTCTTCTCCACATCAATGACCTCGACTCTAGCACATCCAACCCAGTTCACAGTTACGCGGACTACAGCACTCTTCACTCAAATATACAATATTCTAAGCCTGTCTCTTTAGCCCAATTAGATGAGGATCGCGGACTCATGGAGGGTTCTATCTCCGTGGATCTCCAAAAAATATTAGACTGGGGAAGTAGAAATCTTGTACAGATCAACCCCACCAAATCACAGTCTTGCTTTCTTTCTCATAAGAGATACACCAGCTCTAGACCCATCACAATAAACAACCAAGTTATTCATAGTAATGAGTCCTTTTCACTTGTTGGCATTTCTGTGGATCGAAATCTCAATTGGCACCACCATGTCGCATAGATAGCCGAAGCGGCTGCTAAAAAATTAGGTCTCCTCTTCCTGGCTCGCAAATACTTTTTACCACTTAATCTCTATACCTTATATACTTCACAAATAAGACCAAACCTCGAATACAGCTCCCACATCTGGGGTGCCGCTGCCACTTCTACACTCGGTATCCTGGACTCCATCCAGAAGAGAGCTATACGTCTCATCGGTGACCCTACCCTCACCCAAAGGCTGCCATCTCTTGCCCACTGACGTGCCGTTGGTGACCTCTCTCTCTTTTATAGATATATTTATACCCCTGGTACATACATAAGTATTATGCGCAGGGTATTCTGAGCCAAAAGTTCGTTCTCAGACGATTTGGTAGATAGAAATGTATATTGCGAATATTGCGATGGCTGCATACTCTAATAATCTATAAGATGGAGATTCAACCACAGTTATTTTATGGTTTTCGTGTTTTGGGTAGCTACTGCTCTACAAGATCATTTAGTCCACCTTAGAGTCCATTATTTGCCTCATATAATAAGTTTATATTATTGTCTATGTCACCTGCCTTGATTATCAAGCGTTGGATATATCTGCATCTTCTGGCGATACTACCATCATCGTTATTTTTTTCCCAGAAATTGCTTTGTTATATACTCCACTGACGGTCTTTCCCAGCACACTTGTTCTAACCAAAAAGTGCACACGTCTGTTCGCTATGAATCCTTGTTCTTTCCAAAAGCTAAACGTTGAAATGGCCATATATTATATATTTCCGAAAGCATATAATTTTAAACTATTCAAAGATCCAGCTAACATCAATCTTTTATCACAGCAATCAAGTTTTTGATTATCTTGTAAAAAAAATGAAGCCGTCACAAATGTGTTGTTTTAAGTGACAAAACTATGTGTTATTAATATAACCGTTTCTGTATGCTAAATTTATGAGAATTTGTTTGCTAACGATCGCATAAAACGTTTGTTAGCCCACCGCTACTACCTTACAAAGTATTCCCAGTTCTTTAAAATTTCTTGTTATTGACAACAAATGTAGAGTCTCGTGACCCATAAAATGTTTATAAAGTAAGTTAGAGCATCAGTTTTATTTGTGAAGCGATTTGTCAAGCAAGCAGCGTGTGGACACTCGTAAACAGAAGTTATTCAAACAGTTTTAAAAGGTTTATCTGCAGGAGATACGCTTCTGTCGTAAACGGCGTTATTTATTAGGTTTAGTGGGCGATCCTGCTGGACATTTCTTATAGTAGAAACGGTCACAGCGTAATGGTAAATCGATCATATGACCAATTGGGCCATTCTTGTTATCAGCGGAGATCTCTCTATAATGCTGAATGATAAGGAATAAACCAAATCACTTTTATTTGTTGTATTCGCACTTTCACATAAGCGGGATAAAAATCTGGGTGATCCTCGTGTTATAACATGCGGAGCTGTTTGTATATTTGATGGTATTTAAGACATTTGGATTTTTATATGATGTGTTAACACAAGCCTAAAAAAATAATGTTAAATTTATTAGATGCGTGTGGGAACCAAGCGAGAAATCTAGTGAGGCGTTGTTCTCTCCCGTTTTCTTATTAAGTAGTCATACTAAGACTGAGTGGTTTCGGTTTATAAGACTGATGATGAATATTTAACAAGATCGACATAATATGCAAAGGATTAACATTTATCTATCCTTCTTGTTGCATGTCACTTCATGTTAATCGTCTTTTATATGCTAATTATCTTAAATATGTCATCTTAGGAAGATTGTTCGTGAAAGAACTTTGACGTTCTGGCAGATTGGTGTTAGCGCAACTCTCTTTATCTACAAATATTATATATTACCATATAACTACATAAAAGATCTCGTGAAGTATTCTTATGTTATTGGCGGGGAAGGCTTAATAAAAACAGACACTGTAAAATACATGGGCGTCATTTTTGACCACTAGTTGTCTTGTATCCTTTAGAATGGCAACAACAGTGTAAACATTTTTGTTATATAGCCCCATCTTATAATGGCGGAGAAAAATTAACTTCATTTAAAAATCATTATAATAAAATAATAAACAACTAATTAACAATAACAGCAATAAAGCAGGTTACAGACTTCACTTTATTGCATTATTAAAACTATTTTTAATATAGTTACCCATATTTTGTTTCATATATTTAAATAAAAATAGTTTCCAAGCAAAGGCAATTTTCAAAATAATTCTTCTGGAGTTTCTTGGCAGTTTTCCTCCAAGAAAACAATATTTTCCTGTATTATTTATTATATTTTGTTAACCACACAAAATCTTGTGGTCTTGTATCATTTACTTGGCACCAGGGACAGAGAGAATTAATTCTTTAAATGCTTATATATATATATATATATATATATATATATATATATATATATATATATATATATATATATATATATATATATATATATATATAATTTAGAGATATGATTTTTTTTATTAATATTTTTTATTTCAAGAACACACCACGAGGGCTTACAGCCTAAATACTATCGTACCGTGGGTGTCGACAAGAAGGAAAGAGGCAACTTGTTAATTCTGGACCTGAAGGTTTGGAGGTTCGGGGGAGGAGGAAAACATGTGCCGGCAAGGAATTCCACAACTTGGAAGTCCTCGGGACAAAAGAGCGGGCATAACAAGATGTTCTATGTCTGGTGACCTGGAGAGTAAAAGGGTGCATTCGGTCTGTTCCCCTGGTAGATCTCTTGGGGGCGGCAGGTGGATGAACTATGGAAGAATGCTCCTTTGAGCAGTGCCCGTGTAGGTATCTATAAAAGAGAGACAGGTCACCAACGGCACGTCGGTGGGCAAGGGGTGCCAGCCTTTGGGTGAGGCTAGGGTCACCGATGACACGTATAGCTCTTTTCTGATGGAGTCCAGGATAGCGAGTGTAGAAGCGACAGCAGCACCCCAGATGTGGGAGCAGTATTCGAGGTTTGGTCTTATTTGTGAAGTATATAAGATATAGCTGGTGAAAAGTATTTGCGAGCCCGGAAGAGGAAACCTAATTTCTAAGCAGCTGCTTCTGCAATTGATGTGACATGTTGGTGCCAATTGAGATTTCAATCCACAGAAATGCCAACAAGTGAAAAGGACTCATTACTTTGAATAACTTCTGTGATTTGGTGGGGTTGAATTGTACAAGATTTCTACTTCCCCAGTCTAATATTTTTTGGAGATCCACGGAGATAGAGCCCTTCATGAGTCCGCGATCCTCATCTAATTGGGCTAAAGAGACAGGTTTAGAATATTGTATATTTGAGTGGAGGGTGCTGTCGTCCGCGTAACTGTGAACTGGCTTGGGTGTGCTAGAGAGGAGGTCATTGATGTGGAGAAGAAACAAAGTAGGGGCTAAAGCTGAAACTTGAGGAATTCCTGCATTAATTGGATACAGTTTAGAGGAATGGCCATCCACGACAACAGAAATGCTCCGGTTGGAGAGGAAATTTGCTGTCCACGTACAGAGTTTTGGTGGTAGGCCATAGGTCGGTAGTTTATTAAGCAGCGTGGCGAGCCAGACCTGGTCGAATGCTTTGGATATGTCTAGAGCAACAATCTGGAATTCACCGTGTAGTTCCACAGACTTGTTCCAAGAATGGGTGACAAAGGAAAGGAGGTCGGCAGTTGATCTGCGCTGACGGAATCTATACTGCCTGTCGTGGATTAGACTGTGTTTTTCAAGAATGTTTAGTAATTCGGTGTTTATATACTTTTCCATCACTTTAGAGACGACTGAAAGGAGATAAATAGGTCTGTAGTTGCAAGGAAGCGCTTTGGATCCTTTCTTGGGGACAGGTTGTACTGGAACAGTTTTCCAGTTACTGAGAATATGCCTCTATTGTAAGATGTCTGAAACAGACGAGGCAAGACAGGAGCAAGTTCTGGTGCGCATTTTTTTAGAACAATTGCTGGGATCTCGTCAAGGCCAGAGGCTTTCCTGGTATTAAGAGAAGAGAGCTTCTTTCGTACCTTTTTAGTTTTGAAAATGATATCAGTCATTTTATGCGCGACATTGGGGACTGTTGGTGGTTAAACATTTGGAGGTGGGTTGAGAGTAGAATTGCCCACAAACAACGAGGAAAAAGTTAAGCCTTACCCAGGGCGGTAGAAACAATTTCTCTTACATTTTCATTACTATTTTGAAGGCAAACAACGAGGCAAAAAGTTCAGCCTTGCCCAGGGTGATAGAAACAATTTCATCCTCTGAGACAAGAGGTGGGAACGTGCTCTTGCATAAATTATTCCCAATAGATTTAGCAAGAGTCCAGAAGGGTTTACTGCCGTCGGAACTTAAGAGAACTTTGTTTTTGATGTGGTGATTAAACGAGTTTTTTTTGCCTCAGAAAGAATGCGGACATAGCGGTTTCTTGCGTTGTTAAATGCTTGACGGTTTTCTTGACTGGGATTGTGTAGAACCTTTTTGTGAGCTTTGACCTTTTCGAGTCTGGCCTGGTCACAGGATTTAGAGAACCAGAGCTTTTGAGTGGCTGCAGAGGTTTTCTGTGTACGTGGAATAAATAATTCCATGCCACGTAAGATACGTTTTATAGTAGAAACTTGAGTTCCAAATTTGGTTATATAGTGTTGTTATTTTTGAAGGAATAAACATTTTACGAAGGAAAATCTTTATGGAAAACTTAGGCCAATGTTTCTGACTAATGAACTTATCCAAAGGGAAGGTACTAACGATAATAATAGGGAATTAAAGCTAAGACAGTATGTAACCGGTCGGTGTGTTACGCAATGTATTGCAGCGTTATGAACCTTATGTGGGGACAACTCAGTTGATTATTTTATCTTGATGCCGTGGGAAACATGATTTTAATCTTATAAGATGCCTACTCATCCGTTGTGCTGATTAAAAATTAAGAATTGTTATTTATAGCTGACCGTAAGACTAGGGAAAAAACCTTAATCCACACACAAGATGAGCTTTTAGTGGATATTATATGGTAAATTGGTGATAATTTTATTATAGGCACTTTTTGTTTTACATGTATAGTTGAGATGGACCCAAATAAACTTCTTATTATTATAGTACACAACTAATTAACAACGTCAGCATATTTATTAAAAACATTCAAAATAAACACCAACAAAGACAGTTCGTCTTCTTGTATGTAATGATACTTATTGTACCTATTCGAAACCTGTAGGTGTACATTCGCCTATTAGTATAATTAATTAAATCCAGGAAAGGCAAACAACTGTGTTTATTCTAACTTGCAATTAATAATTAGATTGTTAGAGGAAGTCAGTGCCGAGACCTTACAACAAAATAATTCACAACAAATATTATTGTATTGCTCTTACTGAATCTTATACAAATATACGTAAAACTGTAGTGTTGTTAGCATTACTCTTATATATTTCCATAAGTAAACATGTTTTAAACCCATTCATACAAAATATGTTTCATTCTAATTTAGTATATTTACTGAAAGTGTTTATACAACATGTGGGTCTCTATTCATTTACTCCTATTCATTAGAAAACTACCACGATTAACGTGATACACGTAAATCATATAATGTAATATATAGATGGAGTTGTTTTACCTACATGTGGAAAGTTTCGGGACCTATAAACAAGCTGCAATCACGTAGTAATTTGGATCAAATAAATTATTAGTAGCAGGACATCATTCAATCTTACATTAAAATTTCGTATTTGAGTTCGAGGTTCACATTATATGTACTAGTTACGTATCACAAATGGAATAAACATCTCGTCGCCTCAGTCACCAATTATAATAACGATTTTGGTCTGCTACATTTAAATAATAGTAAAATAATGATAGACGAATTACTATAATTGATCAGAACAAGTTGACATATTCACGTTCCTTGGCAGTATTATCAGAGATGGTGATAAATCTAGCAAATATTTGAGGAGGAGGATCGAGATGGCAAAGCAAGCATCCAACAAATAAAGCACTCTTCTTACGTATAAACATTTTAATTAGGACATGAGGATACAGTGCATCAAGTCGTACGTGTGGAGTGTGGTAGTGCATGGGGCGGAAACTTGAGCTATAATTTAGCAAGACATGAAGCTAATAGAAAATTTTGAAATGTGGATATGGAAAAAAATGACAATGACGCGGTACACCGATAAAAAGACGAATAAAAGTGTGTTAGGAGACGCAAGAGAAGACAGACGCTTGCACAATTTGTTGGTTATATTCCGAGACATAATCTCTGTCTGAACAGATTATTTGAAGGATACATATCTGGAAAAAATAAAAGAGGTAGACTAAGGAAAAAAAAAATTCTGGAAAGCCTGGCACAACTGATGAAGTGTGGAAGTTACAATGATATGAAGAGAGCTGCTGGAGACAAAGTATCATGACTGCGACATCGCCCTTCTTTTGTATGGTGATTTGCTGGCTATCCTGGGGCTGTGGGAGGTTGATATCCAGGCATATGATGATGATCTTGTCATAATGGTTAGAGGCAAATCTGAGGAGGAACTTGCAAGTACTCTTCAAGAGGCACTAAATGTAGTGAATGATTGGTGTCAGAGGGAACAGATGTCTGTGAACCCCCGCAAAATGATCCTTATTTCATTTACCAGAAGAAGAAGGTTGGACATTTTAAAACCACCTATTATTATAGGGGAAACGATTCCATTTACGGAACACGAAAAATATCTGGGAGTTACCCTAGATAAGAAGCTCAACTGGGACGTACAGTTAGAGACTGTAATCCGCAGGGCTAAACTGTCCCTGGGGCCATGCCGTAGAATCTGTCGAAATAACTGTGAAACAAACCCCCAACAGATGTACTGGGTATATTTAGTGGTTATCAGACCAATGATAACATATGGTTTGGTGGCCCAAGACACTTCGTGGTATCGCGACGGCCAAACTGGTTCATCTACAGATACAAGCTTGTCTGATGACAACTGGAGCGATAAGCACCACACCATCAGCCGCTCTGGAGGTCCTCCTTAATATTCCACCTCTTCACATTTGGCTGGAGAGGGTGGCGAGGTGGTTAACGTACGGATTAAAACAAACGGCCGACAGCATGCCGAAGGAAATCAGTCTGGGAGGGTCCGGACTCCTCGATGACATTGAGGGTCATGGGATTCTGGGAATGGTCTCAGACCTGATGCCTACAAAGATCAGTAGATATCTGTCTTTCAAGACCGTCCTCCCGGAAAGGGAGGCCTGTAAACGAAATCAAACGACCCTATTGAGGGCCGATCTCTGCTGGTATACTGACGGCCCCAAAAGCAAAGGTCTGAATTTTTTTCTAAAGAAAACACAAAATTTTCCGGGAAAACCTCGGCGGATTTTCCTGGCTAACGAACCTATAAAAATTGAAACTAACCCCGGATATGTGTTCTAGGGGGTCTAATTAGCGCTAATTTGAAGAAATTTTTTCAAAATTCAAAAGTCGGGATCTCCTCATTAGTGAAATTTTTTTGTAAAGAAAATTCACTAAAATGAATATACAAATCTGATTTATTATTAAAGCTGGTAAAAATACTACAATCCTGTAATAAGACCCCGAAATCTACCGTCAACAGCTCCAAATACAGTTTCACCTTTCGGATGTTACAAAGTTACAAGTTATTAAATGGTTTCGGATACTCGAAGGCTGGTAGAAGAAGCAACATTGGAGGGAGATGGAGACAATGAAAACATTTACAGTGGGTAGATTCAGGTGTACAATCCGATAGGTTTTTGTAAACACTATAAATTTATGTGCAAGCGTATTGGGGGCTTTTAGAAAGTCAGGTGTAGTATGGCAGAATAGACTAAAGTTTCAATAATTAATGATCTTAACATAATTAGCAGCAAAAAGTGAGAGTTAAGTGGTGTTAAGTATACTTTATATATGTGGAATTTGCAGAGTAAGTCATATTTTGTAAACTGAAGTTAGCTTTTGATTTATCTACAAAAAATATATGTAGCAGAAGTGGTCGTTTGTTAATACACTCAATGTTACAAAGTTTGCTGCAATAATAAGCCAAATATCTAATGAAATATTTTGCTGAAAAATATGTTTTTCCTATAGCTTAGTTCTCCACATGACCTATATATTACTGAAAACACAAACTTTTATTTTAGGGAAAAATATCAATGTAAATTAAATCAAAACCAGCTTAAATTGTTAACAATCTGTTACTCATATTGAAAATTGAATCAAGATCCTTTTTAGTGAATTTTCTTTTAAAAAATCACTATTGAGGAGAACACGACTTTTGAGTTTTGAAAAAAATTCTTCAAATGAGCGCAATCTAAGACCCATAGAACCGATATCCGGGGTCAGTTTCAATTTATATATATATATATATATATATATATATATATATATATATATATATATATATATATATATATATATATATATATATATATATATTACACCGATAAGTAAAAAAAATAATGGGCTGATTTTAATCAAATTTGGTGAGTGCCTTCTTTTTGCAAGTGGATTAAAAACTTGGTTAGCCAGGAAAATTGGCCCGGTTTTTCCCGGAAAATGTTGTGTTTGCTTTCGGAAAATTTTATATCTCCGGAAATAACAAAGTAAGGGCAACCAAATTCCAACTGTTGACATATATCGTAAGAAGGTGCTGAACAAACATTTAACACGAAACCATCTAAATGCCAGCAAAGATCTCCTGCAACAGTTATACCCAATCTAAAGGTTGATTTTCGATCATTATTTTGCCAGCCATCAGAAGGTCTCGGCTCTGCAGGTCACTTTTCCTGGATAACATGCAATTCTGTGTTCTTGGGACGTTAAACATAACCAGATTTTCAGAGTCCCAGTTAAGTATCTCGGACCGGTTATCAGTTAGGAACTTGCTTACGTTGAATCTCATTGATAAGGAGCTGGAAGGATATATTAGGCGAGTCGATGAGAATGTACTGTAGAGGGAAGCTGTGGGTCGGACTGTTGGTTGTAACAGAAGGCCATTTATATGAAAAAGAAAAAGTGTGGTAGCCAAACCCCCCGTATAAAACATATACATTTATTTAATTAAACATAGTTGATAACGACAAGCAAGGAGGCGCCTTTTTTAGAAAACTAGATATCCACAGGCAAAGTTTAGGAGCTAATATATTTGGTGCAAGTTTATTGTAGATGGCTGGTAAAACATGGAAGTGATCACCTCTCTATTGTGGAAATTTGTTCGATGAAAATTCGCTAACAATCTTGAAGATGGACGATAGCTTAGCTTGCCCTTTACCAGGACAGATACGTTCGAACCCACACGTATGTTGCAAATGCTTTGAAGATTCGTTCCTTTATTAAGGATGGGTAATAGAGGAGCAGCTGATATACTAACATTGACAACGAAACAGACCGATTTGCGTCCAGAGAATTTTTCTTTTAAGAAACGCTGAAACACGTCAATTTTAATATTAAGAGGGACATGTTTTGACATAAAACTCAACTTTGTCACATCAATCCCTTAAGGGTGGTGATAACAACCCTTATATTTTAAATAGGGAAAATGGGTCGAGTGTTACATCATTCGAAAGCTATTTCTTTTCTGAATTCAGCTCACTAATTTTTTTTTGGAAGTTTTATCAACTCGTTTAAAAATTATTCACAGTTGGAGTTGCAAGAACGCATTTCATTCATTGTGATAAGAAATGCACTAATTAGTCAATTTTTCATTAAAAAACAAAACCAAACGTTCAAAAGTGTTTATTCAGTTAAGTAAGTGTTCAAATTGTTGACCACCAACTTTCATACAAAAGTACAAATTTTGTTCAAAACGAGCTCTGACATTCTGGAGCATTTGTGGAGTTATTAGACGGCATTCTTCAACAATGCGTCGTCGTAATTCTTCCAGAGACTCCGGTTCTGTTGCTTAAATTCTACTCTTTAAATGGCCCCCATAGAAAGAAGTCTAAAGGAGTTAAATCCGGTGATCTAGAGGGCCACTCAATAGCACCTCTACGCCCAATCCATTGTCCTGGAAACTCTCTGTTCAAAAACTCTCTAACACGTTGTGAAAAATGCGGAGGAGTTCCACCTTGCCATCTTGTTGAAATACTAATTGATCTTCTTGATAGCGATCATCATTTTCAACAATGTCAATTAGTAGATGGTAAACGATATCTTCTAATAATTCAAATTGCCATCAAGAAAAATTGATCCGATTTAACGGTCTCCAAAAATTCCAGTCTAGACATTCAATTTCTGTGGAGTTTGAGTGTGGACTTCGTGAAAATTTCTTGGATTATTATCTGCCCAATAACGACAATTATGACGATTGACTGTAGAGTTTAATAAAAACGTACACTCGTCAGAAAAACAGATATTGAATAGAAAGTTCCCGTTATCAGCTATTCGTGCAGTCATAACTTCACAAAACTCCAGCCGCCGATCAAAATCATCTTCGTTCAGTTGTTGTGCAAGATGAATTTTATACGGGTGAAATTTATGATGCTTCAATATTCGCTGAATAGTTATTCTTTTGATATTGAAACAGTGGCCAATTTTCTCGTGCTCAAAGTTGGGTGTGCAGCAGTTTGTCCTAAAACTTCAATCTCAGTAGTCTCATTTCTAACCGGAAATTCACGTTCAGGATTCCGTTTTTTGTTGGATACTGAACCACTTTGTCGAAACTTTGCAACCAACTCCAAAATGTATTTTCTGTTGACATGTCTGTTCGGATGTCGTTCATTAAACAAATTTGCGGTACGGTTGGCACAGTCATCGTTTTTGAAAAAAAGAGTAATTATTTAAACTCTGTCTTCTACAGAATACACCATTGTGAAATTAATTTTCGGTAGTACTATCAAGTATGGAAGCTGGTGGTCAACAACTTGAACACTTACTTAAGTGAATAAACATTTTTGAACGTTTGGTTTTGTTTTTTAGTTTTCTTTAACGAAAAATTGACTAATTAGTGCATTTCTTATCACAATGAACGAAATACGTTCTTGCATTTCCAACTGTGAATAATTTTTAAACGAGTTGATAAAATTTCCAAAAAAATTTGTGTGCTGAATTTAGAAAAGAAAGAGCTTTCAAATGATGTAACACTCGACACATATTCCCTATTTAAAATATAAGGGTTGTTATCATCACCCTTAAGGGGTTGATGTGACAAAGTTGAGTATTATGTCAAAACATGTCGTGTTTCAGCGTTTCTTAAAAAAATTCTCTGGACGCAAATCAGTCTGGCATACTTTGAATTTTACTTGAAATTGGTGGGTAGCTAATTACAAGTCTTCTGTTCTTTATTTGCATAGTTGCATGTTTATTTTGTTATTTTTGTTATTGAAAATAAAATATAGTTTATTATTCAAGTACTATTATTAACGTTAAGTCGACCAAGCTCTTGCAAATAAATTTTGAGTTGATTGGATTTGATTCCAGATGATTGTGCCAAAGAAAAGGACTGCAATGCTAGTAGATCGACTGATGATGGCCTTACAACAAGCCATAGATGAAGAAGAGGCTGATAATACTAAACAAACTGTAGGAGGTAACTCAAGAACGAAATCCTATATCCCACTTAGTCCGGATGATGTTAGATCAGTAAGTAACTAAAACCATTTTAGATCTTACAAATTTATTATCTTCCTTATTCACTGCTTGCCTACTTATTTAAAACTTGTTGCTTTCTTCGTGTTACGGATAAGAATCAATGTAAAGAATTGATAAGAGCAATAGCAATTACAAAGCACACATTCAACAGACGACATATTCTTTGTACTTATTCTACTTATTTTAACTTGACTCACCAGACCTGACCTGATCTGACCCGAAAAAGATATTATAGTCTTTTGTAAGTTATATGTGTACACGAGGAACTGACTTTTATCTAACAATGTTTTACTTTACAAAAATAAATTAATACGTATAAAGGCAGGTCGCTACTAATATGTCTTATAAACTAAGAAAACAACAATAAATAATATATCGGTAATTTAAATTAATACACTGTCACCAGTGTTTGTAATCATACACGGTATGTGTAAATTGGAAATCGTTACTATACTTATCTAAGGAACTTTGATATTCAATGTCACTGAAAGTGTCTAGTTCACACTAAACTAGGTTATTTCAAACAATCACCATGTGGTTAATTAGCTTAATTATAACGATACATCTATTGTTTCTTTGGATGGGTAATACTGGAATGCCATCTCTGTTCTTTGAACATCGCCATCTCTGAGGGCTTCTCGCTTTAGCTCACACGATATGAGTGTCAGACAGTCATTAGGTCTATGTGCATAGTGTGTTGTTGATTCGTGGTATCTGCACGGGAACCATCTCATCTTATATGATAGATTTTTTATGACGTCATCTTTTTTCAAATTTTAGAACCTTCTCTTTTGAGAATAAGTATCCATCAAATTTATTCTGATTTGTAGGTTGTTATGTCTAGTTCTTTCCAATGATTTTACAATTTTCTTTTGAGCCCACCCTATCCGTAAACTACGTTATACCTGTCTATCTATGCTTTTGCTTGTTACTATAATTCTGTTACGCCTAGCATACGAATTTTCTGTTCTATTATACGACTTCGTTGCTCCATTTAGTGTTGTTTGATTGCTTCTACTCGTGGTCCTGGGACTGCTTAATAGTATTCTACTGGTACTGCATTCAATGGTTTACTCGATCCTTTTCGGCTATTGATTTACATAATTTATGGACGCTTCTCTCAATGAAATAAATTCCTTTATCAGACCCTGTGGGAACCGTTACTTTGTATCATTTTTTGACGCTTCTGCTTCTGGATTTAATTGCTTTGCTGACCCTTTTGTGGTCCTTGGTCTAATTTTTTCATGGGTTCCTTTGGCTCTGTATATACGAACACTGTGTGACCCTTGGTCTGTATACTTTGCGGGCGTTTCTGCCACTAGAGTAAATGCTTCATTTGACAGTGTAATTCTTGGTGCAATTTCTTTCTGGACTCCTTTGCTCCTATAATCCTGAAAAATCTCGGCCTCTGGTTTATATTCTTTTTCACGCTTCTACCGTAGGACTCAATGCTTTACTGGACAATGTGGACCTCTTCGTTTATATAATTTGTGGACAGTTTTCTGTCGCTGGAATAATTATTTATTGGATAATATGCGATTTTTGGTTTATAAACTTTGTGGACACTCTTGTTCCTGGACTAAATGTTTTACTGCACACTGTGTGGCCCTAGGTTAATATCGCCACTTATGGCTTAAGTGGAAATAAGGACTTAGGTTTATTGAGATGCAACCTCACATCCCTGAAAACATGACTTGGACAATAGTGCTGGTTTGAATGGATCGAAGGAACATGCTAAAGGAACAAAATTTGATTTATTCGAGAATGTTATATTTGATACAACATTTGTTTGTTCAGGCGTGATTCAATTTTGCAATTTTAAATTCTATTGTCTAAATCTCCTGATTTATAGCATTTCGCAATAAGTTAAAAAAAATAATTCGTCTACATCAGAAGGCTTCCTTTGTTTACGCCCTTTAGGAGATTTTTCAAAGTCTTCTCTTGAAACAAGCAGGTTCAGATCATTGTGTTTATTTACCCTGTATTCTCTATATGTATATTCTTTCTCACAATCAATTGCCTCTTCGCGATAAAACTAAGATGCTAACTTTCAAAGGTGCACCTTGGCAACAAAAATCTTGATCACTGATCTTAATGTAGCGTCTTATTTTTTATGTTTTTATGCTTCTTAACTTATAAAAATCAGTATGTAATGAAAATTTGCTATTACAACGCACTTACTGCATTATAACTTTACTAGTTATCTTTTACGCTATAGCCAATTGGTAACAGTCATTCATTCGATATTGCAAGTTTATAAAAGTGTAAGAAATAATTTGGCTTTGATGATATTTAAATCATTTGCCATTTTTTATTAAAAAAGCAATGAATAGCTTAATATAAACTAATTGTTTCCTGTAATAGGTCAGGCATATTATAATAGCAGCAATAATGCCCCTACTTGGAGTGGGATATAATTATGACAGTTACTGTCAACATCCGGGATTGCGGAGCATAACACTTGATCGGGGATTAAAGAGTGAAGAATGGTTTGAAGGCGGGTCTCGGCGTCAGTATAATCAAGGGTAATCACGTCTTCCGCCCATGTCTCTGGGATTAACTGATTTGTGTTAGCAGACGCTTCATTAGAAAGGGTTCACCTTTGATGCGGCTGCGAATCCTTGTGTAATTTCACTGTTGTCGTCCTGTTAATAACAGGGCCTAATCCCGCATAATATCCTGATTTATGTATTACGACAATTATCCTATTTATGTGGTTACCTTTTGCTGTCATGGACAGTGATTTTCCAGGCGTCTAATAAGACGACGTAAGTAAATTTTAGTTTAGTTTGAAGAGGCTGGTGGTATGTAGTGGTAATTATGTAGACGACGGCTCAGGCTACATTATATGAAAATCTTTAGTTAATAGTGAAGAGGTCATTGACGCATGTAGTTAACTTAATAACTAAATAGATGGTTTCTTGGAGAACAGCTCGTAATGTCTGATTACATTTGGGCCTCTAAATAAACGTGCTTACATATTACTCAGCCGGTTGGATTTTTTTTTTGAAATTTTGTTTATATCTTAAAGTTTAGAAAAGAAACCAAAAAGTCTGGACGCAGCAAGCGCGTTATGGTAGTGAATTTTTATTAAAATGTTTTTTAAAGCAAATATGTGTGTTTTTTTTTAAGAAAGCCGGCATCAAATTTGGTTACCAGTATAACCTATATAGTAAAAACAATGTACCATCTTTCATCAAAATAACTTTATTGTTTGAAAGCAAACTTAAAGTGCTTCCGAAAAAGCTGATTTCTTGGTCAACCTTATAGATTAATAGCAAATTGAGCTATTCAAATTTGAAGCATTTAATGAAAATTCGCAACCATAACACACTTGCTGCGTCCAGAATTTCGTTTCTTACAAACATGCATTATATTTCGATGGAAAATGCAATAACGTAAGACGTAAGAAAATTTGTATCACCAACGACTTATGGGCCACCTATGATTGCAGAAATATTTTTTGTAGATGAAGCTCAAGACACCGTATAATTAATGTATACAATGTTTTTCGTATCTTGTATAATAGCGAATATATTGAGCTTTATTGATTTTTTACGAAAATTCGACATAAATTATATACCATTAAACGATAAACTCTATAGCGAAGGCAGTAGCCAAAGGATCAGAGAAAGGGTCCATTTGAAATAAATTTTCTGGAAAGATTTTAGTAAAATGAAGGACAATGACGGTTGAAGCTGAGACTTCAGGGTTTGTAAAACATTCCTCTTGAGACATTTTCTTTCCATAGCCCGTTTCAAGTTCTTTGCCTAAATGTTGCCAATGTTGACGTTCTAAATCGAGATTTTGACGTTTTGAGGAAAAATTCAATTTATTTTTCTTTATATGCCTCTAACTTTTTTATCTTTTAACTTACAGAGCTAAATTTTGGTAGGTAATACTTATAATGATATAAACCTATGTACGAAATTTGGTTTCCCTTACTTTTGTTATTTCCGGAGATATAAAAGAAAACACAAAATTTTCAAGGAAAACCTAGGTCGATTTTCCTGCCTAACGAACTTATCCAAGCCACTTGCAAAAGGAAAGTATTCACCAAATTTTATCAAGATAGGCCCTTTATTTTTTGAGTTATCGGCATGATACACACACACATACACACACACACACACACACACACACATATATATATATATATATATATATATATATATATATATATATATATATATATATATATATATATATATATATCTATATATGCATATTATTATTTTTTATTTCAACAACACACCAGGAGGGCTTACAGCCTAAATAATATCGTACGGTGGGTGTCGACAAGGAGGAAAGAGGCAACTTGCTAATTCTGAACTTGAAAGTTTGGAGGTTCAGGGGAGAAGGAAACACATGTGCCGGCAAGGAATTCCACAACTTGGAAGTCCTCGGGACAAAAGAGCGGGCATAACAAGATGTTCTATGTCTGGTGACCTGGACAGTATAAAGGTGCATTCGCTCTGTTTCTCTGGTAAATATTTTGGGGGCAGCAGGTGGAGGAACTATGGAAGAAAGCTCCTCTGAGCAGTGCCCGTGCAGATATCTATAAAAGAGAGAAAGATCACCAACAACACGTCGGTAGGCAAGGCATGGCAGCCTTTGGGTGATGGTAGGGTCACCGATGAGACGTATAGCTATCTTCTGAATGGAGTCCAGGATATCGAGTGTAGATGCGGCAGCAGCACCCCAGATGTGGGAGCAGTATTCGAGGTTTGGTCTTATTTGTGAAGTTTATAATGTATAGAGATTAGCGGGTGAAAAGTATTTGCGAGCCCGGAAGAGGAAACCTAATGTCTTAGCAGCCGCTTCTGCAATTGATGTGATATGTTGATACCAATTGAGATTTCGATCCACAGAAATGCCAACAAGTGAAAATGACTCATTACTTTGAATAACTTGGTTGTTTATTGTGATAGATCTAGGGCTGGTGTATCTCTTATGAGAAAGAAAGCAAGACTGTGATTTGGTGGGGTTGAATTGTACAAGATTTCTACTTCCCCAGTCTAATATTTTTTGGAGATCCACGGAGACAGAACCCTCCATGAATCTGTGATCCTCATATAATTGGGCTAAAGAGACAGGCCTAGAATATTGTATATTTGAGTGGAGGGTGCTGTCGTCCGCGTAACTGTCAACTGGGTTGGATGTGCTAGAGAGGCGGTCATTGATGTGGAGAAGAAACAAAGTAGAGGCTAAAGCTGAACCTTGAGGAACTCCTGCATTAATTGGATACAGTTTATCCGTAGTAGTATTTTATTCCAGCTTCTAAATCGGGGAGTCTGGTGCAGGGTAGATTTCTACGGACGTACGAGCACACGCCTCCATGCAATCTAAAGAAAGTAAGGAGCTCATACACCGGGAAATTAAGGTGATTAGTGGCTGTTTTGGCACTGATTTGAGTTTCGGTGATGAAGAGGAGTTGGGGCCTATTAGCCTGGAGGAAATAGAGGACGGAGTTCAGGTTAGAATATAGGCCACATATATTCGAGAAGGATAGGTTAAATCTTGATGCTGGCGCCCCCATACACCCCTCTCCCGGAGATCCGAACGGAGGGGTATTTTACCTCCGGAATCTTTTGTACAAGGAGGAACCATCATCATTTTTGCTTATAAGGGAAATCTACTCATACACCAGAACTGGAAACGTCCGCTGGAACTTCACTGGCCGCTTGATGTAAGGGGTGGTACCTCCTCGGGCGTGAAAAAAATCCTTTACTATTATGTAAAGGAAAATTCCACTACCACCCACCATATATATATATATATATATATATATATATATATATATATATATATATATATATATATATATATATATATATATATATATATATATAATTAGCGCCCATTTGAAGAAATGTTTTCAAAATTCAAAAGTCGGCATCTCCTCATTAGTGAATTTTTTTTAAAGAAAATTCACTAAAAGGTAGATCTTAACAAGGAGATATCTGCGCGTACAGACACAATAAGCGTTTAAAGGCAATTGCCAAAAAAATACTGGGCTAGAAAAAATTGGAAGCAAGAAAACTGTGGATGATAGCCGAAATACACAAGTTAATACAAAAACCTAACAAGTGGAGAAAGATTAAGAACAAATAAAAGTTTGAATGCAGCAAGTAAATTATAATAGCAAATATATTATGGTAAAAATGTATACAATTTAAGTGCTTTAAGTTTCCTTTTAGTAAATTTTATTTAAAAAAAACCAACCCTGGTCCAGTGGTTTAAAAGGGTTCCAGCAAATAATGGAGTCCTATAAGGCGAGTTCTAATCCTAGTTAGCGAGTTCACTTTTTATATATTTTTTTAATCTACGTGTCCCGAATATGGATTCTAGAGGCCCTAGTTCACACTCATTTAAAGATTTTTTTAAATATCGCGATCACCTCATCAACGAATTTTTTTAGCGAAAATTTGCTAGAAGGAAAAAAAAAACAAACAGGGAAAAGCTGGCCTAATTTGAAATGTTATCAGGTCTTAATTTTTTATATTGACAATTTCTCAACAAAGTTAATATGCATAATTTTGTAGTTTGTGTTTTTGGAGTAAAATAAAGCTTATTATTTATATTATTGATAAAATGTGTAAGCTACAATGAGATGGAAGAACTGTTGGTGAGAGTAATGATTGAGACGACAAGGCGACATTGCCTTTAAACTGTATTGATGATGATGTTATTGGGTAAAGAAAATGCTAAAAAAACAATGAACTGTACTTATGAAAACCTTCAACTTCCGCTAAACAAACCCGCAGAGATGGACAAATATAGATGGTGGGAAAGCAAGACAAAGAGATGATGACTGGGGGTGAGACAACTGTGTCTTCGTCTTATTGTAATTGATTACGAAACTGTCGTTATTGTTGGCGGAAGGGAGGATAGGGAAGGGCAAGGCAAGTAAAAGGAAAGGAAAGCTTCGACATCCAATTAAAATTCAAATTACTCATAGTGTAAATGGTCATGTTTTAGAGTAATTAACAAGAATCTAATTTATAAATGAAGGTGCACACGACTACGTAAAGTTATTTATGAGTAGGAGATACCTCACTTCGCTTTATTAATCTACATTAATTATCTCCTTTGAGTGGCGCGGGGTGTCCTTTTACGCACATGATTTAAACCCCTAATTGACAAACTTAATTATTATTCGGGCTGCTAATTAGTGACACAGTGATTCCGACATTCGCTAGCCTGCACTCGATGAAAATGATCGCTCTCATTCCAATTTATGTCCGATTGGAAAATATTACCAATTAACACGGAAAAAGAATGATTATGCCGTGAAACATTCATATATACTAGGGCAAAAATGAAGAGCAAAGTAACATTCATGTGATGTTTGATATTTGCAGAGCTGTGTTGATTGATTGGTTGATGTCTGCTATAAACAACTAACAGGCTAAATGAGAAGACAGCACTATTCAAAATAAATAAGCAATGATCCTGTTGCATAAGGTACGCAAGTGACACAGCACTAAAGAAAAACGGCAAAAGACTTAGAAATAATGCTTAGTGGATTGTGTACCAGGAAGAAATAAATTTTAAATCAATATAATAAAAAAGTCTGGACGCAGAAAGTGCGTTATGGTAGTAAATTTTCATATAAATGATCTGGCACGAAATATTTTTAACTTTTTTTTCTTTTAGCATAGAAATAGAAATTTTGGTATATAGTTTCCATTTAATATCATAAACTTACGTACCAAATTTGGATACCATAGCCTTTCTATTTTTTGAGATAAAAATTTTTTTTAAAAGGAAACTCAAAACTTTCCCGAAAAACCTACTTAGATTTTCCTGGACAACGAACTTACCCAAGCCACTTACAAAAGAAAGGCACATGTAAATTTTATCAAAATCGGTCTATTATTTTTTGAGTTATCGGTGTGATACATATATATATATATATATATATATATATATATATATATATATATATATATATATATATATATATATATATATATATATATATATATATATATATAAAAATTAATACTAACCCTGCGGGTCCTAGATCGCGCTCATTTGAAGAAATTTTTTCAAAATTCAACAGTCGGGATCTCATTAGTGATTTTTTTCTAAGAAAATTCACTAAAAAGCAAATTAACATAGAGAACCATATAAAAAATTGAAACTGACCCTGGATATGGCTTCTAGAGGGCCTAGTTTGAGCTTGATATATATATATATATATATATATATATATATATATATATATATATATATATATATATATATATATATATATATATATATGTTTCACACCGATAAGTCAAAGAATAATGGACTGATTTTGGTCAAATTCGCTGAGTAACTTCGTTTTGCAAGTGGATAAGTTTGTTAGCCAGGAAAATCAGCCCTGGTTTTTGTGTTTTCTTTCGGAAAAAAATTATATCTCCGGAAATAACAAAGCAAGGGTAACTAAATTTGGTACACTGGTTTATACCATAAAAAGTATCCTATGTACCAAATTTTAAGGCTCTAAGTTAAAAGACAAAAAGCTATAGGTAAACTACTGATTAAAAAAATTTAAAACATCAAAATTGATAATTATGGTAGTAGTATTAATGTGAGTGAAAAATACGACACGAAATGACTAACAAGCTCCTATATCTGTGTCTAAGTCGTTATTTTCCTTCACTTCATTGAAATGTAAGCAAAAAATCCATTCTCAATAAAAATTCTTTGGTGTAAATAGTAAAGACGTTAGACAATTAACATACTACCGGATATACCGGCTAGTACATACATCTGTTATGTCGACCGTGGCCGAGTGGGCTAACCCCTGTACATATGATAATCGAGTCCTATATGACGAGTTCCAATCCTAGTTAGTGACTTTATTTTGTATCAATTTTTTTGGTCTTATTTCACTTTACCGTTATCTAATCAGATTGTTGTTATTCCGATTATATTTTTAGCAATTTTTTTTTAAAATAATTTAATACAGAGGAGATGAAAACTTTTAAGACCTAATTCAATTTGAATATCATAACTGGTTGTTTCTTCTTGCCCTAACTTATTGAAACCGTTCCATATTTAATACAGTCGCAGATTTTTCCTGTGGCTTCACAAGTGCTTATTTTTAGTGAATTTTCTTAAAAAAACATTCACTAATGAGGAGATCCCAACTTTTGAATTTTTTCTGTGATCGCCCTAGAGTGTTAATGTGTATTTAACATTCTTAATGAAACAAAATGTCTGGACGCACCATGTGCGTTATGGTATTGAATTTTCATAAAAATGATCTGGCACCAAATATTTTTTATAACTTGTTTTTCTTGTAACATGGAAATATAAATTTTGGATATAATTTCCTTTTAATATCATATACTTACGTACCAAATTTGGTTACCATAGCTTTTCTATTTTTTAAGATAATTTTTTTCCGTGCCAGCCACAGTGTCCAGCCCCAGTCTTTTAACATTATTAATGTTTTGATAACAGTAATTGGGTCTTGACTATTTTTAGTGTGTGTGTTTTTATTGTATGCTTTTATATTTTGTTTTATATTGTATCCAGGTAGTGTACTTTTATTTGGCAGGCCTCATGCAGCCAGTTGGCCAGTAAACTAAACTAATAAGGGCTAAATTTAAATTAAATATAATCGAGTAAAGAAACCATTTCGCGATAAATTTATTATGTCGGGTAGATTTGCATGTATCTTCAAAACGTTTAATCTAAAATGAACTAAAATAACTATTTTACCTGACAAATGTACTAAATATATGTTTCCTGACGATCCACAGTTTCTAAGTATGCTGACAGTAAAGATTCATATCATTAAATGAGCTCAGAATAAGTGGAATTTGCTTCCTGTTATCTGACTCATATTATTGATTTTAAATTCACCTACCACTAAATAATTTTGTGAATCATATGTGGGTGTATGACATGTCTATCTTGAGCTGCTCTACATATTTGATGAAGCATCTAATCAGTTACAGTCACAATTAACAAATATAAAGCTACCCTTGCACCATGATTCTGTTAAAATTTTTAAAAAGAAACTACGATTCATAAATTGTAATTGCCCTTACTTAGTGAAACTACTAGATAATAAATACAGATGAAGAAACTTCATCTCTGAGTTCACAAATGCTTGTTTTCTTCGCTGCAACCGGTTTTGCCTTTTACAATATCGTTAGACAAGAAAAAATTATTTATATGCATTATGCTACTTATACTATGTATAAATCCGTTGCTACCCTAGGGTATTTTGTTAAACACAAACTGTTAATGACAGATGGCGTCTTTAAAATGTCTATATGATATATGTCATTATTTAACATGGTAATAAACTCAACTTATAATAATAATGTTAACAATAACAACGATAAGAATAGTAAAATAACCAATTAATAATAATAACAATATAAGCAGGTTCTATATAACGAAAATATCGACATACATCAACTGATTACATTATTACAAATATACAGCTAGGCGTATTCCGTTTAATACATTTATTTAAAAAATTTCGGGACGCAGCAAGTGCGTTATAGTAGCGAATTTTCATAAGAATTGTACACTATTATTATACGGTATATTACTAAAATTAATACTTTAAACTTACACAGACCTTGAAGATCGATTTTAGAGATCCTAGTACGCGCACATTTGAAGAATTCTTTCGAAAGTATTACCATCGATATCTCTCTATTATCAAAAATATCTTGCGTTCTAACTCCTTTTGAGAAAAACGCCCAAAACTCAATTTTCTATGAAGCTAAAGAACTAAATTTTGCTATATCTGTAGATGGTGTAAGTCTTTTTAAAAGAGACTTGCATTACAAATTTCAATAAAGTTATACAGAAGATTTCCGGAAGGAAACATATTTCATATTTAGAAAAGTCAAGTATCTGTCAAATTATAAACGTAGCCGTTATCTTTTCTTATTAATCGCCAGTGTGATTTCGTTTTAGTCACCCCAATCAAACCGCTTTTTTCTATAACAATTACAACAATAACAAAATTATAAATGTAGCCTCAAAGGTGACAAACTTATTTAGGCGTTTTAAACAAAAATGAGATCTTGTTCCAAACGTATGAAATCTGTGCACTATTGTTTAGCCAAATGTCAAAATAAAACATAAGAAACATATATTCATCGAGCTGAATTCGATCGCGTAACCTACTGCTTATGAGGCAAGCGCGCTGCCTCTCAGCCATCTAGGTATACGTCAACTAACGTTTTATTTACATAATACATTAGATTGGCTTCATGCCCGGGATATTATATTCAAATTATATTCAAAGTACACGTAACATTTAATTACAGAATTATTAGAATTACAATCCAAATATATCCCACGACTGTTTCGGACGTCTTATGTTTAAATATAAGATAAAAGAAACTATTTTAGAATCCTTTTTATAGGGACTTAGCTTGATTCTGTTTATATTTATACTATACTATGCGATAGAATAATATATCTATGCTGCCCTTAAACTGTATTTGAGGCCGTTCATAAAGCTACAAATATAGTGTCTTTTAATAACTCATTGAATCCCCCAGTTAAATAACAATCACTTGGCAAATTTTTAATTTCATGTCGTCGGTCATTTTCCATAATTGCGGCCGAGATTTCACGATTGTTGGTTCGGGTAGTATGTATTATGCCTGGTATATATTTAGTTTGGTTACCGTTGATGTATGGTTTATACCCGTTGTATGAATCAATCTACGCGTGGCAGTTAACTACTCTGTCTGTCAGGCATTCGAATTTAAGCTAAGTCGTCTCAACGCATGTCCTTAAGACTTTATTTTTAATTTGGGAAAAAATCTAAATATTGTGTACCAAATTACCTAAAATGCACAACATAGGTTTATTTGCACTATTTATAGCCACATGTAAAGTCTCATTTCGGTTACTCTGATACTTACAAAAATATAGCGTTTTCAAAAAGTTTTCCCCGATTTCCCACCAGAAAAACTTGAGCATAAAGGCTGATTAATGAACTCGACCTCGGTTTTCGCCCAAACAAGGTTTCTGCTAAGTTTTATTGAAATCAGTTTAGTATTTTGTGAGTTATCGCTCGGCTACATATAATATATACATAAACATATATAAACTTTATCAGACCTCGTTTTTGGGTTCTAGGGACCCAAATTCGCGCATTTTTGAAGATATTTTTTCAAAAGATTTTTATCATGACCTTTCTATTAGCGAATTTTTCTTAATGAAAATTCGCTAAAAGAAGAGTTTTTATTGACACTCTATTTTACTCATTTAAAACAAAATTATTGTTGCGTGTATGCCCTTTTTAATTTTCAAACATTAAAAAAGGAAGTTTGCACTTGTCATTACAAAAAGTTAGCGGCTCTATGCGACTATTTACTGTGGGACTGTTGAGATTTTTCAGTGTGGTTATTTCTAGGTGCAGAAGCAAGTATGTTCTTTGTGTCAGTTGTTAACATTTCTAGAAGTTTGACCGATGTATACTGCATTAAAATTTGTTGAAACAAAATTTTAAATACCAGCTTTTGTAAAGGAATAGGATTTTTCTTTCGCGTTAAATAGTAAATCACGTGTCGTCTTGTAATATTGGAAAGCTATCTTTATGTTTGGACTAACATTTAAAATTATTGACATGTTTCCAAAGTTAGTCGTCGAAACACACATTTTATTCTGATTGTCACTAGTATTTGAATAAATTAAATTAAAAGTTCATTTGTATTTTTTCTGTCTATCATCTTAGTTATTATTTTAACCTTTATTAATGTCATCATCGAAATTTATTTTTCCAAATTGATATCTACTGAAAATGCACGATATATGATTTTGTAGAAACGGGCGACATGAACCATAAGGTGTAATTGTGTAAGTGTAAGTAAGTTTCATGTATATTGAAAAGTCAAGTAAATTATTTCCAACGTTTTAATCCTTAAGTCTAAGAAACTTACACTGTTGCTGGTTTCTTCTTCTAAAGTAAATTTGTTACAAAAATACAAACAAATGAGAAATACCGTCTTATTATGGTTGTATCACGTGTTCGTTCACGTTCTCCTGTAACCTGTGCATTTCTTTTCACGCTACATTTTTACAATATCCATATAAAAATAAAAATATTATTTCAATTGTAAAGTTTTGAGAGTATTTGATAAATGATACTTTGTCAGCAGTACCTGTAAAAATTTCTGTTCAAACCTTAGAAGAAATGCTCTCAGATAATTTTGAGACTACCGCACGCATGCAATATTACAGTATGTTCTATATTAAAATAAATATGGGAACGAAATCATATTTGTAACATCCAGCCTGTGTTTTTTCTTCCACGCTTGCAGCAAATAGATATAAAGCAGCAACTTTTATTAGATTATCATGTCGTGTCTTCATTTTTTCAAATAGGTTGCCGCTGCTTATATATTATTATTTAAAAGTTCAATATCTGAAACTATAAGTCCTAAAAAAAAAAACAAAGTTTTGTTATCAAATAACACGATACAAGCGTGCTAGTTTAATAAAAAAAATTCGGAACGCAGCAAGTGCATTATAGTAGTGAATTTTCATAAGAATTGTACATAATTAATATACGGCATATTACTAAAGTTAATACTTTAAACTTACACAGACTTTGAAGATTCACTTTAGATGTCCTAGTACACGCAAATGAAGATTCCTTTCGAAAGTGTTACCATCGATATCTCTATTATCAAAAGAATCTTGTGTTCTAACTCCTTTTGAGAAAAATGCCCAAAACTCAATGCTCTATGAAGCTAAAAAAATAAATTTTGTCTGTAAGTAGTGTGTAAGTCTCTTTAAAAGAAACTTGTATTACAAATTTCATTAAAGTTACAAAAGATTTCCAGAAGGAAAGTTTATTCATATTTAGAAAAGTAAAGTATCTGCAAATTATAAGCGTAGCAGTTATTTTTCTTTATTAATCGCCAGTATGATTACGTTTTAGTCAACTTAATTAAACCGGTTTTTTCAATATCAACATTAACAAAATGTCTGCTGAAAATTATAATTTCAGACTCAAAAGTGACAAAGGTTATTCAGGCGTTTTAAACAAAAATGAGATCTTGTTCAAAACGTATGATATCTGTGCACTCTTGTTTTTCCAAATGTGAAAATAAAACAAAACAAAACCATGCATTCATCGAGCTGTGATCGATCACGCAACCTTCTACGTTAAAGCGAACCACGCTACCACTGAGCTATTTAAGGATACGTTAACTAACGTTTTGTTTACATGATAAGTGACACAGGTTTAATGGCCGGGATACTATATTAAAAGTAAACGTAACAATTATTTCCAGAATTAGTAGAATTGCCATTGAAACACATTTAACTACTCTTTCGGTCTTATCTGACGTCTAATTTTTAAGTTTAAAGATAAAAGAATCTATTTTGGAAGCATTTTTATAGACTTGAATGGACTTTTTTTACATTTCTACTATATTATGCTACACTTTCAGTCTAAAACCACCGCATAATAATTCTATGATGTGCCAAAATCGTATTTGGTGCTGTTCGTCAAGCTACAAATATAGTCCATTTTAAAAATTGATTGAATCCCCCAGTTAAATAACAATCACTTGGCAAATTGTTAATTTGATGTCGTCTGTCATTTGCGATATTTGTCGCCAAAATTTCACGATTGTTGGTTCGGGTAGTATGTTTTATGCCTGTTATTTATTTAATTTGGTTACCGTTGATGTATGGTTTATACCTGTTGTATTAATCAATTTGCGTGTGGCAGTTAACTACTCTGTCTGTCAGGCATTGGACTGTAACCACTAAGTCGTTTCGACGCATGTCTTTCAGGTTTTATTTTTAATTTGGAAAAAACTCAAAATGAACCAAATTACTTAAAATTCACAAGATAAGTTTATTTACACCATTTCTAGCCCCATTCCAGTTACTCTGATACTTACAAAAACATATAAAAGTTTAACTGACCTTGGTTTTGGGTTCTAGTGATCCAAATTCGCGCTTACCCGAAGAATTTTTTTCAAAAGCTTTTCATTGTGATCTCTCTATTAGCAAATTTTTCTTAATTAAGATATGCTAATACAATGTTTTGCTTGACACTGCGATTGTTCACAGTGTCAAATTGAGCAATGATGCTTCAAATCAAATAAAAAGTCTTAGTATGTCTTAGGAATTTAGTATAACAAGAATCACAAAGTAAAAGCTAATCTGGCCAAATGACCTAAACCAATAATCAACAAAAATGGCAAATATTCACGAAATTGTTATCACAGAAGAATGTCTGTCTGCAGCAAATGTCTTACGGTAGAGAATTCTCAAAAAATGATTCTAATTGTAACATTTTAATTTGCAATCAACTTTCAATTTTGATACTGAGTAAAGTTTGAGAAGGCAAAGCGTGTAGCAAATTTCCTCCAAAAACTTTATTATTTTCGTATTTTCGAAGTTATTTTTTTGGAAAGAAACCAAATTTTTGTAAGAAAAGCTATTCAGATTAGATTGCCTAATGTTTAGAAAAGAAATATAGATGCCGTATTTGATCAAAAATTAACTCGAAATTATTGCTCGAATACGCACAAGCACACAATATATATATATATATATATATATATATATATATATATATATATATATATATATATATATATATATATATATGTTGTTGTTTATTGAATCTGCAGCGTGACGAATGACCTTTGTTTTGCTGCATGTCATTCAGGTGGGATAATGTGGCAACTAGATTGTGAGACTTTAAAGTATGCCTGGCAACCCTGTTAACTTATTAAGACTATATAACATGTTAGCACAGGACAAGTGGTGACAGGGCCAGCAATTCATTCAGTATTGCGGGATCTCCGCAGTGGTCTAGCATTCTATGTTGGCTTTATTTCATATAACTAAGTGTTTGCCACATTATTTTCGTTCACTTTAATAATTTGTATCGTATTGCTTCTGAACTTGAGACATTTATGTTTAAGCAAAAATAAACTGACAACAACATATTTAGAAAATGATATGATACGAATAAATACTAAGATTTAGATTGTTAATAATTATTAATTAAATTGTGACATTTTATTTCTTGTCAAACTCCTCCACCATTTGCGGCATGGCCCCATTCATCATGTTCATCATGGAACCAGGTACTTGCATAATCGCTCCAGGTACCTGAGATGCCATACCGACCATGCCGGACATGGCATCACCTGCAGTGTTGATGGCTCTACCCATGGTACCAGTGGCTAACTGCACGCCTTGCTGCATGATGTCGAAACCAGGAAAACTTGCCTGCAATTAAAAATTCATATTAAAACAAAAACATACAGTCATTTTATTTTGAAAAACACTACGTCAGTTCTATATAACAAACAAATCCCTCATCACAATGTAACGAAAATGCTTGCAACAAAAGCATTGAATTTGATTAAACTAATTTAGTATATAACATTTGTTGTGGGACAAAGTAATATTTCTTCTGAACTGTTGTTAACGCATATATTTGTGTGTGTTAGGATAACGGTAATCCGCATATATTTCAAAAAGTCACTACTCAAAATCAATATCTGAGCAGGTTTCGTTGCAAATAAAATTATTTTATCGGCCTCTGTTATGGAAAACGGCACAGGCATGTTGTATCTATATAAAATGTTATAAACGTTAATTGAAGTGTACGACCAGTTTCGCTAGGGTCACTAGATACTCACTAGTTACTATGTGGATACATCAAGCATTTATACCCGCAAAATTTAATAGTCGATTGTCATTAAATATCGCCAAAACCGGTAGATTATTTATATCCAAACTACCTGGAAAATTGCATAAATATACTAATTATCATACCTCATTGTTAGAAAATTAGCATGATAGAGCACAATTTATAGTAACATCACGATGGAGCACCACTGCATTAAGCAATGACGGTTAATTAAATTCTTGATCAAAGTTATCCTGGTAAATATATTGGGCGATGTGGTGCTGTTCAATGGTCCCCGAGATTGCCAGACCTGACGTTACTTGATTTGTTTTTTAAAGTCATTGGTAAATCTGAATCTAGGAATGTCAAGTTTCGAATAACGGAAAATTCAGATAATCCAAGAATGATGGCATGTCACATACAAATCCTTTTAAAACTTCTAAAGAGATACAATATAAAAATGTGTTCTATATTGTCTAACTAAAACTTAAATTTCAACGTCTTGTGAAATAACAAAAATATTTATTTTAGGGTTTTCAATTTTAAGAAACTATATTTATTACTGTTAAATAGGCATTGCAAACATATCACAACTTTTACAAAAAAAAGCAGGTAGCAGCTGACATAATTGAGATAGTTTCTTGATCTATATTGCACTTCCTTAAGCTGAAAATTCTTGTTTAAAGTCTTATTAGACAGCCACATTCTTGTTTAATCTGTTTATAGAAATTGACTGATTAGCAACTTATTAGAAGTTAAATTTCAAGTTTCAAATAACGTTCAAAAACAATATCATCTCTAAATTTTTATTTTTATTGATATTATAATTCATGTGGATTATAATAAAGTTATCGGAAATACAGACCATTTTATTTCAATCGCTCGAAAACGAGTAGTTATTGCATTAGGATAACTGCAGAATAACAAATATGGATCTAGCTATTTAGGTATTTGCGGTTAATTATAACTGAAAGAACAGTCTCTTAGAATAGCACTAAGATAATTACTTTTGTTACTACTTGTCTGAGGGATGAGGCCTCCAATTAAAACAGGAATTTGAGACGCTGGAGAGTTATATTAGTAACGCGTTGAGTTCGAAATAACAATCGTACGCACACATGAGTTTCGATTTACACAAACGGGTTTCCTAAGAAAGATTATATCATTTTAATGTCGATCCTGCCTCTATTTATACCACCTTTTCAGAAATGAGCAAACCTGAATGTCAGATGTCTTAAATTTAATAAAACTTGTAACTTTGCTATGAAAACAATAATCAAATGTATTAAATTTAATTTCATCTTCTAGTTTTTCTTGTTAGTCGGTACAAGGCGTGCAAATATATATATATATATATATATATATATATATATATATATATATATATATATATATATATATATATATATATATATATATATATATATATATATATATATATATCATAATTGAAATAGCGTTTGGCAATGTTTTCTTTGAAGCGTTTATATTATTGTTTAAAATTATAGATTATAGATTCAAGTAAAATTTTGACTATCAATGAATCTACAAAACAATGTTTCCAAAGGTCACAATGCCATAAATAAACTAAGAGTGTTTTACATAACGCACTTACTTCATCACCTAGGCATATCATTAGGCCTGTATAAACATATTAGGTTCAATTCAAGTGAATATTCTTTGATAATCAATTCACTACAAACTATCTGATTTTTGTATCATTTCAATATGAAAATTCAGTCAATTCGTGTCACATTCCGTAGCTTAGAGACGCTAAAGTGAATAAATCATTTAACATATATATATCTTTATTCTATATAACATAATACTACATAGCTATGTCCTTTTCTAACCACTAAAAATATCACTCACTTTTAAGATTCTTTTATAACATATCATAACATATTGCACATGTATATAGTTTAATGGCACTATATGAGTTAAATTTAGAAAATATCAATTGACATGTTTTAAAGATATAACAATTTCAAGAAGAAAGTTTTATAAAGAAAAACTCGATTCTCTGAACTGTGTTACGATCGACTTTTTAAGCCATCGTACCATTTTAATTGCTCTACCATCTGTTTGAGAATTTTGTATAACTGCTATATTTTTCTGGATTTTGTTAGAGCGAATAAACTACTTTTATAAAAATGTATGAAAATTCCCTATATATTCTTTTGGTAACACAGCTCTGACTTCGACCAGAAATCTTCAAGAGGTACATAATAAAATGACCTAACTACAAACATATTGGAGACATAAAATCATCATTTCAAATAAAGATATTTTAATTCTTTAGGATCGAAATAACGACGCAGATAAATTTCCTACAGTCAAATATTAATACAATGGACTATTCATTTGAAAATATTAGAATATCAGCCGCAGTTGGGTCTAACTGTCTTTGTATTAGTGAATTTTCTTAAAAAAAAATTCACTAATGAGGAGATCCCGACTTTTGAATTTTGAAAAAATTTCTTCAAATGAGCGCTAATTAGGCCCCCCAGAACACATATCCGGGGTCGGTTTAAATTTTTATATGTTTATATATATATATATATATATATATATATATATATATATATATATATATTTATATATATATATATATATATATATATATATATATATATATATATATATATATATATATATATATATATATGTATCACACCGATAACTCAAAAAATAATGGGCCGATTTTGATTAAATTTGGTGAATAAATTCCGTTTGCAAATGGCTTGGATAAGTTCGTTAGCCAGAAAAATCGGTCCAGGTTTTCCCGGAAAATTTTGTGTTTTCTTTCGAAAAAAATTTATATCTCCGGAATTAACAAAGTAAGGGCAACCAAATTTCATATGCGGATTTATATCATTATAGGCAAGTTACCTGTTAAAATTTAGCTCCGTAGGTTAAAGGATAAAAAAGTTACAGGCATTCAAAGAAAAATAAATTTGGATTTTCCTCAAAACGTCAAAATTGCGATTTTAAACGTCAAAATTGGTGAGTACATTCCTTTCGCAAGTCGCTTGGATAATTTTGTTAGCCAGGAAAATCCGCCGAGGTTTTCCCGGAAAAATTTGTGTTTTCTTTCGCAAAATATTTATATCTCCAAAATTAACAAAGTAAGGGCAACCAAATTTGGTAAGCTGGTTTATATCGTTATAGGTGTGCCACCTACCAAAATTTAGCTCTGTAGGTGAAAAGACAAAAAAGTTATGGGCATTTAAAGAAAAATAAATTGGGGGTTTCCTCAAAAAGTCAAAGTGACAATTGAAAACGTCAAAATTCGCAACATTTAGGCAAATAACTTGAATCTAATACGATCTATGGAAAGAAAATGTCTCAAGAAGAATGTTTTACATACACCGAACTCTTAGTTTCAACCGTCATTGTCCTTCATTTTACTAAAATATTTCCAGAAAATTCATTTCTAATAGACCCTTTCTCTGATGCTTGGCAGTAGCCTTAGCTATAGAGTTTATTGTTTAATGGTATATAATTTTTGTCGAATTTTCGTAAAAAATCAATAAAGCTCAATATATTCGTTATTATACAAGATATGAAAAAATATTGTATACATTAATTATACGGTGTTTTGAGCTACATCTTAAAAAATTATTGCGACAATCACAGGCTGGCCCATAAGTCGTTGGTGATACAAATAATTGTTTTTTTGTCGAAAACGCCTTATATTTTTGCATTTTCCATCGAAATATAATGCATGTTTGTAAGTTAAGAAATTCTGGAGGCAGCAAGTGCGTTGTGGTTGCGAATTTTGATTAAATGCTTCATATTTGAAAAGCTCAATTTGCTATTAACCTATAAGGTTGACCAGGAAACGGATTTTTTCAGTAACACTTTTGGTTTACTTTTGGAAATTTCTGTACGTTTTCAAACAATCAAGTTATTTTGATGTAACATGGCACATTGTTTTTACTATATATGTTATACTGGTAATCAAATTTGATGCCTGCTTTTTCTATATAGGTTATACTGGTAACCAAAATTGATGTCTGCTTTCTTAAAAAGAAAACACACATATTTGCAATAAAAACATTTTAATGAAAATTCACTACCATAACGCACTTGCTGCGTCCCGAAATTATTTTTTTATGCACTTGAAGCGTCCGAATAAGAAAATCAATATTCCGTCTCTTAAAATATTATTTCAATGTGGCATCTCCATTTCTTAAAACCAGAAAGAGGTTATAAGTTTCAACGGCGTTTTTGGACTTCACCCAATCACACACGAGCATTTATCCCTGTAGAAATTTCAACCGAAACAGGGAATGCGAGCTTATAAATATGAGTAAGCGTGGCGTCAGAGACATCTTCCTGTGACCGCAAATATTTAGTCTCTGGGTGCAGAAGAAGTTCGGCACTATCTAACTAAATCACAAGTGATGTGTTTCGAATTCAAGTTATAAATCGTGGTCCCTTCAGTCTATTGTGGTGTGTCAAATACCTCATTTGACACACTTTTCCCTTTTTCTATCATTTCATAACTTACAGGGTATTTTTCTGTTTAATTACAGGGGCCTTTTCCTGGTCTTCCCGGTCTTCCTTTCTTGCTTTGCCCGTTTGAGTTTGCGTATGAACATCTGGAAGTTATCTAAGCTTATGTCTGATAATCTGTGTATCTACTTCTAAAAGTTTGAGCTGAATTTATGGGTTTTGCATTTGATGAATAGTTATCGGGCAAGAGATTACCACCTCATTAAATCATTCTATTGCTCCACACACAAATTTCGCTGCCTAATATTGGAATGAAGATTTTGACGCCTAATTCGAGTTTTTTTCTTAATGAGAATTGGTAATGAAGCACAAAGGAACAAGTGAGTTTTTCCTGACAAGAACTAAAGTTCTATTAGCTCCACTCCTACCTAACAAATTTTCTGGACAGGATACAAGTCAACTAAAAAAGGTTATATTATTATTATTATCTTTTTCGTGTGACATTGTTGAATTTTTTAAATACAAGTATAAAATTGATTCTATGATCATTTTTCATAAATCATAATTTGTGCGTAAGTATCGCAATAAAAAGTAACATTATTTTAGTAATATTAAATGCTGCGCGTTTGAAATTGGAGTCATGTTTTTTGTTAAATATTAATTGTTATTCCTGGGTAATTTTTCTAGTACATCAAACTATAAATCAATAACGTTTTCCTTGATTTTATCTCAGGAAAATTCATAATATTTTGTCTATATTTTTTCTTTGCCTATTAAATTTTAATAAATTATAAATTTAGTAGTGAGCAACGGGCCCTTAGCTCAAAATCTGATTTATTTAAAGTTAGCGATGCATTTGAAAATTAATTATGACTATCTGGCCAGATCAAAATTTATGTAAGCTTACTTTAAAGAATTTTTCGTATAATTTAAGTCTTATTTGAGATTTATTGCCTACCGATATAATCATTTTTGTTCACTTGAATAACATTTTATTACTGTGTGTGCCTTTTCATATGATTACTAAAGACCATTGTTGTGTTCTAATCACTGCTTATTATTGAAACAATGTTTTACAAACACAGTGTTTTTTTTTAATCTAAGCAACAATAAAGTGTATCGTTACCTAGATATATAAATTTAATAACTACCATTAGCTTGTATTAAAAATGTTTCACTTAAAGTCTGAAGAATATTAGCTTTTAGTTAAGATTGTTCAGCAAATAGAGTAGGTATATTTTTATTAGCAACCGTCTTATTTTATGAACTTCAGCATTATTGTCCCTTACCACCTTGTCAATAATAATGATACGCTGTTTTGCTTTACATCAATTAAGATTGGGTATTACTCTAAGGAGGGGTCTCGAATGTAACAACTGACCGACGAACTTAGCCTATGGAAAGAAATTGCTTGATTGGTAGAACAATCCCAAAATCTGTAGGCGGTGTAGAAGCTTTGCAAACCATGTTGTATAATATAAAAAGAAACTCTGGACGCAGCAAGTGCGTTATGGTAGTGAATTTTCATAAAAATGTTTTTATTGCAAATATGTGTGTTTTCTTTTTAAGAAAGCAGGCATAAATTTTGGTTACCAGTATAACCTATATAGTAAAAGCAATGTGCCATGTTTCATAAAAATAACTTTATTGTGTGAAAATGTACCAAGATTTCCAAAAGTAGACTTAAAGTGTTCCCGGAAAAACTCGTTTCTTGGTCAACCTTATAGGTTAATAGCAAATTGGGCTATTCAAATATGAAGCATTTGATCAAAGTTCGCTACCATAACGCACTTGCTGCATCCAGAATTTCTTTTCTTACAAACATGCATTATATTTCGATGGAAAATGCAATAACATAAGGCGTGTTTGATTAAAAAAAAAAGAAAATTTGTATCACCAATGACTTATGGGCCATCCTGTGATTGTAGAAATATTTTTTTAAGATGTAGCTCAAGACACCCTATAATTAATATATACAATTTTTTTCAAATCTTGTATAATAACGGATATATTGAGCTTTATTGATTTTTTACGAAAATTCGACAAAAGTTATATACCATTAAACGATAAACTCTATAGCTAAGGCTACTGCCAAGCATCAGAGACAGGGTCTATTTGAAATGAATTTTCTGGAAACATTTTAGTAAAATGAAGGACAATGACGGTTGAAACTAAGACTTCAGGGTTTGTAAAACATCCTTCTTGAGACATTTGATTTCCATAGCCCGTATTAGATTCAAGTTATTTGCCTAAATGTTGCCGATTTTGACGTTTTAAATCGCAACTTTGACGTTTTGAGGAAAACCCCAATTTATTTTTCTTTAAATGCCTATAACTTTTTTGTCTTTTGACCTACATAGCTAAATTTTGGTAGGTAACTTACATATAAGGACATAAACCCGCGTACCAAATTTGGTTGCCCTTACTTTGTTAATTCGGGAGATATAAATTTTTATCGAAAGAAAACACAAAATTTTCCGGGAAAACCTGGGAAGATTTTCCTGGCTAACGAACTTATCCAAGCCATTTGCAAAAGGAATTTATTCACCAAATTTAATCAAAATCGGCCCATTATTTTTTGAGTTATCGGTGTGATACATATATATATATATAAATATATATATATATATATATATATATATATATATATATATATATATATATATATATATATAAATATATATATATAAACATATAAAAATTCAAACTGACCCCGGATATGTGTTCTGGGGGGCCTAATTAGCGCTCATTTGAAGAAATTTTTTCAAAATTCAAAAGTCGAGATCTCCTCATTAGTGAATTTTTTTAAGAAAATTCACTAAAATGTGATGAACCTCGGAAATGTGTTCCAAAGTCTAACTGTCGACCATTTGAAACAATTTTTCAAAAATGCGAAAGTCGTTACCTCCTAAAACGAATATTTTCTTAATGAAAATTCGTTAATACCTAAATAAATACTAGAATTAAAAAAAAAGTTGGATACAACTTAAATATGTCAATGTGTTTTACACATTAGACACAAACTTTTGCCTTGCTTTTTAAAAGTAATTTTGCAAATCATTATTAGGGAATCATTCTGTGTATAGGATTAAGTTGCCGTAAGTATATTTTTATGTGTGTGTATATTAACATATATTTCTCTACTGCTAAATGATGATCAAGAAAATAAAGTGAGCGATACAAGCCAGCTACCTGCTCTCGCCGATTCTGTAGCTTGTCTCTTGTGCATGTTTGTCAATTTACGATCTGTCCAACAAGTTTAATTTCATTTGTTTCTTTCTGTGCCTGTAGCTTCGTGATGTGGCAGGTATACTATACTACATCCTGTCTTCTAATATTTCACAAAACCTCCTGGTGGCAAACGTATGTGTGCAGGAATCCTTACCACATAAGAAACAAGATCAAGTTGACATTTTGGTCTTTATGAAGTTTTATAGTGAATTTTCTTGAAAAAACTCAATAAACGGGAAATCGCCACTTTTGAATTTTGAAAAAAATAAGCGCGATTTATGTATCACACCGATAATTCAAAAAATGATACGCCGATGATGATCAAATTTGGTGAATACCTTCCTTTTGCAAGTGGCTTGGATAAGTTTGTTAGCCAGGAAAATCTGTTCAGTGTAAATAGATTAAGCAATGCATTGTTTTAATTAGTTAGTCGAATTCCTCCGGTCCGTGCCAGTTCTGAGTTGACCTTCAATGTATCGAAGTTCGACCACGAAAATATAATGCATGTTTGTAGGAAAAGAAACTCTGGACACAGCAAGTGCGTTATGGTAGTGAATTTTTATTAAATACTTCAAATTTGAAGAGCTCAATTTGCTATTACCCTATAGGGTTCGTTGGCCAGGAAACTAGTTTTTTCGGGAACGTTTTGTTTACCTCCGAAAATTTTTTGTACATTTTCCAACAATAAAGTTTTTTTGATGATATATGGCACATTGTTTCTACTATATAGGTTATACTAGTAACCAAATTTGATGCCTGCTTTCGTTAAAAAAAGACACATACTTGCTATTTAAAACATTTTAATGAAAATTCACTACCATAACACACTTGCTGCGCCCAGACTTTTTTTTATTTTAAAAAACATTTCAGTGAAAAGATCAGCATGTCTACTAAAACTTTGTTATGAGATGTAGGTATCATAGATTTGAAATCTTTCTGTTAGAAATTATGACTCAATGGCGATTATCACTAGAATCAGCAATTTAGAAATGTTGCCATGCTAACCAAAATATCTTCAAATCTAGTAACACTTACACGCCAAGCTGTCATCTAAAGCAGGATAGTGATCAACATTATTTTCATATTTCACGATGTCATTTTGTCGTGGTTGATTCTCTGTCTCCAGCGGCTCTTCTTATTTAATTGTAGACTTCATTAACTAAGCCAGGTTTTACAGAAGTTGTCCTCTTGTGGTAGCTCATTCCATTTCTCCAAGTATTAGTCCTTTAAATAAAGTTGTTAGAAAGTCTCTACGTCTCAAAAAAATGTTTCCATCTTTCTCTCTCGATATATTTAAGTAACAATTTTTCTTCTCAATCATTTTCATCACCACACTTTTTGTCTTTCCATCGGTATACCTTGTTCTTATCGAGTTTTTCTATGTCCACATTTCAAAAGCTTTTATATCCTTAATGCCCAAAAAACGAGTACTAGTGGAGCGACAAATCGTGCAGTGTTGCCATATTAACTAATATTTCTCAACATCTAGGGGAATTACGTAAATTTAAATACAAAAAAATTCAAGTATTATACGTGAAATTTTTTAAATCGATTCGCTATCATAACGCACTTGCTGCGTCAGGGCTTTTAATTTAGCTGTTTAGTTCTAGCCAAATCCTTCATTAGCAAATTTTTATTTAACAAAATTCGCTAATAGACAGGTATCGATGGTGAGACTTTGCAAACATTGTTTGTAATGAGCACAAGGTTGGATCCCTAGAACCCAAAACCGAGGTCCGTTTGACTTTGGTATGTTTTATATATATATATATATATATATATATATATATATATATATATATATATATATATATATATATATATATATATATATATATATATTCACTCAGATAACTCAAAAAATAGTTAGCCGGTTTTAATGAAGTTTGAGAAGTACCTTCATTTCCAGAATAGCTTGAATATGATTGGGACCCCGGAAATTTCTACCAGTGTTTCCGTGTATGTTTTGGTTTTTCTTTGGGAAAATTTTTGTATTTTCAACAATAACACAATCCTCATAAACAAATTTGGTACGCAGTTGCTTTGAGACCAAAATATTATATGTTGTTTACAAAATATATTTAAATACTACAGATAAAAATTACGTATTTGCTGCAAAAGGAACAAGAAGTAAAAAGTCGAAGACGCAGCAAGTGCGTTATGGTAGTGAATTTTCATAAAAATGATCTGGCACAAAATATTTTATTATAACTTTTTTTTCTTGTAACATAGAAATCTAAATTTTGGTGTATAGTTTAATTTTTATATCATAAACCTACCTACCAAATTTGGTTATCATAGAGTTTTTATTTTTTAAGATAAAAATTTTTTTCAAATGAAAACTCAAAATTTTTCCGGAAAACCTCGTCCGATTTTTTTGATCCACTAACTTGTCAAAGACATTTACAAAAGGAAGGTACATGCCAAATTTTATCAAAATAGACTAATTATTTTCTGAGATAAAATTTTTTTTTGAATGAAAACTCAAAATTTTCCCGGAAAACCTCGTCCGATTTTCCTGGTTAACAAACTTATCAAGGCCATTTATAAAAAGAAGGTACATGCCAAATTTTATTAAAATCGTCTTATTACTTTTTGAGATAAGAATTTTTTTCGAATGAAAACTCAAAATTTTCCCGGAAAACCTCGTCCGATTTTCCTGACTAACGAACTTATCCAAGCTACTTACAAAAGAAACGTACATGCCAAATTTTATCAAAATCGGCCCATTATTTTTTGAGTTATTGGTGTGATACATATATATATATATATATATATATATATATATATATATATATATATATATATATATATATATATATATATATATATATATATATATATATATATATATATATATATATATATATATATATATATATATATATATATATATATATATATATATATATATATATATATATATATATATATATATATATATATATATATATATATATATATATATATATATATATATAAACATATAAAAATTGAAACTAACCTCGGATATGGGTTCTAGGGGTCCTAGTTCGCACTCATTTGCAAAATTTTTTTCAAAATTCAAAAGTCGGGATCTCCCCATTAGTGAATTTTTTCTACGAAAATTCACTAAAACACAAATACTTTAAAATTTTACTGTTTTTTCTGCAGAAAATGTCAGAGTGACGTCTTAAAATGTTAAAATTGGTAATTTTTATACAAAAGTTATAAAACAAATGCAATTTGTGTACAACAATTATTGCAGGATGTGCCTTTACCAAAGTCTTAAATTTCTTCTTCAATACCTATTGAAGAAGAAATTTAACCAAAATATTTGCAAAAAGATATTCGAAGTAGACCCTCTCTAGGATGTTTTGGCAGCAGCGCTAAATTATAGAGTTTGTGATTTAAAAGCGTTATATATTTTTATTCAACAAAATAAATTCGAGAAAATCCCGGTTTTCAGTCAATAATTTGACAAAAGGACAGACGGTGGTACCTATACAACCAGTAGTAGAAGTTCAGACGCAGTAAGTGTGCTATGGTAGTGCATTGTCGTAAAACATGTTTTCGTCAAATTCTAATTATTTAATTTTGTCTCAACTAGACAATTAAATCTTGGTATGTAATAAAGTCTTCACAATAGTAACAGCTGTACACGATCTCATTATATCAGTTGCAATAGTTTCGGAGATATAATGATCTTAACATTTCTTTTAAATTTCTCGTGATATAAAAGATTTTTATGAAAATTCGTTACGATAAAGCATTTGCTGGATTCAGACATCTTTTGTAATTTGAAAAATTTTAATTCTCACCTGAGAGGCAACACAAGCTAACAAGGTACAAAGAAAAGAAACTACTATTATGGCATTGACTTGCATTTTGTACTGAAATTGAGGATCTTTTTACAAATTAAAAAAACCAAATTTGTATCAGTGCATAATTTTTATGCGTATAAATGTACATCGCTCGTGAGGAACGTGATTTTATTGCTTTTAGAGATGTAGTAAAAAAGTGCAATTACAAACAACATTTCCTGTTTATATTTATTATATATTTTAACAGCATTGATAAAATAATTATTGGGCATGATAAAATCTAGCAGTTCCATATAATAAATCATAGGCCTTGAAAACTGCGTAGAAAATCAACTGGTTAACTGATATGATCATTATAAATTGTAGAATGGATGTGTTCGACTGTATCCAATCATGCGTGATCTTGTTTACATGAAAACATCATATTTATACTAAAATAAATAAGCGGAACACTGAAATTACGATATGAAATCTCACTTTGGTAACATGTAATTGTAAACTAACTCCGATCTGTAACAAAAGAAACATTTTTTTTCATATCTTGTATAATAACGGATATATTGAGCTTTATTTATTTTTTACGAAAATTCGACAAAAATTAGATACCATTAAACGATCAACTCTATAGCTAAGACTACTGCCAAGCATCAGAGTAAGGGTCTATTTGAAATGAATTTTCTGAAAACATTTTAGTAAAATGAAGGACAATGACGGTTGAAACTAAGACTTCAGGGTTTGTAAAACATCCTTCTTGAGACATTTGATTTCCATAGCCCGTATTAGATTCAAGTTATTTGCCTAAATGTTGCCGATTTTGATGTTTTAAATCGCAACTTTGACGTTTTGAGGAAAACCCCAATTTATTTTTCTTTAAATGCCTATAACTTTTTTCTCTTTTGAGCTACATAGCTTAATTTTGGTGAGTCACTTACCTTTAGGGATGTAAACTTGCGTACCAAATTTGGTTGCCCGTACTCTGTTAATTTCGGAGATATAATTTTTTTCCAAAGAAAACACAAAATTTTCCGGGAAAACCTTAGCAGATTTTCCAGACTAACAAACTTATCCAAGCTATTTGTAAAAGGAATTTATTCACCAAATTTAATCAAAATCGGCCCTTATTTTTTGAGTTATCGGTGTGATACATACATACAAACATGCATACATATATATATATATATATATATATATATATATATATATATATATATATATATATATATATATATATATATATATATATATATATATATATATATATATATATAAATTTTTTAAAGAAAATTCACCAAAATGACGATGGCTCCTCCTTGTACAAAAGATTCCGGAGATATAATACCCCTCCATTCGGATCTCCGGGAGAGGGGTGTGCAGACGGCGCCGGCATCAAGATTTAACATATCTTTTTCGAATATATGTGGCCTAAATTCTAACCTGAACTCCGTCCACCATTTCCTCCAGGCTAATAGGCCCCAACTCCTCTTCGTCATCGAAACCCAAATCAATGCCAAAATAGCCACTAATCTTAAATTTTAACCTTAATTTCCCGGGGTATGAGCTCCTTACTTCCTTTAGATTGCATGGAGGCATGTGCGCATTTCCTCCTGGTCGACACCCACGGTACGATAGTATTTAGGCTGTGGTGTGTTGTTGAAATAAATTTAAAAAAACACCGGCACCTACTACACCAAGAAGAGCCATCCTTGTGTCAGTTATGCAATAGCTGATTAACCGTACAATACACCATAACAGATTGTTCTAGTTTAACAGAAGAAAGATATATATATATATATATATATATATATATATATATATATATATATATATATATATATATATATATATATATATATATATATATATATATATATATATATATATATATATATATATATATATATATATACATCATTATATTTACTATAGAAAATGCACCAGGAAACAACATTAATAATGTTATGAAAACTGTAGGATTTTTAACAACTTTAAAAATTATAGACAAAATCTAAAGACTAATATGTGTAAGTTTAATTATAATACTTAATTTTGTAAACATATTTTACCGTTGCTTACCGCGTATAACCCTTTTACTATAATAACTTTGCTGCTTTCGAAGATACAACAATTTTGCGGAAGATAATGTTAATTCTTCCCAGCTTCGTCCAACGAACTTATCCAAGGTATTTACAAAATAAAGGTACGTGCCACAGCTGTAACCTCCTCCTAGTTAATCGGTTGGATGAGTTGGTTAGGCAACCTACTCAAAACAATTTTTTATTTCCGATGCTAATTATTTTGTTATTTTTCGTGATTTAAAATATTTTAGTGAAGGTTCGCAAGCATAACGCACTTACTGCGTCCGCAGACTTTTAAATTTTAAACATGTTTCTTCTACAGCACACAAACCTAATAAAAATATTTAGAGTATACTATTTGTTAACTCCCACAGCTTTATGCAAATCTGATAAAACTTATGTGCATGAGTTCCCTTCTTTTCGCAGATTTTTAAAGTTCAGAGCATCTGGGAAGATTTGTAAACCTTGCAGAACCTCTGACAGATTATATCAAATGTGTTGGACGTCTATTATTTCTTTTGTACAAAACGATGATATGCTTTTGTCAAATTTCACAGAAAAATAATGTTATCTCATGTGAAATAACATTCTCCTGTCATATGAAAATGATAAGTACAAAGGTTAAGTCGTCGCGTGCTTGAACAAATTTGAATAGTTAAAATGCTAGAACCTACAGCTAGTAAAGTATAGGAACGTGAAAATGTATTGTGACTAGATATGTAGAAAACTCCTGGCTCCCTCTTCCTTTTTATCACTGTTTCGTTTAACATTTAGCTAGGTAAACATTCAGATTATCACCTTTATTATATAATACTAGCTGTTGCCGTGATTTCGTGCGCGTGGAATTCAGTTATAATAATAATAATAATAATAATAATAATAATAATAATAATAATAATAATAATAATAATAATAATAATAATAATAATAATAATAATAATAATAATAATAATAATAATAATAATAATAATAATAATAATAATAATAATAATAATAATAATAATAATAATAATAATAATAATAATAATAATAATAATAATAATAACCATATTTTTTAAGCTGTATAGGCCTAGCATAATTATAAATACCTTACAAACTGATATAAATATACAAATTAAACTGCATACAGACTTGGAGAATACTTCTCTGGCTTCACTGTTGGTTTTTAATGGTGAAGGACGTAGCCAGCGCGTGAGCTAACTGGAGCAAGTGGCACTTCGAATTCTGGAAGTTCTAGGATGTTCTTCAATGCTTCTGTGACTATAGTTTCGCTGCTTGACAGCATTTTCAGACAGATTAAAATTGACTGAGTACGAAATCATGACAACTACAAATAAATATCTGTTGCTATGTTATGATATGATGTTTTGATCAAAAAATTTTATCAAATTGAAAATAAAATGAAACACAGATGACATATGAGGTTTTCAAAATGTCTATGTGATGTATGTCAATATTTAACATAAAAACTAGAACTAGCCTATAATAACTATGATAACAGTTATAACCATAAAATAACTAAACAATAACAGTATAAAAGTAGTCTCTATACAACGAAAATATCGACATACATCAACTCATTATTTTATTACAACTTTTTTGAAATAATAGTTAAATTTATTTTCTTTGACATATTTAATTAGAAAGAAGAATATTCAAGAAAGGGGAATTCATTAAATCAGTTTGCTCGTTTAAAACAAGGTAGTTATTGTCGTGTGTGTGCCTCTTGATTTCTAAAGCTTCAAAAAAGTCTAGTTTACGTTTGTCATTATAAAAATGTTGTGGTTGTATGCGGTTATTTATTGTAGGTCTATATTCGGTATCAATAATATGTTTTGCAAATGTAGATTTGTCAGCGTGGTTATTTCTAAATGCAGAAATATGTTCTTTGTATCGGGTGTTAAAATTTCTAGAAGTTTGACCTATGTAGATTGCGTTACAATGTGTACAAGCTAATTTATAAACTACAGCTTTTGTCAGGAAACAAGATTTTTCTTTCGCGTTAAATAACAAATCACGCGTCGTGTTGTAAGATTTAAAAGCTACCTTTGTATTTGTTCAAGTGTTTAAAATTTTTGAAATGTTTTCTGAAATGGTTCCAAAATAAGTTATCGAAACGTATCTGTTGTCTTCTTTGTCTCTAATATTTGGATAAATTAAATTAATCGCTAATTTGTATTCTTTTCTCTCTATCATTTTATCTATTTTATCTACATATTTAGTTTGGTTACCGTTGATGCATGGTTTATACCTGTTATATAAATCAATCCAAGCGTGGCAGTTAACTACTCTGTCTGTCAGGCATTGGACTTTAACCACTAAGTCGTTTCAACGCATGTCTTTGGGATTTTATTTTTAATTTGGAAAAGACTCTAAATATTGTGAACCAAATTTCTTAAAATTCACGACATGGGTTTTATTTGTACCATTTCTAGCCACATGTAAAGTCTCAATTCAGTTACTCTGATACTTACCAAAAATATAACGTTTTCGAAAAGTTTTCCACAATTTTTCACCGGAATTTACGAACTGGACCTCGGTTTTCGAACAAGATTTTTGCCAAGTTTTATTGAAATCAGTTTAGTATTTTTTGAGTTATCACCCGGATATATATATATATATATATATATATATATATATATATATATATATATATATATATATATATATATATATATATATATATATATATATATATATCAACATATAAAAAATTTAACGGACTTTGGTTTTGGGTTATAGGGAACCAAATTCGCACTTATCTGAAGAAATTTGTTAAAAAGCTTTTCATCACCTCTCTATAAGCGAATTTTTCTTACTGAAAATTCGCTTAAAGCATTACTTGTGCGTCAAATTTGAATGAAAATAAATTAGTTGTAAGGAACTATTAAATAATGAGGTATATCTAAATCATATATTTTATATTTTAATTCCAGATGGATTTACAAAGAAGAGGACACGGAAGCATGGCGGCCCAATCCAAAGGACGAGTCTACTGGAGATGTTACTTCAACGCAGTCACTTGTTTTTAATGATACGATTTAAATTAATAAGCAACAACTATATCAATCTAGTAATCAAAAAAATTAAAGTATTTTTTAAGAACTTATTAAAAAGTAAACAATCCAAGCAAATTACATTGTGTCTTTATCGATGTGTTACACTATATATTATTTTTATAGTTTTAAGTTTAATTATTGTCTCTATTATATTAACAATTAATAATTGATTATTCTAATAAAGGAGAACGCGTCTTTTGGAAGATGTGTCAATGTATAAAGTGATCAATAATACATAATTTGTTTTACTACAGTATTATATAAACCATTTAACATAACTAAATGTATTTTTAACATATAATAATTGTTTTAAGTATAAATCAATGTGTATAATAAATATTGAAGCTCTAAAACGCTTACTATTATTATTTGATGTATTAAGTTTAGTGAAATTATAATAAATTTTGAACCAAGAATTCTAAATTAACAAATTTTTTAAATCTGGACATTCCTACCTGCACCATCCAAACAGTCGTTTCACATTTTTATTACAAAAAAATTCAATTTCAAACATTCGCTTACCAATTTCAGTACGAAAAGATTTATAAACACACTTGTAGAACCCAAATCACCTCACAGTGCAATTACAAGATTCCTCAAGCATGTTGTATATCATTGGAAAGCTCTTTTCACAGGCTATCACATGAGCGAAAAATCCAATATGGCTTTCATAATAAAAACAAACGTTGTTACCTGTAGCTCAAAAACAAATGACAATTCAAAGTTGAGAATAGCACAAAAAGATTACTCTCTAAAATGTGTCCTGATAATGTCCATGTCTTATATATGTCAGATCAACGCCTACTTAGATATTGAAGAAAAAAGAAATTGACAAATTTTGTTTTTTTCAAAATAACTCGAAAACGAAAAGAGGCATGGCAAAATATAAGTCATATTTGGAATGAGCATGAAATTCTACAAAACATTGCTAATTTAACCGTCTCCCTATCTCTAATAATAACGGAGATAGCAATACATTCCCATTCAGTTTGGGACACACTGTATAGGTTATACTGGTAACCAAACTTGATGCCTGCTTTCTTAAAAAACACACATATTTAAACATTTTAATGAAAATTCACTACCATAACGCACTTGCTGAGTCAAGACCTTTTTCTAATTGATTTTGGATAACTTTTGAGCAAATGTGTTGAGTAAATCCGAGTCTTGAAGAAAAAAGTGAAATACAAATTTAGGGTAGCCCAAAAACAATTCTATTAAAACAAATCATTTCGTTAAGTGAATATTGGAACCTGTGATGAGCACTGATAAGTACACTTGGAAAACCCAAATCACCACAACACATTTTAAAAAACCTGACGGTCGTTTCACTAACCAAGTTAGCGTAATCAGAGGATAAATAATTATATAATAATAATAACAATAATATAATAATTCTCTGCTCATCCTCTAAGTTAAAAGACAAAAAAGTGATAGACAGTTAAAGAAAAAAAAGGGGGTTTTCCTCAAAACGTGAAAGTCGCGATTTGAGTCCTCAAAATTGGTAACATTTAAGCCAATAACCAGAAATTAATACGGGTTATGCAGAGAAAATGTCACGGGAAGAATGTTTTACAAACCCTGAAGTCTCAGCTTCAACTATCATTGCCACTTATATTACAAAAATATTCATTTTACAAAAATATTTCCAGAAAACTCATTTCAAATAGACCCTTTCTCTGATGCTCTGGCAGTAGTCTTAGCCATAGAGTTTATCGTTTAATGGTATATAATTTTCAGCGATTTTTTGTAAAAAATTAATAAAGCTCAATCTATCCGTTATTATACAAGATATGAAAAAAATTGCATACCATAATTATAGGGTGTCTTGAGCTACATCCTAAAAAATGATTTCTACAATCACAGTGTAGCTCATAAGTCGTTGGTGATATAAACTTTATTTTTTTAATCGAACACGCCTTATATTATTGCGCTTTTGCATTTCCATCGAAATATAATGCATGTTTGTAAGGAAAGTAATACTGGACGCAGATGATAGAAGATGGGAAAAGTCGATTATTAAGAAACTAATATCTTTCTTTTTAACTTAGGTAAATGAACCAACACTATTTTATACAATGTATATGTATAACTAATGCAGTTTCGCTGAAGTGCTCAGCTTTATCAAATACAGAAAGCTGAGCACTTCAGCGAATTTGCAACAGTTATACATATCCATTCTATAAAATAGTGTAAATCAATTTGTTCATTTAACAAAGTTGACAATGGATTTACATCAAGCATCGGCCTTAACAATATCATAATATCTTATTCCCATTGATAGCCCCTCTCATATCTAGTTTTAGGTAACTAAAGATAGTTGAAAATAAATAAGACAAAATACTAGATGCTCTAGTATTCAAAAAATTCAACGATACAAAGAGAAAGAGGTCTTCTGTGGTTTCATCAGCTGTATTGGTAAGAACCTACTTACTTAACGTTGCTTAAGGCAGATGGAGAGGGTGATAAAGAAGATAATTTATTAGATCTAAGATGAAACTTAAAAACTCTGGAAGCTGCAAGTGCGTTATGGGAGTGAGTTTTCATAGAAATGATCTGGCACCAATGTTTACATATTGTATTTTGTACTTTTAAACCTTTTTTTGTGTGTGTGCAGAACTAAGGTACAATTACTTACCCTTTTCGACATGGTTGGAGAGATAATTAATAAATCATTGTAAAAACGTGTCGCATGACCAACATTTCTGTTTATAAAACATTATCGACGACGTCATCAACCTCTCAGAAATGACGCCACAAATAAAATAAAACCTTCACGGATGGCAGGTTTATAAATAAAAAATAACCTGTCTTTATTGTCCAGAGTCATAGATTTACCAAATAATAAATTTCTTCCTTTCATTTGCAAGACATTGTATGATTGCTTCCCGGCGTCAGTGATTGCAGATAGAAAAATACTAACAATATTTTTCCATTTTGGGCTAATTATATTCCGTCGAAGACGCACGCTTATGACGATATCACAAGTGCAAGACGCTCTAAAAGTTTATTTAAAATAACACGTAGTAGAGCATCAAACAGTGATTTTTTAAGATTTATCTTTCAGAAACTCTGAAAATAATAAAAAAATCTGACGGTATACGTAAGTGCTTTGTGAAGTCAAGTGTACTTAAGTCAACCGTTCTGTGTTAAGATTGTATCATTTTAGTGAATTTTCTTAGAAAAAAATCATTAATGACGAGATCCCGACTTTTGAAAAAATGTCTTCAAATGAGCGCGAACCAAACCCACTAGAACCCATTACCCGCCAGGTCAGTTTCAATTCTTATATCTTTACATATTGGATAACTTTGTTAGCTAGGAAAATCGGAGCAGGTTTTCCTGGAAAATGATGCGTTTTCTTCCGGAAAATGTTTATCTCCGAGAATAATAAAGTTATGGCAACCAAATTTGGTATGTGGATTTATGTTATAAAAATAAAGTAAATACCAAAATTGAGATCTCTATGTTACAAGAAAAAAAGTTATAAGCGTTTAATTAGAAAACAATTTTAGTCAGATCATTTCTATGAACATTCACTACCATAACGCACCTGCTGTGTTCAGACTTTTTTCTGATATTTGGTTATTCCAGCACACTTGACTTTGAATTATCGTAAATGAAAATATACTTACATAGCTATATTATAAGCAGACATGTTACGGAATGTATACATTATCCAATTTTTCACTTAGAAGTTATTAACTACATCACTTAAGAACTTTCAAATGCAAACTTTATTGCGCTGTTAAAATCGAGACTTCACATATAACTTTTCTCATACAAAACACAACTTTTTCTCTACGAAATTATTAATTTACAGACAAAAAAGGCATCGTAAGTTGAATTTTTTTTTTATGTCAACAACACACCACGAGGGCTTACAGCCTAAATACTATCGTACCGTGGGTGTTGACAAGGAGGAAAGAGGCAGCTTGTTAATTCTGGACTTGAAGGTTTGGAGGTTCGGAGGAGAAGGAAAAACATGTGCCGGCAAGGAATTCCACAACTTGGAAGTCCTCGGGACAAAAGAGCGGGCATAACAAGATGTTCTATGTCTGGTGACCTGGACATTAAAAGGGTGCATTCGCTCTGTTCCCCTGGTAGATCTGCTGGGTGCAGCAGGTGGGGGAATTATGGAGGAAAGCTCCTCTGAGCAGTGCCCGTGCAGATATCTATAAAAGAGAGAGAGGTCACCAACGGCACGTCGGTGGGCAAGGGATGGAAGCCTTTGGGTGAGGGTAGGGTCACCGATGAGACGTATAGCTCTCTTTTGAATGGAGTCCAGGATAGCGAGTATAGAAGCGGCAGCTGCACCCCAGATGTGGGAGCAGTATTCGAGGTTTGGCCTTATTTGTGAAGTGTATAAGGTATAGAGATTAGTTGGTGAAAAGTATTTGCGAGCCCGAAAGAGGAAACCCAATTTCTTAGCAGCCGCTTCTGCAATTGATGTAACATGTTGGTGCCAATTAAGATTTCGATCCACAGAAATGCCAACAAGAGAGAAGGACTCATTACTTTGAATAACTTGGTTGTTCATTGTGATGGGTCTAGGGCTGCTGTATCTCTTGTGAGAAAGAAAGCAAGACTTAGTTTTGGTGGGGTTGAATTGTACAAGATTTCTACTTCCCCAGTCTAATATTTTTTGGAGGTCCACGGAGACAGAACCCTCCATGAGTCTGCGATCCTCATCTAATTGGGCTAAAGAGACAGGCTTAGAATATTGTATATTTGAGTGGAGGGTGCTGTCATCCCCGTAACTGTGAACTGGGTTGGATGTGCTAGAGAGGATGTCATTGATGTGGAGAAGAAACAAAGTAGGGGCTAAAGCTGAACCTTGAGGAACTCCTGCATTAATTGGATACAGTTTAGAGGAATGGCCATCCACAACAACAGATATGCTCCTGTTGGAGAGGAAATTTGCTGTCCAGGTACAAAGTTTTGGTGGTAGGCCATAGGCCGGAAGTTTATTAAGCAGCGCTGCGTGCCAGACCTGGTCGAATGCTTTGGATATGTCTAGAGCAACAATCTGGGATTCACCGTGTTGTTTCATAGACTTGTTCCAAGAATGGGTGACAAAGGAAAGGAGGTCGGCAGTCGATCTGCGCTGACGGAATCCATACTGCCTGTCGTGGATTAGACTGTGTTTTTCAAGGAATTTTAGTAGTTCGGTGTTTATATACTTTTCCATCACTTTAGAGATGACTGAAAGGAGAGAAATAGGCCTGTAGTTGCTAGGAAGCGCTTTGGATCCTTTTTTGGGGATGGGTTGTACTCGAGCAGTTTTCCAGTTACTAGGGAATATGCCTTTATTGTAAGATATCTGAAACAGACGAGTCAGGACAGGAGCAAGTTCTGGTGCGCATTTTTTGAGAACAATTGCTGGGATCTCGTCAAGGCCAGAGGCTTTCCTGGTATTAAGAGAAGAGAGCATCTTTCGTACCTTTTTAGTTTTGAAAATGATATCAGTCATTTTATGCGCGACATTGGGGACTGTTGGTGGTTGAACATTTGGAGGTGGGTTGAGAGTAGAATTTCCGGCGAACAACGAAGCAAAAAGTTCAGCCTTGCCCAGGGCGGTAGAAACAATTTCATCCCCTGAGACAAGAGGTGGGAACGTGCTCTTGCAGAAATTATTCCCAATAGACATAGCAAGAGTCCAGAAGGGTTTGCCGCCGTTGGAGCTTGAGATGACTTTGTTTTTGATGTGGTTATTAAACGAGTTTTTTGCCTCAGAAAGAATGCGGACATAGCGGTTTCTTGCGTCGTTGAATGCTTGACGATTTTCTTGACTGGGATTGTGTAGAAGCGTTTTGTGAGCTTTGACCTTTTCAAGTCTGGCCTTGTCACAGGATTTAGAAAACCGGGGCTTTTGAGTGGCTGAAGAGGTTTTCCGTGTACGTGGAATAAATAATTCCATGCCAGCTTGGATAATTTCGGTGACGTTTTGTGAGATATCAGAGGGGTCAGGATGAGAGAATCAGACAGACGCCCATGGAAATGAGGAAAAGTAATCCCGCATTTCGTCCCAGTTTGCGGAGTTGTAGTGCCAAACGATACGTGGGTGTGATGACTGTGTGACCTCGGGTTGCATTGCACAGGAAGCAGTGACCATGCCGTGGTCTGAGCGACCAAGGGGGGCGGTGATTGATATCTTATAGGATTCAGGGTTTGTAGTAAGAAGGAGATCCAAGGGATTTGAGCTGTGTGTTGGGATACGAGGAAAGTAAGTAGGTTGCTAAACCATATTGGCCAAAGAATTGCTGACTGCAAAGGCCTCCGCTGCTCTCCCTTGTGGATCGGTTTTTGAAGATCCTAGCCATTCCTTATTATGGACATTGAAGTCGCCAAGAATAGTGACCTCGGAGGAAGGATATTCAGAAATCAGATAGTCAGTTTTTTCAGAAAGGTAGTCAAAGAGCTGGACAAAGTTGTTGTCAGAAGGTGACCGGTAAATGCAACAGATGAATTTAGTTGCAGCCCTGAGAGAGAGTGTTATCCATAGTATGTATTTTCTTCCAGCTTCTAAATTGGGAAGTCTGGTGCAGGGTAGATTGCTACGGACGTATGCGCACACGCCCCCATGCAATCTAAAGGCAGTAAGGAGCTCATACCCCGGGAAATTAAGGTGATTAGTGGCTGTTTTGGCACTGATTTGGGTTTCGGTGAGGAAGAGGAGTTGGGGCCTGTTAGCCTGGAGGAAATGGTGGACGGAGTTCAGGTTAGAATTTAGGCCACATATATTCGAAAAGGATATGTTAAATCTTGATGTTGGCGCCCCCTGTACACCCCTCTGCCGGACATCCGAATGGAGGGGTATTTTGCCTCCGGAATATTTTATACAAGGAGGAGCCATCATCATTTTTGCTTATAAGGGAAACCGACTCATACACCAGAACCGGAAACGTCCGTTGGGACTTCACCGGCCCCTTGATGTATGGGGTGGTACCTCCTCGGGCGTGAAACAATCCTTTACTATTACATAAAGGAAAATTCCACTACCACCTGCTATGGATTGGATTGGATCAATGTCTACCCCTTTAAAAATAAGATTAATAAAGGGAGTATCAATTGTCCAGTAGTTATGATTTTCGACATAGTAGGAGGATACAAAACATTATCATCATTTTGCATCCATGCCTATTGTCGTTATATTTGTTTATATTTAAACGAAAAGGATTAATAGTGAATTTTCTTAAAAATAGTGCTACAAATTGAATTATAACTTCCACATGACTGTGATAATGTATTATATTGAGAAAGACATTCTCATAGAATGAAATTAAGGCCGATGACTTGACGGCAAAGAAAATATTTGTATTCCTGTACTCATAAACTTTTGAACCGTTGTATTACTCGGGTTTTATTGAAAAAATGTCAGTTTTTATCAAATCACTCCTTACTTATCACCTATCCCCTGAAGTGATCTTACCCAAAAACAATTCTAAGCATTCCTTTGTCAGGTGCTAACGGGACATCAAATATGAAGATGACATCTCAATTCGTTCGAAAGTTTTGCGTCTATTAACAGACAGACGTACAGACGTACATGCCGACATACCGACAGACCGAACGGCCGACAGACCGAGAGACGAAAACATTTTCTTTACAGAATCAAGTTTTCTATATGTTTTAAGACTTTTTACGACGTTTTGCCAAAAAAATTTCCAAATTTTTGTCAACAATATTCCACCCCCACACAATGAACCCCTAATTTAATTTCAGCACAGAATACCAGATGTTTGATTAAATTAAAAGTTTTCTAATCAATAAGCCCTAAAACGTTATGTTACTCTAGTTTCAACTAACAAATGTAAATTTTCACCAAATCACCCCCATTCATCCCGCACCTCCTAGGCGATTTTACCCACAATCAATTCTAATCGTTAGTTTGTCGAGTGCTAACTATATACCAAATTTGAAGACGATATATCAATTCGGTTTAAAGTTATCGTGGCTAAAACAGACCGACATATAGTCTGACAGACAACAAAAAATTCGTTCCCAAATCATGTTTTCTATATGTTTTAATAGTTTTTACGTTTAAGCGAAAACACATATTTGAAATTTTTGTCGATGCGATACTTGCACACGTTGTGGCGACGTGCAAGTAAAATTTACTAATAAGGAGACTCCGACTAGGCCCCCTAGAACCAATATCCCAGGTCAGTTTAAATTTATATATATATATATATATATATATATATATATATATATATATATATATATATATATATATATATATATATATATATATATATATATATATATATATATATATATATATATATATATATATATATATATATATGGACCGATTTTGATCAAATTTACTGATTGTCTTCCTTTTTCAAGTGGCTTAAGTTCGTTAGCCAGAAAAATCGGCACAGGTTTTCCCGAAACATTTTGTGTTTTCTTCCGGAAAAAAATTATATCCCTGGAAATAACAAAGTAAAAGCAACCAAGGTTGGTATGCGTATTTGTAATGTAGAGTGTGAACCATATACCGAAATTTAGGTCTGTAAATTTAAAAACAATAAAGTTAGTGGCATTTAAAGAAAAAAAGATGTGGTTTTCCTCAATACGTCAAAGTCTTGTCAAAATTGGCCACATTTAAGCAAAGAACCTGAAACAAATACGGATTCTGTAAAGAAAATGTCTTTAAGACGCGTGTTCTGCAAACCCTTAAGTTTCAGCTTCAACCACAACGTCATTGTCCTTTATTTTACTAAAATGTTTTCAGAAAACTCATTTCAAATAGACCTTCTCTGATGCTTTGGCAGTAGTTTTAGTTATTTTTGTGGTTTAACGGTGTATAATTTTTAGTTAATTTTCGTAGAAAAAGTTCGTTAATGAGACGACCGCGACTTTCGATTTTAAAAAGATTTCTTCCAATGACTGCAAACTAGCCCCCCTAGGATCCATATCCGAGTTTAGTTTCAGTTTATATCTATTTACATATACACAGGATGACGCAGTCCTACAGCAAAGCTCAATATAATTGTTATTATACAAGATACGAGAAAAAATTATAAAAGTTAATTATAGGGTGTCTTGAGCTGCAACTTATAAAATTATTTTGATAATCCCTGTGGTTGTGGCCCAAAACTCGTTTTTTTTTCGAACATCCCTTATGTTATTGCATGTTTTATCGAAATATAATTGTCAGAAAAAAATTCAAGATGCAGTAAGTACGTTTTGGTAGCGAAATATCATTAAATGCTTCAAATTTCAATAACTCAATTTGCTGTTAAGGTTCATTGGCCAGGAGACCAGTTTTTTGAAAAATATTTAGGTACACTTTCAAACATACTCAGTAAGTGGTGGACGTGCCGCCACCTAGTTGCGGAACCAAGTAGTATGCTGTCACGCCAGCTCCAAATAACACAAAGTGTTAAAAAAATAGAGACTGGATACAATTAACTAACAATTTAGAAAATTGTCAGCCCTGGCCCATTTCTACCCCAATATAGGGACAAAGTATGTAAGGCTCGATGCATTTTCGCAACAATTAGAACCGTAGACCGGTTTCGCTCTCATTAGAGCTCCTCATTACGGCATACTAATTGTAGCAAAAATGAACCAAAAATAATACGGCTATCGTATAGCCAGTCTCAAAATACTCAGTAAGTGGTGGACGTGTCTCCACCTAGTTGAAACTAGCCGTATTATTTTTGGTGCATTTTTGCTACAATTAGTATGCCGTACTGAAGGGCTCTAATGAGAGCGAAACCGGTCTACGGTTCTAATTGTTGCGAAAATGCATCGAGTCTTACACACTTTCAAACAATAAAGTTGTTTTGATAATATATGTATGTCAATATATATATACAAACATATAAAAGCCGAAACTGACTCCGCATATGGGCTCTAGGGGGCTTAGTTGGCGCTCATTTGAAGAAATTTTTTCAAAGTTCAAAAGTCGCGATCATCCCGTTAGTGATTTTTTTAAGGAAAATTCACTAAAACTTTAGTTACTTTTTTATCCAAATCCACTTCAGAGTTTCAATATTTTTGTCATTAAATATAATTGCATCCGTAGCAGGACGCAAAGGGACTTTGTATAGCGATAAAATAATTTAATATAACATTGGTGAGGGCACCGGGATAAACGAATATTGAATTACAATTGAATTACGTATTTTCTCAATTCATTTGGCATTTACTCGAAAAGAATATTGATGCTTTTTCTATAAAATATTTGTTTTGCCCTTCTTACAAGCGGTACGTTATATGGAAATTCATTTAGACATCGCATTTCCCCACTTTTAGTATTGCTTTAAAATCGTCCCTTTTTTAATGTACAAGCAAAACATCCGGTTGTGGGTTTAACATGATTTAGAACAATCTTTGTTAGTACCAGTAGACTTTGGAGAAGCACAACACATTTTCAGACCTTACGATTGTTTTGTTAAAAAAGTTAGCGACATCAGAGGGATAAACAAACTAAGCAAATAAAAAGTGGAACCAGTGTTTCTATATATGTTGACAAGCAATCGCCAACAGCAGCCCAAAACGAAGGTATAGAAATAAAGCCACACTGTTTTGCCGGAAGTCCGTGTAATTAAAATTCGTATCAATTGAAAAGGCCGTGTGCTGTTACTAAGTATTCCTTCCTTAGAAAGGGACGCTGATTACGAAGATAACAACTCGAACAACGAACTGCACAAAACTGGTCCTGTCCTATTCATTACAAATATTTTGTTCTTCATATATTTTCATATAAGTCTTATTGTCGCACCTTACTAAGTGAAGATTGGAACATGTGATGAGCACTGATAAGTACACTTGGAAAACCCAAATCAGCACAACACATATTTTTATAGACGCTAACTTTGTTAGTGAAACGATCGTCAGGTCTCTAAAAAGATGTGTTGTGGTGATTTGAGTTCTCCAAGTATACTTACTCCCGCAATTTCCTGTTATTTTTTATTTGCTTGAAATGCGCGCTATCTACATGGTGATTATTATCCCAAATATGCTGAACAATACATGATTTAACAACAGCGCCATATCTCAGTGACATTAAGTGGTTTTTAAATTTAGTTTTAAAAGCTAATGACTAGTTTCACAAAGCTCGACTTGATATTTAACGGCCGTTGAGGTAATCAAAGCTTCAGATGACCAATCACAGACTATAATTCGGGTTTTTGCCATGACAACCAAATATTTTGAAGCTGTGATTGGTCATCTGAAACTTTGATTAACTAACCGGTCGTTAAATATTTCATCGAGCTTTGTGAAACTGGGCATAAGTATTTTAGTTTGCATAACATATTTCAGTTCACAACCTTTACAACGTATTTCATAGAACCTCGACATGATTGTGGTTTTATCTTTATCCGTTGGGTTACCTAGCAACATTTTTAGTGTACTTTTGTAGAAAATGTTAGTTGTAAATTGGCGTTGTTACAAATGCTATTGAAACATCTCATAATTCGGGGTTCAGATGTCAAACAGAGAACCTTTTTGTCTTTTTCCTCTTGTCTGAAAGTCGTTAACATTTTTCTATGGAAAGTAACTGATTCTTTTAGAACGCACGAGCTACAAATGTGACTGAAAAATATTTGGACATTTGTTTAAAAGTAGTTATAAGTTGCGTCTTTCACAAGCACAAGCGGAGTCTGATTTCCAAGATGTAATATTTATTTATTATTACTATTATTATTTTAGTCGCATTAATTTCAAAACTATGAAAAAAAGAAATCATTGGTTCGATCAGCAAACCTTATTTTAACCCCAAAACCAATTTCTAGATGTTACACCAAAGCAAAGTAAAGTGATTCAATTGGGTAAGTACATAAGACTTTTTTTACTTTCAGCAACACACCACGAGGGCTTACAGCCTAAATACTATCGTACCGTGGGTGTCGACAAGGAGGAAAGAGGCAATTCTGGACTTGAAGGTTTGGAGGTTCGGAGGAGAAGGAAAAACATGTGCCGGCAACGAATTCCACAACTTGAAAGTCCGCGGGACAAAATAGCGGGCATAACAAGATGTTCTATATCTGGTGACCTGGACAGTAAAAGGGTGCATTCGCTCTGTTCCCCTGGTAGATCTGTTGGGGGCAGCAGGTGGAGGAACTATGGAAGAAAGCTCCTCTGAGCAGTGCCCGTGCAGATATCTATAAAAGAGAGAGGTCACCAACGGCACGTCGGTTGGCATGGTATGGCAGCCTTTGGGTGAGGCTAGGGTCACCGATGACACGTATAGCTTTCTTCTGAATGGAGTCCAGGATAGCGAGTGTAGAACAGGCAGCGGCAGGGGCACCCCAGATGTGGGAGCAGTATTCGAGGTTTGGCCTTATTTGTGAAGTATATAAGGTATAGAGATTAGCTGGTGAAAAGTATTTGCGAGCCCGGAAAAGGAAAACCTAATTTCTTAGCAGCCGATTCTGAAATTGATGTGACATGTTGGTGCCAATAGAAATTTGGATCCACAGAAATGCCAACAAGTGAAAATGACTCATTACTTTGAATAACTTGGTTATTCATTGTGATGGGTCTAGGGCTGGTGTTTCTCTTATGAGAAAGAAAGCAAGACTGAGATTTGGTGGGGTTGAATTGTACACGATTTCTACTTCCCCAGTCTAATATTTTTTGGAGATCCACGGAGACAGAACCCTCCAAGAGTCCGCGATCCTCATCTAATTGGGCTTAAGAGACAGGCTTCGAATATTGTATATCTGAATAGAGGGTGCTGTCGTCCGCGTAACTGCGAACTGGGTTGGATGTGCTAGAGAGGGTCATTGATGTGGAGAAGAAACAAAGTAGGAGCTAAAGCTGAACCTTGATGAACTCCTGCATTAATTGGATACAGTTTAGAGGCATGGCCATACACGACACAGAAATGCTCCAGTTGGAGAGGAAACTTGCTGTCCAGGTACAGAGTTTTGGTGGTAGGCCATAGGCCGATAGTTTATTAAGCAGCGCTGCGTGCCAGTCCTGGTCGAATGCTTTGGGTTTGTCTAGAGCGACAATCTGGGATTCACCATGTAGTTCCATAGACGTGTTCCTAGAATGGGTGACAAAGGAAAGGAGGTCGGCAGTTGATCTGCCCTGACGGAATCCATACTGCCTGTCGTGGATTAGACTGTGTTTTTCAAGAAATTTTAGTAATTCGGTGCTTATATACTTTTCCATAAATTTAGAGACTACTAAACGTAGACAAATAGGCTTGTAGTTGCTAGGAAGCGCTTTGGATCCTTTCTTCGGGACGGGTTGTACTCGAGCAGTTATACAGTTACTAAGAAATATGTCTCTATTGTAAGATATCTGAAACAGACGGGTCAAGACAGGAGCAAGTTCTGGTGCGCATTTTTTTTAAACAATTGCTGGAATTTCGTCAAGCCCAGATGCTTTGCTGGTATTAAGAAAAGAGAACATCTTTCGTACCTCTTTAGTTTTGAAATGATATCCGTCATTTTATGCGCGACATTGGGGACTGTTGGTGATTGAACATTTGGAGGTGGGTTGAGAGTATAATTGCCGACGAACAACGAGGCAAAAAGTTCAGCCTTGCCCAGGGCGGTAGAAACAATTTCATCCCCTGAGAAAAGAGGTGGGAACGTGCTCTTGCAGAAATTATTCGCAATAGATTTAGCAAGAGTCCAGAAGGGTTTGCTGTCGTTGGAGCTTGAGAGGACTTTGTTTTTGATGTAGGTATCAAACGAGTTTTTTTGTTTCAGACAGAATGCGGACATAGCGATTTCTTGCGTCGTTACATGCTTGACGGTTTTCTTGATTGGGATGTGCAGAAGAGTTTTGTGAGTTTTGGCCTTTGCAAGTCTGGCCTTGTCACAGGATTTAGAGAACCAGGGTTTTTGAGTGGCTGAAGAGGTTTTCTGTGTACGTGGAATAAATAATTCCATGCCAGCTTGGATAATTTCGGTGACGTTTTGTGAGATATCAGAGGGGTCAGGATGAGTGAAGCAGACATACGCCAATGGAAAAGACGAAAAGTAATCCCGCATTTCGTCCCAGTTCGCGGAGTTGTAGTGCTAAACAATACGTGGGTGTGATGACTGTGTGATCTCGGGTTGCTTCGCGCAGGAAGCAGTGACCATGCCGTCGTCTGAGCGACCAAGGGGGGCGGTGACTGATATCTTATAGCATTCAGGTTTTTAGTAAGCAGGAGATCCAAGTGATTTGAGCTGTGTGTTGGGATGCGAGGAAAATAAGTAGGTTGCTGAACCAGATTGGCTAAAGAGTTGCTGACTGCAAAAGCCTCCGCTGCTCTCCCTTGTGGATCGGTTTTTGAAGATCCCAGATTATTCATTATTATGGAGATTGAAGTCACCAAGAATAGTAACCTCGGAGGAAAGATATTCAGAAATCAGATGGTCGGTTTTTTCAGAAAAGGTAGTCAAAGAGCTGGACAAAGTTGTTGTCAGAAGGTGACCGGTAAATGCAACAGATGACTTTAGTTGGAGCCCTGAGAGAGAGTTTTATCCATAGTATGTCGTTTCTTCCAGCTTCTAAATTTGGGAGATTGTTACGGACATATGCGCACAGGTCTCCATGCAATCTAAAGGAAGTAAAGAGCTCATACCCGGGAAATTAAGGTGATTAGAGGCTGTTTTGGCACTGATTTGAGTTTCTGTGAGGAAGAGGAGCTGACGCCTATTATCCTAGAGGAAATGGTGGACGGAGTTTAGGTTAGAATTGAGGCCGCATATATTTGAGAAGGATATGTCTTCGATAAATCTTGATGCTGGCGCCCCCTGTATACCCCTCTCCCGGGTATCCAAATGGAGGGGTATTTTACCTCCGGAATCTTTTGTACAAGGAGGAGCCATCATCATTTTTGCTTATAAGGGAAACCGACTCATACACCAGAACCGGAAACCTCCGTTGAGACGTCACCGACCCCTTGATGTATGAGGTGGTACCTCCTCGGGCGTGAAAAAATCCTTTACTATCACGTATAGGAAAATTTCACTACCACCTGCTTGACTCCGATTAGTCGCCTCGTACGACAGGCAGGAGTTACCTTGGGCCTATTCTTTTAGTTAGTACCCGGACCCACAGGGGACTAGGTGCATTCCTGCCTTACACACTTTGTCCCTATATTAGGCTAAAATAGGCCAGGACTAACAATTGACTAAATTGTTAGTTGGTTGTATACAGTTTCCATTTTTTGACACTCTGTGCTATTTGGAGCTGCCGTGACAACATACTACTTGGTTCCGCAATGAGGTGGCGGCACGTGGTTTGTGTCTTACATCTCACTTATTGTCGGGTAAGTACACTTGGAGAACCCAAGTCACAACAGACATCTTTTTAAAGACCTGACGATCGTTTTACTAACAGGGTTAGCGTCAAAAATGCAGAATTTTTCATCCTCTGATGACGTCAACCGTGTTAGTGAAACGATTGTCAGGTCTTTAGAAAGATGTGTTGTGGTGATTTGGGTTCTTCAAGTGTACTTATCAGTGCTGATCACAGGTTCCAATCTTTCCTTAGTCATTTAATTGGGGTTACTGGAAATTCTTATAAACTTAGTTGATACATTTTTTGTTTATGTTGGTGGATTTTATTACAATATGGTAACGACCCCAGCTGAAAATCTAATTACAGATAACTTATTGCTTCTAGAATAGTTTATTTAACGAGGATCATATATATGATAGTACAGAAATGTTATTCTCTACTTATCTGTAGCTTTTCTACTGGCTAGTGCTATGACTTCTAACAACCAGATGGCGCAATTGGGTCGATTGTCTGTACGTGCAAAAACCGTTGGAGCTGGTGCCTATCAATATATATATTTAGTTACCGAAAAGTATGTATCAAAGCTAAAACTCCTAACATTTGGACATTAAATTCGTTTGAAAATGTTATTTGACAACAAAATATAATTTAGATCCACAAATCCCTTTCTGCAATTTTTTGTTCTTATCTTAACTTACCGTGATTCCTACATACCTATATACAAAGCTATAGTTTATATTTTCAGCAGTGACTGAGAAAATTTAAGAGACGTGGAGGCTTCTATATAACGAGACAATTGTTTCTATCTTTTCTGAATTATCAAGAGTACTGTTCATCAAAAGGTATTTTGAATAGATTAAACCGTTCACACTATGGCTTTAGTAAGAGCATATTATTTCAGTTGTATACCATTTTACTGATATTCCCGGCTGACTTATTCTGGAGAAATTTTATGACAATATACGGGCGACGGGCGACGTCAATATTGTATCTTATTAGAGCATTTAAGGAAGTTATTTCACTAGAGACGTATTCATGAATGTCGATCACAGAGCGTGCTCATTCCGAAGTGGGATACGATTGTTATATATAAATTTGTCAGCAGAGAGGTATAATAAAGTATTCAAGATTAAATTAAATATTACTGTTATATATATATATATATATATATATATATATATATATATATATATATATATATATATATATATATATATGTATGTATGTATGTATATATATATATATATATATATATATATATATATATATATATATATATATATATATATATATATAGATGAATTCGGTTTATCAACTGTCATTTTTTTTAAAATTACAAAAAAGGTAAGTCGAGTTAAAGACAATACAACAAAAAGTTTGTCAACAGAAGTGTATTAAGATACCGAATTTTTGTAAACTATAAACTCTAGTGTCCAGTTTCACAAAGCTTGATTAAATATTTAACGGCCGGTTAGTTACTCAAGGATTTAGACGACCAATCACAGAATTCGGGTTCTTGCCATGACAACCAAACATTTTGAAGCTGTTATTGGTCGTCTGAAGCCCTGATTAACTAACCGGCCGTTAAATATTTAAGCGAGCTTTGTGAAACTGGGCATAAATCTAATAAATGTAGTGATTAAGAAAAGGTTCAGGACGCAGCGAGTTCGTTATAGTAGTGAACTTTAATAAGAATTGTACACTATTATTATACGACATATTACTAAAATTAATTTTTTTAACTAACACAGACCTTAAAGATCGATTTTAGAGGTCCTTGTAAGCGCACATTTGAAGAATTCTTTCGAAAGTGTTATCATCGATATATCTCTATTATCAAAAAAATCTTGTGTAACTCGTTTTGACAAAAATGCCCAAAACTCAGGTTTATATGAAGCTAAAAAATTAAATTTTGCTATATCTGTAGATAGTGCAAGTCTCTTTAAAAGAAACTTTTATTACAAATTTTATTAAAGTTATACAGAAGATTTCCAGAAGCAAACTTAATTCATATTTAGAAAAGTTATCTGGCAAACTATAAACATAGCAGTTATTTTTCCTTATTAATCTCCAGAATGATTTCGTTTTTGTCAACCTAATCAAACCAGTTTTTTCAATAAAACGTAACGTAACGTAATTGGGCTAAGTGTTCTTTGAATCTAATTCCAATCGATCTTTTTGTTTGTCCGACGTATTTAAGATTACAATCTTTACAACTTATTTCATAAATACCCGACATTCTTAACTCTTTAGGATTAAATTATATTAAGAATGTGGTCGAATATATCGAATACACTGATTGCCTAGTGGAAAAATTAATCAACAAACAGAAAACAAAAAAAATGTTTACGGAATCAACGAGGTTCAGAAGAGAAAAGTCGAAAAAAAACTTTGTTTGCTGACTATTTGAACCTAGAATCACGAGGGGTCTAGACAGCATTTTAAAAAAGTCAACTTACAGCTAACATTTTGAACAACAAATACCTTAAAAAACTTGCTAGGTAACCCAAAAGACAAGGATAGCGCGGGGAAAATGTGGATTGTAATCTTAAATACGTCGGACAAACAAAAACATCGATTGGAATTAGATTCAAAAAACACATATCCCAATTACGTTACGGTACTGCAGATAAGTCTGCCGTCGCCCGACATATTTGGGATAATAATCATCACGTTGATAAAGATAATCTGAAATTAATAAAAAATGTTAAAAAACCAGGACAGCTAAATGGGTTCGAGAGCGTATATATTGCGAAATATAGTTACAACAAAAAATGTATGAACACTTCACCAGCGCCAATTACGAGTCACTTGATTGATTGCTTTGCTAAATAAAATTCCCACGTTTTCGGCACGTTCTACCGATAACATAAGTATACAGTTATTGCCGCCAAAGGAACCGTTGTTAATTTAGCGGTCGTTGAACTTTCTCAAGACTATTACAGATGGACACTTTTAGATAAAGCAATAAGGATAGCGCAAAGACCTGGTCAGGCGATAAAAATACAACACACTTTGGAATTTGCCTACGACTAGTATGTCATCTCGGTTCGATCTCTTTACCTGAGATCCGGTATATAAGTTGATGTTCGTTTTTTAAGTATTTAGAATGTTTAATCCTCTGATGACGCTAACTTGGTTAGTGAAACGATCGTCAGGTGTTTTAAAATGTGTTGTGGTGATTTGGGTTCTCCAAGTGTACTTAGTCAATATAAATTCCGAAGGTCCAGAATATGCGTTTTTATTGAAAAAATTCCGAATAATGTTGCTTACTTAGTCTTAACTATAGCAAAATTATATTAACAGTTGGCTTAGAGCAACGATAATACCGTAAAACAAATTGTAAAGCTTAAACACTTTTTAAATTTCACAAATGAGTCACGTGACGTGTTGTAATCATTTTCACTGAGTACAAAAACATTTTTATGAGGTAAATAATAAAATTGTGCCCGAACACTAAATTGTTTTCACAAAATGATATTCGGACCGTATAATGTTTCTTATTATTACATAAATTATTATGTTTACAACCAAATTAATCTCTTGTAATGCGGATAAATGATTTTAAAATCTCATTGCACCTATCGTAAAAAGTTATGTGAACTGACAAACATAAAGCAGACAATATAATATACTGTGGGATTAAGCGACTTCAGTTGTGTCTAGATACATGTAAAAATACGAGACTAATTAAGTGAGAAGTCAACACCAGGAAGCCGCGCTAAGCAACTGTCATCAATCTGATACAAGAAGCCTGTTTGCAATATCAAGGCTCATCAACAAAACAGGATTAACACACACTTTACCTAAGAAACTATGTACACACCAAAGGTTCAGAAGTTCACACGGTTAACAGAGGGATCAAATATTAAATAACTTAATTTTTTATTAACCTACAAAACTCAATTTTTGTATAAAGGCAACATGTTAAAATTTCATCCAACTGATTTTATTCTTTACACAGATAAAATTTTTATAACTTGTATTTTGGTGATTTGAAAGATTAGAAAATTTCCTACAATAACGCACTTGCTGCTTTTACTATTTTCTTCATCTATAAATTTCATAAACTTTTATTGTTTTTATACCCTGTTGATTCAAATTTCAGATTGCTACATCATATATTAGAACAATTGATATATTATGATTTGACAATTTCTTCCTCAGTGAAAGTTGAAAGATTTATGAATGAAAAAATTATTGGCATTGCGATCCTCCTTCTTAGTTTTTTGTTTCGATCATCCGTGAAAATACTTCCAAGGTACGTGGCCATTTCTACCTATTTAATTTTTGGCCATTTTGCTTCACATCTATTTATGCACTCTCACCTTTTTTTTCTTCTTCAAGGCTCGTCCGCGTCTTTGCCGCCCCGATAGCACTCTAGCTTTTGGCTTATTGTGCATGCCCTAAGTTTTTTCTACTTCGCCCATTCCAGTCTTACCCTACTTATTTTATTTATTGTTCTATTTATTCCCTAAAGACTTAGTGCAAAATCGCCCCAAAACCGGTTGTATAATGTAGACCTTGGGCTTCTGGAGGGAGGTGAGCTTTGTATGTATGTTCTTTTGAATTTATTTTAATTAGGGTTACATGCGTGAGAATGTATAAGAGATAGTATAATTCCGTAAATTGAAGTTTACTAACATTAAATCGACGTTTAATATAAAACTATCAATAACAACAGAATGAGTAAGTTTTTTGAATGAATCAGTTCTGTTTATAGGAGAGGGGGGTCATCAGCCAGGGGGGCTTAAGGGTGTTCAGTCTTTTTCTAGCAGAATATCTACATCAATATGGGGGCCGTTGGTGCACGCCCATTTGCAGCTGCAAACTATTGAGAAATGTATCCCAGTTTTACGGCACCCACATCGTGTCCCACATCCTGTCGTGCAACCACAAAATATGCCAGATCACTCTGAGGCCTAAGGTTGAACACACTGAGACCTCACAGACAATCTCCGGCGTGATTTGGGGAGTACCCGTCTTTGTCCACCACTCTAAAGAGTAGGCAGAGGCCTCAGAGTGTCCTTACATATTTCCTTTACCCACCTTTGTCCACCACTCTAAGGAGTAGACAGATTGAGGCCTTAGAGTGTCCTTACATATTTCCTTTACCCACCTTTGTCCACCACTCTAAGTAGTAGGCAGATTGAAGCCTTAGAGCGTCCTTAAATATTTCCTTTACCCACCTTTGTCCATCACTCTAAGGAGTAGGCAGATTGAGGCCTTAGAGTGTCCTTACATATTTCCTTTACCTCTTGAAAATGGCTCCAAAACAGGAGCCGAAACGTCGAGTTTGCATAAATTTTGGACGCCTATTAACCCGAGAACCAAGTATATATATATATATATATATATATATATATATATATATATATATATATATATATATATATATATATATATATATAGTTATCACACCGATAACTCAAAAAAGAATGGGCCGATTTTGATTAAATTTGGCAAATACCTTCCTTTGGAAGTGGCTTGAATCAGTTCGTTAGTCAAGAAAATCGGCCTAGGTTTTCCTGGAACATTTTGTGTTTTCTTTCGAAAAAAAATTATACCTCGGGAAATAACAAAGTAAGTGCAACCAAATTTGGTACGCGGCTTTATATCGTTACAGGCAAACTACGCACAAAAATTTAGGTCTGTAGGTCAAAAGACAAAAAAGTTATAGGCATAAAAAAAGGGGTTTCCTCAAAACGTCAAATTCGCTATTTCAAACGTCACAATTGGCAACAATTAGGCAAAGAACCTGAATCTAATACAGCCTATGGAACAAAAATGTTTCAAGAAGAATGTTTTTCAAACCCTAAAGTCTTAGTTTCAACCGTCATTGTCCTTCATTTTACTAAAATATTTACAGAAAATTCATTTCAAATAGACCCTGTCTCTGATGCTTGGCAGTAGTCTTAGCTATAGAGTTTATCGTTTAATGGTATATAATTTTTCTCGAATTTTCGTGAAAAATCAATAAAGCTCAATATATCTGTTATCATACGAGATATGAAAAAAATTGTATACATTAATTATAGGGTGTCTTGAGCTACATCTTAAAAAATATTTCTACAATCACAGGCTGGCCCATTTTTTTTAAGTCGAACACGCTTTATGTTATTGCATTTTTACATTTTCCATCGAAATATAATGCATGTTTGTAAGAAAAGAAATTCGGGACGCAGCAAGTGCGTTATGGTAGCGAATTTTGATTTAATGCTTCATATTTGAAAAGCTCAATTTGCTATTAACCTGTAAGGTTGACCAAGAAACGAGTTTTTTCGGGAACACTTTATGTTTACTTTCGGAAATTTTTGTACATTTTCAAACAGTAGTTATTTTGAAGAAACATGGCACATTGTTTTACTATATAGGTTATACTGGTAACCAAATTTGATGCCTGCTTTCTTATTTAATATTTTTCAAGATAAACCAACTAATTGAATCCATTAATGTGAAATCGCTTAATATCCTAAAACTTCACTACTTTCTATTACTATGTGAACAGCATCTTAATTTGAAGTTATTATTAAATGTTTAAGCTTCTTATAAGTTCAAAAAGACATTTCTTTGAATAAATTAACATGAAAATTCCGGCTGATTTCAATATTCACTGCACAAGCTAAGCTTTTTTGTGAGACATGCTGTATAATTAAAATAACAATAAATAAATAAATAAATAAATAAATACTATTATTCCACTTGATTTAAATTGAGAATACATGTGCCATATTCCCGCTCCACTCTCTGATTGGTGGATAGTCCCGCTCCACTCTCTGATTTGTGGATAGTTACCAGACAACCTATATAATCCATAAACTCTGTGCATAACCCAGAATGCCATGTCTAGCGATGTCAAGATAATACAAGATACTTACGTACGCTTACACGAATTCGCTAAAATAAATCAACTCAAGAGAATTCAGAAAAAGATAGTTATCTGTATACACAAAATTAGATGAGCCACATATTAAAATACTTGTAAGAAGCAAACCTCAAAATGGAAAAAGATATTTATATGAAACTTCATTTTCGAATAGAAAGTTCAAGTTCAAACGTAATAAATATTATTGTTCAGTCGTAAGTTCTTTGTGTCTTATGTCGTGTTGTATTTTTATGGGAGTAAGCAAGTCGCTGGAGAGAAAGGACACACATTGTAAAGTTTGTGGCAGTGTAAAGATTTAAAGTTGGACTTAATCTTGTGTCGGTAGCGCTACATTGTAAATAATACTGTCGTTTAAAACACGCGCTGACATGTGCTTAGTGACACCTTACTACCCTCCACTCTCAACAAACACTGACTGTCTCAAGTTTACATTCGCAAAGATACACTAACTCAGATGGGTAACTTTTATTCAATGATATATCTTGAGTAATGCTTGTTGAGAATAGTTTTTCTTAACTTTGCCTACTTTATATTTTACTGTCTGAAATGTATATTCTAGATTATGGCTTTTCATAAATTAAAATAGCATATTTTCATTCGAGTGTTTGCAAATACTTTCAAAAATAAATCAAAAGTGAAAATAAAATAAATGCTTTGGAGTTGTATCTAGTCACTCAAATATTATCCTGATAGCTTTGCGTTTTCAGGAAAAATCGGTGCGTTCCCCTTTTCTTTGTAAATTATTTCAGCATAACACCAAGTCCATAAAGTATACACTAATACAGGTGTTGGAGAAACATAATTGGTACGCCCCTGTCGCTTTTACTTTAATTCGGTTGCACTACCCTTTAAGTTTCTACCTGGAGTTAGTTATCTCTTGAGTTCACAATCCTTTTCAATTTGCTGGTTATCTTTATCCTCTAGCCGCTTGTATCCCATTACGTTAAGTCCTTTCCTGTAGATAGATTTAGCTGTCTTTGACGTGTTATTAATATGTACCCAGTAGATTTCTTCACTAGGAATAATGCTTCTACTTAGTTTGCCATTCTGCATTACTGACATTATGTTATGTCAACTACGTCAACCAGCGTTACGTGAAATCTCGATAAAAGCAAGCCTTTAGCAAAGCACAGTTCAGTTCTACTACAGATTTCTTCTTCTTAGCTTCTTGGGACTCCAAGATCCCAATCTTCCACTTAAAAACCGCTCGTGTGTTTAAGCCAGTTCAGTTCTACAGCAGTTCGATTACGAGTCTCATCTTCTAAGCTTCTTGGGACTTCTAAGATCCCAATATTCTAGTTAAACATCGCTTGTGTGATTAAGCCAGTTCAGTTCAAGTTCCAATATTCCCACAGAAATTCCGCTCGTACAGTGATACAGTGAAAAGTCAGTGTTTTCTTATAAATTAGAAAGTAAACGCGCAGTTAAATAAATGCAATAACAAGTAGCTGATAAGATTGTGAGATCTCCTGAGTAACTCATTAAATCAAGTGTAAAACCGCAAATTGTAAATAAGTGTTAGGTTCAACGTGCATATAGTAACAATATAACATATATAAATATAAAAAGTATATTATTGAAATCTTCGGGAATCCACTGCACCTAGAATTATCAATACAGTCCACATCTTCAACATATTTTTCTTCCAACGCTAATTAGCAAAGGCGCCTAGTTAGCAAGGGTGGGATCAATCCACTTGCAAAACATTGGGGAAAGAAAACAAGCTCTTTCTTCCCCAACAGGGACAAATTTGTGAGTAAGGCATCGAATATGTTCATTAATTATTGTGGTTGCCGTTACTTGGTGAAACCGTTTCACTATATATTAATACGTGAATAAAACTTTGTACTCCTTTTTAAGCACATTGCGCGCACGAAGGAGTGTGAGATTTGGCACACTTAAAGTTCATATGGAGAAGGAATGCATAATGATATAATAATATATAATATTGGTTACAAATAGATTAAACAATGCTTTGCAAGCACAAGTAGAATACTTATTTGTAAGGCGCTTTGTAGTATTATTCTCACAATAAACAATAAACAATATATATATATATATATATATATATATATATATATATATATATATATATATATATATATAAACATATAAAAATTGAAACTGACCCCGGACATGGGTTCTAGGGGTCCTAGTTCGCGCTTATTGGAAAAAATGTTTGCAAAGTCTAACCATCGATACCTCTCAATTAGATTTTTTTTAAAATAAAAATTCACTAAATGTAACCTAATTGGCTAATAAATCATGAGCAATATAGAAAGTTATATAGAGTAGAAAAAAACTCCAATGTTATTTTAAAATACAAAATAATATAAATGTTCCTTAAAAAAGATCTTAGTTTCAGAATATTTATTATAAAATAGACAACACCTTCCAAACATGTAATAAACATAGCATCCAGAGCGGCCACCAAGCCATCCAAGTCTTTTAAATTTGTAACAAATGCAGATGTAAGTGAAGCGTACATTAGGCACTTAAAGAGTAGATGTTCGATTCTGTAAAAGTTGTGCCTGTTGCACACCAGGTACAGAAAAAGATTATTGAAAGCCAAATTATAAAATAAAAATATACATGATCAATGTCTGTAACTATTTTCGATCTTTTTAGTCCAATGAAGCATACAGTAACTCTTGTGCTCGCATATCCAACGTTACATCTTATGTTGTGACTTTAGTACTTAAAACTTGAAAAGTTACAAGAAAATCCAATATAATGTTATACATCTCGCTTAACTACTTTAACTTTGTAGGTTGTAGACACTTTGATAACCTACATACTTAGAAAGTAATTCTCTTTCGAAACGTTTTTGTGATATATACAGTATGATTCGAAAGAACCAAACCATCACCCTATTGGTGATGCTAATACTACTATCTTTCACGCCATTCCCGTATTTCTTATCAATGGGAAATTATAATCATGTTGGAAATGACGTTCTACTACTACATAAAAATTTTCATTCTCCCACAAATGTTTGTTTTCGAAGTTAAATACAGTTCGGCCAGTAAAGGTAGAGCTTCATCTGTAAATAATATCTTATTCACACATAGTGAATTTGCATTATGTTTGTTACTGAAGGAATGACAAGCACTAAAATATCTTCTTCTTGTCGGGAGCGGTAGTTTTACACGACCTAAGATGTCTCATTTTGGTCCTAACAAACCAGTTTCCTAACCAGACCAGACATAACCAGTTATAAATTTTATTTTGTCTGTCGATCTGTGGGTCTGTCGGTCTGTCGGTCTGTATGTCTGTCTGTTTGTAGCCACGATAACTTTAGAACGAATTGAGATAATCGTCTTCAAGTTTGGTATATAGTTAGCACTTGACAAACGAACGGTTCAGATTGTTTCTGGGTAAAATCGCTTTAGGGGGTGCGGGATGAATGGGGGGTGATTTGGTGAAAATTGACATTTGTTCGTTGAAACTAGAGTAACATAACGTTTTAGCTTATTTATTAGAAAACTTTTAATTTCATCAAACATCTGGTATTCTGTGTGGAAATTAAATTAAGGGTTGCATGTGTGGGGGGTGGAATAGTGTTGTAAACAATTTCAATTTTTTTTGCTAAAATGTCTCAAAACATAGAAAACTTGATTCCGGAATGAAATTCTTTTTTTCGTCGGGTGCTAATTAGATACCAAATTTGAAGATGATATCTCACTTAGTTCAAAAGTTATTGCGGTCTATTAACAGACAGACGCGCATGCCGAAATACCGACAGACCGACAGACGGACAGACCGACAGGCTGACAGATAAAAAAATGTTCTTTCCAGTATCAAGTTTTCCGTTTGTTTTGAGATTTTTCACGTCCTTTTAGCACAAAAAAATCGAAATTTTTGTCAATAATATTCTACCCCCGCATATTCATTCCTTAATTTAGTTTCAGCAAAGATGTTTGATAAAATTATAAGTTTTCTAATAAATAAGTCTTAAAACGTCATATTACTGGATTTTTAACGAAAAAATGTCAATTTTCACCAAATCACCCCCCATTCATCCCCTACTTGCTAAAGTGATTTCACCCAAAAACAATCCAAACTGTTCGTTTGTCGAGTGCTAACTGTATAGCAAATTTGAAGACGATATCTCAATTCGTTCTAAAGTTATCGTGGCTACAAACAGACAGATATACAGACTGGCAGACCCCCAGACTGACAGACCGACAGACTAACAGACCGACAGACACTAAAAAATTGCGTTCCCAAATCATATTTTCTATATGTTTTGATACTTTTTACGGCGCTTAAGCGAAATTTTTTTTTGAAATTTTGACGCCGATGCGATACTTCCACATGTTGTGACGATGTGGAAGTAATTAATGTTTGATCATCCAATGCACCAAACTCTATGGGATGTAATGACCATCAGGATCTCTGAGACCCCAGACCTTATATTCATGTTTATCCAAATTTTAAATGAGCGGTTACGTTATTATCCTGTAAACCATATCTTCCAGCATTCAACGGAAAGGGATTTGCAACACAAATAAACAAGCAGCACACACATATCATTGAGTTTAATTAAATGTTGTAAGTTGGATTGTTGAAACAATCACCAAGAGTCCGCAGCGTTACCACTAACACCGCCCTGGTCTACCACCACCAAGAGCACGTCGGGACTGAATAGTTCTGAAATTGTAATTTCACATATGATTGTTTAACGCCACAAACAAAAGACTACTGTTTCATAGCCGAACAATGCTCATGGGGCATGTAATCTTTTAAATAATGCACCGCACGCTTTGCAGATAAATTAAATTCTGCTGTGTCTGTCAAAAATAATAGACGTGCCGCCATTGTAGCTGGCACACATAATTGTTGACCTTCACATATTAACTTTACATATTTTAACTTGTACTAATACTAAAAGAAAACTGATGTTTATGGAGCTAATAAAATAATCTCTTAAATATGGATGTAGATAAGCATATTTAAAGATTCCAAAAATTTCGGGACGCAGCAAGTGCGTTATGGTAGCGAATTTTAATTAAATGCTTTAAATTTGTATAACTCATTTTCTATAGAATTGGGAAGATTTGATCGACTTTCCAACACGGCCACGGCGGCGCTCACTTTTTTAATTAAGTTTCTTACAAGTTTTCGGCACCTGAAGGAGTTTTATGTAAACTCGCTACCGTAGCGCACTTGCTGTGTCGTGTTGTTTGTACCTTCAAGAGACGACTACGTGATGACACGTTTTACAATAATGACCAAGCACATGTCGCTAATTGGTAGGTATATAAAGCTGTAGATGAGGGTTTTTGGTTTGCATATACAATTGGTGTTTTGCATGGATTAAAGTGTATGTTATGTCCATCCATTATCAGAGCGCCAGAATTAAAGGATCAGGCGGATTTCCAAATACAAATGACCTTTGACTTGTTGCTAATTGTTCAATGTTCATTTTACAAAAGCCGGCGTCATTCGAGAGTTTATTATTGTAATTAAAATTGTTAGTAACACCTACTCCATACCAGCTGCGTTATATTTTGTGAAATTATAATTCTTATTAGTTAATGTTCACCACTTGAGTATTATACTTTAAAATTGAACACAATCCTAGCGCAATTAGTGTGTTTTGGTAGTGCAGTGTATCAAAAATGTGCCTTGCAAAAATGTATTTTTCGTGTAACCAAACCTTTAAAGCATGTTAAGTTAATATTAAGTTAACTAATGGTGTGATCCCGGCTTTTGAATTTTGAAAAAGTTCTTCAAATGAGAGCGAACTGCAGTGGCGGCTCGTGCCTTAATGCATTGGGGGTGCGCAAGAAAAAAATAAAGGGCTCCCCTCTTTTTTCCCCGAAAATGTATTATAAAAAAACCTACTTACTAAACTTAATAATTATTAACTACTTACCAAGTTTTCATTTAGTTAGTTATAGGTTATAGTAGTTAAAAAGTCATTTCCTTTGACTAACTAACTATATAATTTTAAATGTGTTGTTTGATATAAAGAGATGACAATATGTGATCTTTGTCATTTTATACTTCACGTATCTTTTCAATTTTATTATATTTACTTATATGCTCATTTACTCGTCTATTAATTTATATATTTATAAACGGCTAAGCCTATGTAGGTTAGCATTATATAATTTTAAATGTTTTGTTTGACATAAAAACATGACAATATGTGATTTTTGTCGTTTTATACTGCACGTATCTTTTCAATTATATTATATATATATATATATATATATATATATATATATATATATATATATATATATATATATATATATATACTTATTTTAACTTGAATTTTAAGATTGAATGAATTTTATGAAAATATGCCAGAATACCGTACTTGATAGACGCAAACTTATTATAAGTTTTGACAAAATAATTTAATACACTTTAAAATGTCTAAATGTGAGATGCTATTCACGAGAATCTAATCTATCGTAGTTATATTCCTTCTACTAACACTATATTTTAGACTATATTTAATTATCGTTGTTTCAATTACGTAATATTTTGCTGTATACAAATCAATAATAATTGCTTTAAGAAAGATAATACGGTCCTGGAGATAAAATGATCGATTACGCCTGTGATTCGAGAACAGAATAACTGTATGCCGAGTCCCACCTGGTCCGTTAAGCTGGAGCGATGTGGGCAAGGTCAAATATTCTATTCTCACATCATCAAAGTGCCGCCCTACAAGATTGAGTGCTGGGTGTTATTATGCTGTGCTGAAAGTGTGGAATTTTAAATCTCACAACGATATTGCTTATTCGGTCTTTTTTGACGAAGATAGTCGATCATTTCGTATTGAAGTTTCCCATTTAGTTAGAGCGCCGAAGAATACACACCGACTCAGGACTGTATATATGGATAACGTCGGCAACCATTAACACACTATACTTCTTCTGATTCTGTATTAATGGCTGCCGACTAATTTTGCTTGTGTAAAATGCAGGAGGTAAAAAAATAAAAATTCATAAAAATATAGCATAGCAAAAATGTTATTTTTCACCGGTAGGCGGCAGTGCACGCGCACGGGCGCACTTATCGCGGAGCCGCCCCTGGTGAACTAGGACCCCTAGAACCTATAGCCTGGCTGGACCGATCAGACCAATTTTCCTAAAAAAAATATTATCTCAAAAAATGACAATGCTATATTGATGAAATTTAGTAGGTATATTGCCCCGATAAAGAAAGACTTTACAACACAGAAAAATGCAACTTCTAGGTTTACAGCAAATTGAGTCATACAATTTTGAAATATTTAATAAAAAATCGTTAACATAATGCACTTGCTGCGACCCGAAATATTATTATTAGTTATTTATTTGTGACCAAGATTATACTATGTGTCCTACAAAAAAGCTTTGCTTGTGACTGTATTAACAAGATTTTGTTGAACATCATCTAAAACTTCTTCTGTCAAAACTTCAATGGATAAGTTTGTGAGTCAAGAAACTCGGACCAGGTGTTCTGGAAAACTGTTGAGTTTTCTTTCGGAAATTTTTTTTTTCTCCGAAAATAATACAGCTATGGTAACCAAATTTGACACATATGTTAATGTTCTTAAATGTCAACTATACACAAAAATTTAGGTTTCTTGTTACAAGAAAACAGTTTTAGGCATTTCATTTAAAAACATGTTGGTGCCAGATCATTTCTATGAAAATTAACGCAAAATCATAACGCACTTGCTGCGTCCAGACTTTTTTTTATTTTTACTCTTTTCTCATGAAATAGCCCATCGAAGGGAAAGCATATATGAATATGTCTTGAAGATATCATGAACTTGATTGGTTTCATTGATTGGTTTGCCATCAAATGGGCATCTACTTGGGTCGTGAATAGTTATATGTCTTCGGAAATATGTCCGCGAGAAGGTATTGCAATTTTTGTATGCTTTAAGAAAAAACGAAGATTCCCAACTAAGTATTCGGCAAGTGGATTCATTGACACTAAATCCGTGCATTTTATAACTAAAATTCGTTTGCCAATTAAACGTCTCAAGAAGATGTAATAACGAAACAATTTCTGAGGGGTATTGTCGATAATCGTTTTGACGGAAGAGGCATGACTTAATCATAAAGATCAAAGACAAACAAAACAAACCTTGCTTAAAAAAGTCATATAGATATTTGGCATTCGGAAACGTCATATGCACACCCAATTTTAGGGAATTTTCTTAAAAAAATTCACTAATGAGGAGATCTCGACTTTTGAATTTTGAAAAAATTTCTTCAAATGAGCGCTAATTAGGCCCCCCAGAAAACATATCCGGGGTCAGTTTCAATTTTTATATGTTTATATATATATATATATATATTTATATATATATATATATATATATATATATATATATATATATATATATATATATATATATATATATATATATATATATATATATATATATCACACCGATAACTCAAAAAATAATGGGCCGATTTTGATTAAATTTGGTGAAAAAATTCCTTTTGCAAATGGATTGGATAAGTTCGTTAGCCAGAAAAATCTGCCCTGGTTTTCCCGGAAAATTTTGTGTTTTCTTTCGAAAAAAATTTATATCTCCGGAACTAATAAAGTAAGCAACCAAATTTGGTGCACAGGTCAACATCCTTATAGGTAAGTCACTTACCAAAATTTAGCTATGTAGGTCAAAAGACAAACAAGTTATAGGCATTTAAAGAAAAATAAATTGGGGTTTTCCTCAAAACGTCAAAGTGGCGATTTAAAATGTCAAAAGTGGCAACATTTAGGCAAATAACTTGAATCTAATACGGGCTATAGAAATAAAATGTCTCAAGAAGAATGTTTTACAAATCCTGAAGTCTTAGTTTCAACCATCATTGTCCTTAATTTTACTAAAATGTTTCCACAAAATTTATTTCAAATAGACCCGTTCTCTGATGCTTGGCAGTAGCCTTAGCTATAGAGTTTATCGTTTAATGATATATAATTTTTGTCGAATTTTCGTAAAAAATCAATAAAGCTCAATATATCCGTCATTATATAAGATATGAAAATTTTTTGTATTATTAATTATAGGGTGTCTTGAGCTACATCTTAAAATAATATTTCTACCATCACAGGCTGGCCCATAAGTCGTTGGTGATACAAATTTCCTTTTTTTTTAATCAAACACGCGTTATGCTATTGCATTTTTGCATTTTCCATCGAAATATAATGCATGTTTGTAAGAAAAGAAATTTGGACGCAGCAAGTGCGTTATGGTAGCTAATTTTGATCGAATGTTTCATATTTGTACAGCTCAATTTGCTATTCACCTATAAGGTTGACCAAGAAACGTGTTTTTTCGGGAACACTTTTAGTTTACTTTTGGAAATTTTTGTACATTTTCACACAATAAAATTATTTTGATGAAACATGGCACCATTGTTTTACTATATAGGTTATACTGGTAACCAAATTTGATGCCTGCTTTCTTAAAAAAACACACATATTTGTTATTAAAAACATTTTTATGAAAATTCACTATCATAACGCACTTGCTGCGTCCAGAGTTTTTTTTAGTTTTGTTTTGTTATAGGAACAAAATCAATTAAATCTAACAGCTCTCACACACTGGTCGTCTTCCTCTGTTATCTACGGTTTTAATAAACGCATACGTAGATAACTACCTACTAGTTTCCCCTGACATGATATATGTGACGGGAATAGAACATCATAAATACAGTAATTGCCAATTAGACACTAATATATACATACATATACAATATAGTGAAGAAATGGCTGGTCTCTAACGACTTTGTATATAAACACGAGATCAAAGGAGAAAGTTAAACCAGCTGGAGCACGTGGTTTAGACGCACCTGTTCAACCTGGTGCCATCTATAATCACAAATACACATAGATATCTGATACTACAACTTTATTAAAACGTAGAATTATCTGTTATATCTGGGAGGGTAAGCGATACCTATGATGTTTTTATGAGGTGAATATCAATCGGGATTAAGTAGGTTGATAATGTGATTATTATTCCGAAAGAATTACTGTTAAAGTACTTTTATGTTAATAATTATGAATCTTCGAATAGTAGTTATCTATTTTTATGCTTTGTGGCTTATTTACTACATCTATATTTGATTAACATATATACTTCTTACTCTAACTTGTGGGAAAATTCCCACCAAACCCAGAAACATTCGCCGTTAATAAAGTGAATATTGTAACCTGTGACGAGTACTGATAAAGACACTTTGGATAAATTCTAGGTTTTAGCTTTAAACTTATTTAACACAAGGAAAACCTGTTTTTGCGTTAGGTGACCGAAAATGATCAAAGCATTTAAATTCAGTTTTGTATCAGATAGAAACCGAGATGCTAAAGGTATTTATATCGGGTATGACTGGCTTCAATTTAAAAACAAGTTCGAGACGTAGCAATTGCGAATTTTCATAAGACTTGTGCACTGTTATTATACGGCATATTAGTAAAGTTAATACTTTAAATTTACATAGACCTTGAAGATCGATTTTAGAGGTCCTAGTACGCGCACATTTGAAGAATTCTTGCGAAAGTGTTACCATCAATATTTCTCTATTATCAAAAAAATATTGCGTTCTAACTCCTTTTGAAAAATGCGCACAACTCAATTTTTAATTTGGAACAAACTGTAAATATTGTGCACCAAATTACTGAAAATTTACAACATAGGTTTATTTCCACTATTTCTAGCCACATGTAAAGTCTCATTCCAGTTACTCTGATACTTACAAATATGTCGTGTTTTCAAAAAGTTTTTCTCGATTTTTCCGCTGGAAAAACTTAAGCATATTGGCTGATTAAAGAACTCGACCTCTGTTTTCGCCCATATAAGATTTTTGCCAAGTTTGATTGAAATCAGATTAGTATTTTTTGAGTTATCGTTTAGATATATAAATATATATATATATATATATATATATATATATATATATATATATATATATATATATATATATATATATATATATATATATATATATATATATATATATATATATATATATATATATATATATATATATATACATATAAACATACAAAATTTTAACGGACCTTGGTTTTGGGTTCGAGGGACCCAAATTCGCGCTCATCTGAAGAAATTTTGTCAAAAGCTTTTAATCGTGAACTTTCTATGAGCGAATGTTTCTTAATGAAAATTCGCTAATAATTAACAAGTTCTTTTGACAAATGTCAGGTGAAACTTCAAACAGACGTAGACATTTTTAATAACTTGTGTAATGCAATTCGTATGCACTTTGCGAATTTTCGTAAGGAAACATCACTAAAAAGGAGTTTGTGACTTGATTTTCCAAATTTTAGGCATGTATACCAAATCGTGAAATGATCTAATATTCAATTGAATCATAAAAGTTTCGTGAGCTAAAAATCAGTTTTAAAGAGGAATAAAGAGGGAATATAAGATCGTTATGATGATTATCTGGAGAAACCAGAATTTTCCGCAGAGTAACTGTAAAAAATAGTGCTGCAAATTGAATCAGAACTTCCACATAGCTGTGATAATCTACTCTCCTCGGAAAGACATTCTAACGAAATGAATTCAGGGTCCATGACTTGACACAAAAAAAATATATTTGTATTTCTGTACCCATAAACTTCTGAAACGTTATACTACTCGAGTTTCAACAACAAAAAATGTCAATTTTCACCAAATTATCCTCTATTCATCACCTACCCTCTAAACCGATCTTACCCAAAAACACTCTGAAGGTCGCCCTTGTGACGCAGGTGGCTAGGTGCCAGCCTGCTAAGCGAGAGGTCCCGGGTTCGATTCCCGGGCGAGCCAAGTTGACTCTGTCTGGAAAATTTAAAAAATATAGAATGATGGGAAATAATGTGCTAATGGCCTGAGATGCCGCAGCCAATAATATTACATTAAAAAAAATAAAAAAAAAAATAAAAAAAACACTCTGAAGCGTTCTTTTCTCGGGTGCTAACTGGATACCAAATTTGAAGATGATATCTTAATTCGTTCGAAGGTTATTGCGCCTACTAACAGACAGGCGTACATGCCGACAGACAAAAAAACGTTCCAGAATCAAGTTTCTATATGTTTAAATTTAAAATTCTGTTACCGATATTCTACCTCACAAATTCAACAACCCCTAATTTAATTTCACCACAGAATACCAGATGTTTGTTAAAATTAAAAGTTTTCTAATAAATAAACCCTAAAACGATATATTACTCAAGTATTAACGAAAAAATGTCAATTTTCAACAACGCCACACCACCAGTAATAATAATATACCTTACTAACAGTGTATAATTTTTATGAAAATTTATTACTATAATGCACTTGCTCCGTCCCGAAATTTTTAAAGTTAAACTAATAGTTGATTTTTGTAGAGCAATGAACAGTTAACAAAAATTAAATAGCTCACCCGAACAACGTTGTAAGTAACAAAAACTGAATTTTATAACATGGAATATTTTCTGTTTAATATAATAATTAACAAGATCAAATGAAAAATTTGTTCACATTTCTATTAAATCTGATAAGGAGAAACAGTGGTATATTTATATTTCAGTTTTCTCCTTCCTTTTCGGAAATAACACATAATTAAATAAAAATGGGAACGAACAACGTTGTAACTGTATGTCAGTTACAACGTTTTTGCCTAAAGTCTGTTCGAGTATAAAAATTTATAATTAATTGCAATACTTTCCCTTTACTAGTCCACATTATTTTAGTTTCAGAGTGTACTATTTTGAAAGCTAAGACTTATCACCTGATCCAGTTCACTTACTCTAGCAGATTAATTGGATTGTATATTTGTTTCTTTTATATTTCCACGACCACATCTAATCACCAACGCGATGAGAGGGTTTTACTTGATTGTTTTGGAAATAATGCCGAACTCTTTCCTTTCTATCACGAGGGTGGGGATCTTTAACGTGCCCAACATTTCATGGTACACGGGACCGATGACTTTACACCCCTTCCTAAAAGTGTAAATTGCGTAAATTTACCTTGCTAAAAAAACAATGTCTCAACCAGAGCTGTTTTTAATTAATTTACAGTATATAATCAAAAATAATTTGAAGGCTCTACTGAGAATCGAACCGACGGGACTTATATGGTTATTCTTTGGGGAAAACTATTTTAAAGTAAATGGTAGATTTTGAGTTTTGACAACACAAGTTTACTGATAATAAAAACAAGACACAGAGGGTGTCCCTATGCTTCAAAAATTTGCTTTTACGGTATGGTGAGACAGGAGATAAATTATAATGTTATACGCATTTACGACAAATACAAGACAAAGGATACAAACATACAAAAACCCTAATATTACATGAACTTAACAATAGCAACAACAGGAAAAATGTATATATATATATATATATATATATATATATATATATATATATATATATATATATATATATATATATATATATATATATATATATATTCAAAATACTGTTAGACGTATTGTTTGACACTTTCTAAATTTTATTAAGCTGAAGACTTTCTATAAAAGGCCAATGCGTCGACCAGTTTGCTTAGTTAAGACAAGGTGGTTGTTTTTGTGAGAGCAGATTGTGAACGGTCTAAATAGTCAAGTTTGCGCTGGTCATTACAAAAACCTAATGGTTCTATGCGGTTACTTACTGTGGGTCCATGTCAAGTATCAATAATTTGTTATATTGTATTCTGTTTATTCAACGTCGGGGTGTTTCTGCGAAAATTGGCCAATAACCGACGTCATAGAGGAATTTCAACTCTCCATCTTTCTAATTTTGTGAATTCCTTTTTCTCCTAAGGGTAATAGGGATACCTAACGGACCCAACATTACATGTAACACAGGATCACCGGCTTAGCGTCCCTTCTTAAGTCAGAAACGTAAAAACATTTGCTCGAACACAAAGCTACAGCTTCGGTATATAATAAATTCTACAGTATGTGCTAAACAGCAAACATGATCTAAAGCACCTAGAGGGATTTAAATGCACAAAACATGACCCTTGGCCTAAGACGCACACGTTCTTTACATTAAGCCTCAAAGACTGCATAATTTGTGTTTATGTTTAATGAATTGATATTTTTTATGTTAAATATTTACACATATTACATAGATGTTTCAGTGATCGAAAAAGTCAATTCACTTTTTTATCGAATATGTAGCAACCAATTTTTATTTCTAGTTGTCACAGGTTCGTGTAAATAATGTTTTTTTATTTATTTATTTAATATTATTGGCTGCGGCATCTCAGGCCATTAGCACATTCATTTCCCATTATTCAATATTTTTAAAATTTTCCAGACAAGGTCAACTTGGCTCGCCCAGGAATCGAACCCGGGACCTCTCGCTTAGCAGGCTGGCACCTAGCAACCTGCGCCACGAGGGCGCCTAATAAATAATGTTCTACCTGACAATAATCCAAAGGTGAAACTTGTTGCAGAAGACATAGGAATCGATTGCGAAGTCACAGAAATAGTCTCTACATCCATATTTAGCATTAAAAAAATCCGCTACGCTAAGGCAGCCATAATCAATAAGTTTAAAATAATGAAAAATAGAAATTGAGATTGTTTTAAAAATTACGCAATTTCATTCTGGTTTTAACAATAGTAACAATACATTGTTGTCAATGCTATAACTAAATACAAATTTACATGTATATAGGCTGGCCATTTGAAAACGAAAAAGGTGCGTTTTAATGCACTTATGGTGATTTTGTTGAAATTCGCTTAAAGTAGATTTTGCTTTCAAAAGGAAGTAACACCACCCTTTAAGCAGCGGTATGATCTACCCCTAAAATCTTAAATGACAAGGGGGGCGGGTCAAGTGTCACACTATTTTAAAGCTGAGGGAAATCGCTTTTCAACGGCGCCTTATTTTTTGAATTTTAAGCACTGTGTTCTGAGAAATTGACTTCTAAATATAAGAAAGGGTCTTCTTTAATACGATATAAGAAATGTCACATTTTGTTGATTGTTTAATCTGATTGTCACGAAAAAGTTAGTTGATAATTTTTCAATTCCTCCTGATTATGAATTAAATGAATTAAATTGTGCTCTTCGGTTTCTTTATTTGGGAACACACCTTAGTGTATCAGTAAGTTTCATTTTACTTGTTCAAACAGGTTATTGTTTCTGAGAACCCACTGCTTGAAATAAAAAAAAGGCACCGCTGAAAAGAGATTTACATGAGCTCTAAAATGATGTGCTACCCAACCCCACTTGTCACATGAGATTTTAGTGGTGGATCGCACTACCGCTCAAGGGCTGGTGTTGCAACATTGAAGATAAGCCTAAAAGTCTTTCCACTTGAAAGCAAAATCTACCCTTTCGAGCGATTTTCAACAAAATGGCGGAAAGTGCCCTAAAACCAGCTGTTTTGTTTTCAGTAACCAGCCTGTATAAAATTTCGTAACTATACAGCGCAAGTCTTCGACATATTTTATTAGCGTATAATTTAAAGTAATAAACTACTATTGAAAGTAATAGTAATATAACTAAGAAAGTATTTACAATTAAAAACTATTTAATCTTCACTCTGTAAACCCTCATAAAAATGTCTGTAAGGTTCATACAAATACTGGCACATGTCAAGTAAATTAATCTTTTTAACATTTTTAATAGGCAAAAGTCTGTTGTATAGATTGGTCAACACTTCAACATTAACTGCTGTCAAATTCGTGTGAACTTCTTGTCTTCTTTTTGACATACCATGAAGAATCCATGGCTGCATTACATTATGACTTCTCCTTGCTTTTTGTGTTGCTGGGTCATCATCCGTGATTTGAAACCAGACATAATCTGTTATCTTAAAATTACACTTATTTAAGGCTTTTTCGATGACAGATAGGTGTTTGAATTATTCTTGCTTCATCTGTACAACATGAGAATCCTGTTACTTTTTTGTGTTAGCAATAACAGATATATAGTCCTCTGGTACATATATGTCTGCCGATTTCTTAGTTTATTCTATGAGAGCAAAGTCCCGGTTACAGGGTCAAAAGCTGTGACCTGACACAAGAAATTTGTTCCACCTTGGTAAAATATTTACGAACAATTAGATGTTGCATAAAAACTATCATTCGCCAGTTATTGTTCTGTCCCACACACCGATGTTGCCACAGAACAAGATTTTTAACCTCGCCAAGTCTTAAAGTTATAAAGTGGTGATATAGATTCATGTCAAAAACACATCATTGCAGTATTAATAATATTTCCTGACTAACCAACTTATCCAAGCCACTTATAAATGGAAGGTACTCGCGAAATTTTATCAAAATCAAAATATTATTTTCTGAGTGATATATATATATATATATATATATATATATATATATATATATATATATATATATATATATATATATATATATATATATATATATATATATATATATATATATATATATATGACATACTTGCTTCTCGGGTTGAACCGCGTCCAGAATTGATTAAAACGCGACGTTTCGGCTCCTGTTTTAGAGCCATTTTCAAGAGGAAAAGGAAATATGTAAGGACACTCTAAGGCCTCAATCTGCCTACTCCTTGAGCGGTGGACAAAGGTGAGTTGAGTTGTTGTAGTTCGATTACGCGGCGTCAATCTGCCTACTCCCCAAATCTCGCCGGAAATCGTCTGTGAGGTCTCAGTGTGTTCAACCCTAGGCCTCAGAGAGGTCTGGCAGTTCGTTGCAAGTCTTGTATTGTATGTATCGTTCCGTCTACCTGCTTAGTTATCAGTGAAACTAGTCGGGTCACGGCCAATTAAGTCGGGGGCTTTGGTCACGGTACTAAAAGATTAGGATGATTACGAGGATTACCGGCATTTGTTAAGACAGATAATGGAGAAATAAAATTGTCTATGGAATTTATTTTCTTTTTGTGTGTTTGTAATGAAGATATAATAGGTCTCCAAGTAATCGGAAGGCGAAGACCATCATCTCTCTTATTTAAACAATCGTGACGTTTTTCAATCTTGATTACTTCGCGGATAATTCTGGTTTTGAAGTTGTAAACCGGGGCTATTGTTGCGGCATTGTGGAAGTCTATTTTGTGTCCTGTATGAATATGATGCATGGACAGCAACGATGAGGGGTGGGATTTTGTAACTGCATAATTATGTATTCAATTGTGAATGCCTCTATTTGTTTGTCCTACATAAGTTCGGTAACAGTCGAAACAAGGAATTTCCTAAACTCCGTAGGATTGGTTTGAAATCGTATCCTTGGGAGTTTTTATCAGATTTGAGAGTTTTTGTTCTGTTGTGAATATGGTTTTGATACTATGGGTTCTAAAAATTCGACTGGTTTTGTAGGTGACACTTTTAATATATGGTAAAAAATCTGTGTGTTGTTGTATGGACTCTGTCTGTTCTTGTTTTTTTTTAAACAAATTTTACAAGCAAGTTCGAGGTGCTCCAATGGGTTTACCAGTCTCTCCTGCATTGGCTAACATTGTCATAGAAAACTTCGAGACATAAGCCCTCAATTCATCCCAACTTAAACCGAAAATAATGGGCCGATTTTAATAATATTTAGCATGTACCTTCCTTTTGTGAGTGGCTTGGATAACTTCGTTAGCCAAAAAAATCGCACCAGGTTTTTCGGGAAACTTTTGGGTATTTTTTCCTCAAAAAAAATTTATCTCCAAAAATAAAAAGATATGGTAATCAAATTTGGTACGCAGGTTTATGACATTAAAGGAAAACTATATGCCACAATGTAGTTTTTTATGTTACAGGAAAAAGAAGTTATAAAAGAATATTTGGTACCAGAGCATTTCTATGAAAATTCACTACCATAACGCAATTCCTGCGTCCAGACTATTTTAAATTATTTCATAGAGACATACATATAAACACAGAGCTCAAACATATAAGAGAAAAAATCGTGTTATGGTAAAAAAAATAAAAACCATTTACAACGTTGTTCTGCTTACCATGGCAGAAGGTATTTTTCCAGACACAGGAACCTTTTTTTTTCGAAATATTGATTTCCACTATTCCTCAATGCCTTTCTTTTATTATCCTTTCATTCACTTAGGTGAATTTTTCTTTTCCTGCCCTTATTTAAACGTTTTCTTCCCGAGGATGTCAATGTGATGTTACTACTCTCAGCCATTTCACTGTAGTTACAACGTTGTTCCAGCTAAGAGAACTTAATCAGGCTGACATTATTTTGGCAACTGTAAACATAATGTTGAATTTTATCGTTGCTATGTAATTTTGTATGGTCGTACAACGTTGTTCCACGTTTAGCCCGCTTTGAACAAAATGTCAGTTACAACGTTGTTCGTGTGAATCATTCAATTGTTGGAAAAAATAATTATATATATATATATATATATATATATATATATATATATATATATATATATATATATATATATATATATATATATATATATATATATATATAATATGTAATACTAATTATCCGATTTTTATCAAATAAACTCAGACTAAATTTTTGTGGCGCAAAAAGTGGAGAGAAGCTTGTGCAGGGTAACCAAAGAAGAAAATGCACGTGGGGTCACTGATATTCTAATTTTTGACTATCAAAGTGCCAGAAATTTGATTTTACAATCTTTAGATAATTCTTTTTAATAATTTTTTTTGGCGGATCTTAAAAAAATATTTTAACGCCTTTTCGTATAAAAATTGTTTGAGAAGGATATTTTTTTTTACATATTAGCAGGTTTATTCTTTGTGGAACGTAGTTGGATGAGTTGCTGTGTCAATGAATCAGATCAGTTTTACTGGGAAAATTTAACTTTGTTTATCGAAATTGTAACCGCAAATAATAAAGTTATTGTGATACCAGTTGGTACATGGTTACTTTATATGGCCTACTAAATTTGATGTCTTTCAGTTGAAAAACTAAAAACATTTTAATGAAAATTCATTACTGTAAGGCATTTGCTGTGTCCAGACTAGTTATATATTAAAAGCACAGGGAAGGAACGCGTGTGCCTTCACCATTTGTGAACACAAATGTTAAATTGTTCATTCCAATAATGTAAGTTATAAAAATCATTTAGAAAATCTCTTAATAAATTTAGCAAATCTGGGCTTATCAAATCTATGTACACTCAAGAACAAGTACTTAGCGTGATTTTCAATCGATTATTCACGTTTTTCTAAAATTTCATACATAAATTATTTTTACTCCTTTAATTGCTAATAATAACAATAAATCTCAAGGCTTAAAAATTAGTTAGAGTACATTATGCTCAATGATAAATATTCCGTTAACACACAAAGAACCCCTAAACGTTGTTTTTAGTGAATTTTTATTGAAAAAAATTCACTAAAACGAGGTATCGATGGTGAGACTGCAAAAATGTTTTCAAATGGGTGTCAGTTATAATTTTTATATGTTTATATATATATATATATATATATATATATATATATATATATATATATATATATATATATATATATATATATATATATATATATATATATCTTTGGCTAAAATATGAGGATCTATCCTATCCCAATTTACTTTAGTCCAAAAGTCGATAGTTTTCGAAATACGGGGTGTCGAAGTTTTTATTTGTTAAAACTCATTTTCAAATATCTATCTTAGTAATAACAGGATTTTCATGAAATTTTGTACTTAGAGGGTTTTCAGGATGAGCAATCCACGTTTGATCATAGTTTTCATGTACTTTGCAGAGGGCTCCACCAGCAACCCTTTGTCTACATTTTTCTTCCTCGGTAGATCAAATTTCTTATCAGAAACTTTTATTACCTGATATGTTATCTTCCAAAAAGGCATACCTTGTAGATTTTAATTTGAGGAGCCGTTTCTGTGATAATCGAATTTAAATGTTTCATTGCGTTCTAAAATTATTCATAGGAACGACAACAAACTTTGTATAGGGTTAGGACTGGTCCAAGAACCTTGAAGCATGTTTAAGGACCGACCGACCAAAAACACTTAAAATTTACATTGGAGCATGTTTACGGACCAATCGACCAACAACACTAAAAGTTTACTGGTAAAAAATATGAGGAATAGGATACAAAGCCAATAACAAACCAAAACAACAAATTTTTATTAAATTATAAATTGCTGTATAACACTCTAAGTAAATGTTGAAAGTGACTCCTCTTTTCGATTACACAAAGATTAGTTATATGGACAAAATTGAAGTGCACCCTATCCATCATATCTGCATCTAACCGTCAATTGTTTACTGAATTTTGCATTCGCACCCACAAATCTTCTTTGGTGTTAATTGGTGTAGAGTATACCAACTGCTTAAGTGTTCCCAATAAAAAGTTATCGATGGGCGTTAAATCCGGTGTGGAAGGTGGCTAATTTCCATGACCATTGTTTCCTCTGCCATCGATTCCAAAATCTGTCATTTAAATGATTTGTGACGTTCAGCGTAAAATGTGGTGGTGTACTGTCGTGCCTGAACCACATATTTTACCTAACAGCTATTGGAAGTTCATCAAATCAATTTGGCAAATTAACAAAATGCTCTTGGTACTTTAAACCATTTAAGCGAGGTAGTAAGATGACAGTACCTATGACAAATATGTCAATAATTCCTGCTCACACGATAATTTTGAATTCACGTTGATAATGCAAAACCTCTATTGCATGCGAGTTTTCGTCAGCATAAATGTGTTCATTATGTAAAGTTGTCATACCCCTTCTTGTAAAACAGCACTCATCAGTGAATAAAATATTTCTATGAACATTTGGATCATTTTCAGTCTTTTCGTTAATAAAACGACAAAAGCGTAGTCTTAATAGGAGGTCGGTAGGTAAAAGCTCTTGCGCTGTTTGGAGGTGAAATGTGTGTAACTGCTGTTCTCTTAAAGTCCTATCCACCGTATCCTTACAAATTACAAGTTCCAAACCAATTTGTCTGGTGTTTAAACTCGGATCTTGTTCAAATCGTTGTAAATTTTTTTCTCGGCATTTGCTGTTCTAACAGCTCGATTCCGTCCATAATCACACGCAACAGGAACAAACATACCGGTTTCTTGTAGATGCCTTTCAACAGCGGCAAATATTTGATGGTTTGGAACGTGTCTATTTGGAAATTTTTCTTGATATTCTCTAAACGACTCCCGACCATTTCCGTGGCAATAACCTTAAACTAATATCATATCGATCATGTCTGCGTTAGTGTAGAGTACGGCCATAGCAAGAAATTGGTGAATGAAGTGACAACTTTTCAGGCTTATTTGTTTGGCAGTCCTATTGTGTAACTAATGACAATACTTAGTAATGTATAGTCGTTCCTATGATGAATTTTAGAACGCAATGAAACACTTTAATTCGATTATCACAGGAACAGATCCTCAAATCTAAATATACAAGGTATACCTTTTTGGAAGGTAACATATTAGGCAATAAAAATTTCTGTTAGCTAAGAAAATTGGGAAAGCTTTTCCGGAAAAAATTGGAGTTTTCTTCCAAAAAAATGTTATCACCGTAAATTACAAAGCTATTTTTCAGAAATTTAATTCATATATTGCCTTGTGAAAGACCTTACTGCACGCCAAAATTTAACGTTCTACGTTTATAGAAATTTGAATTATTCAAATTTGCAACATTTGATAAAAAATCGCTACCATGACGCACTTGCTGCGTCCCGAACATTTCTCAATTCTAAGACATAACTTCTTTGAATATATAAGGTTATCATCGATTGTGGGAGATATACATATTTGATTAGATTTGTCACAACCATTTAATCTTGTTTCCTTCAGATTACGTTATGTTCGTTCATCAAAGAATCATATTACATTAGATAATTACAAACGTCACTGATCTAGATGTAATGTGATTAAAGGGGGAAGAGATAGAACTTACCAAGCATCTGAAATCTCATCCTTGCTACACTAAATTAATAACTGCCTTGTTGCATAATTATTACTTCTAAATGTCACAGATCTTCAGTCGTTCGATGGTATTTCACACAGCCTTGAATGAAAATCAGATTTATACAAACGTACATTGTAGATTAAGACGTAGAATTTCAATATTTGTGTGCAGTTTTATTAATAGATCATATGCATATAATAAAAAAATTAACTACAAACATATCGGAGAGAAATCATCGTTTCAAATAAAGATACTTTAATTTTTTAATGTGAATAACGATGTAGATGAATTTCCTAAAGTCGATATTAATACAATGGACTATTCATTTCAAAATATCAGAATATCAGGAGCAGTTGGCTCTAAGCGTCTTTGTATTTTTATGCACTCGAAGCATCCGAATAAGAAAAATCAATATTTCCTCACTTAAAATATTATTTCAATGTAATATCTTGAGTTCTTGGAACCAGCAGAAACGTTACACTTATAAACAGCGCTGCTACTTCTCCGGTGTGCAGTTCATATAGTGAACGTCTCTTTCGGGCTGCAGTCAATCACACATGAATATTTCTCCCTGTAATATTTTCAATTGGGACAAGGGACTCAAGTTTATAAATAGACGTAACAGCGGCGTCAGGTCAGAAGATTCACCGGTAACCAGCAAATAATCAATATTATAGTGTAGAGAAAATTTCAAGTATTACAAATTAAATTACAGCATTGCATGTGCTGATAATTAAAGTGAAAATGGTAGTCGCTTCAGTCGATACTTTTTGTTTGAAAAGCTCAATACTCTACGTTTGAGCTCTTGGGTATTGGCCGACACATAACCCCTGGGTAATGACCGACACATAACCATTGGGTATTGGCCGACACATAACCCATGGATATTGGCCGACACAAAACCCATGGATATTGGCCGACACATAACCCCTGGGTATTGGCCAACAGATAACCCCAAGATATTGCCCGGCACATAACCCCTGGGTATTGTCCGACACATAACGCATAGACATTGGCCGACACATAACAACTCCTGGATATTGGCCGACACCTAACCCCTGGATATTGGCCGACACCTAACCTCTGGATATTGGCCGGCACATAACCCCTGGGTATTGGCCGACACATAACCCCTGGGTAATGACCGACACATAACCATTGGGTATTGGCCGACACATAACCCATGGACATTGGCCGACACCAAACCCATGGATAATGGCCGACATATAACCCCTGCGTATTGGCCGACATATAACCCCAAGATATTGCCCAGCACATAACCCCTGGGTATTGGCCGACACATAACGCATAGATATTGGCAGACACATAACAACTCTTGGGTATTGGCCGACACCTAACCCCTGGATATTGGCCGGCAAATAACCCCTGGGTACTGGTCGACACATGACTCCTGGGTATAGGCCGACATATAACCCCTGGGTATTGGCCGACACATTGCATTTCCTATGGACTTATACTGCTATCTAATATATGTACTACTTATTTTGTATGTATACAAATATATGACATAACCCCTGCGTATTGGCTGAAAGATAACCCCTGGATATTGGCCGACACATAACCTCTGGGTACTGGCCGACATATAACCCCTGGGTATTGGCCGACACATAACCCATGGACATTGGCCGACACCAAACCCATGGATATTGGCCGACATATAACCCCTGCGTATTGGCCGACAGATAACCCCAAGATATTGCCCGGCACATAACCCCTGGGTATTGGCCGACACATAACGCATAGATATTGGCAGACACATAACAACTCCTGGGTATTGGCCGACATATAACTCCTGGATATTGGCCGGCAAATAACCCCTGGGTACTGGTCGACACCTGACTCCTGGGTATAGGCCGACATATAACCCCTGGGTATTGGCCGACACATTGCATTTCCTATGGACTTATAATGCTATCTAATATATGTACTACTTATTTTGTACGTATACAAATATATGACATAACCCCTGGGTATTGGCAGACACATAACCCCCGGGTATTGGCCGACACATAACCTCTGGGTAATTACCGACACATAACCATTGGGTATTGGCCGACACATAACCCATGGACATTGGCCGACACCAAACCCATGGATATTGGCCGACATATAACCCCTGCGTATTGGCCGACAGATAACCCCAAGATATTGCCCGGCACATAACCCCTGGGTATTGGCCGACACATAACGCATAGATATTGGCAGACACATAACAACTCTTGGGTATTGGCCGACACCTAACCCCTGGATATTGGCCGGCAAATAACCCCTGAGTACTGGTCGACACATGACTCCTGGGTATAGGCCGACATATAACCCCTGGGTATTGGGCGACACATTGCATTTCCTATGGACTTATACTATCTAATATATGTACTACTTATTTTGTATGTATACAAATATATGACATAACCCCTGCGTATTGGCCGACACATAACCCGTGGGTATTGGCCGACACATAACCCCTGGGTACTGGCCAACATATAACCCCTGGGTATTGGCCGACACATAACCCCTGGATATTGGCCGACACGTAACCCCTAGATATTGGCCGGCACATAACCCCTGGGTATTAACTGACACATAACCCGTGGGTATTGGCCCACACATAACCCCTGGGTATTGGCTGATACAAAACCCCTATATATTGGCCGGCACATAACCCTTGGGTATTGGCCGACACATATCCCCTGGGTATTGGCCGACACAAAACCCGTGGGTGCTGGCTAACATATATGACTTTCTGGGCTAGTGGCCGACATATCGTTATATATTGTGGCCCACTAGCCGAATCTATGGTTTTCGTTGTAATTGATGAATGAATAATTATCAGGCAAATGCTTGCCCTGTCGTTACATATTCTGGTCATGGTCTGATAAATTCCACTGCTAAATATTGGGATGTAGATTTTAGCGCCGAGACCGACTTTTATCGGTAGTAAGAATTGGTAATTGAGCACGAACGAACAAGTGAGTTTTCCTTGACGAGAACTAAAATTTTAATTGCTCCAATCATATCTGAAAATTTTCTGGACAGAAAACAGGTCAACCAGCAAGGCCATTTCTTTTTATTAGTGAATTTTCTTTAAAAAAAATCACTAATGAGGAGATCTCGATTTTTGAATTTTGAAAAAATAACAGCTGCCACACAAAATTTTGCACCATAGGAGTGAAGAATATGAGCTTTTAATCAGAATTATTCTGCAAAAAGAGTAAGTGTCATTTTTAATTAACCTTCATAATTTATTAAATAGTTGCGTTATTAGCTTTGACCACCTGATTTAACATAAAAAAACATAAGAAGCCAATTGTGAAAATCTTAGCTTAAAATTCCACAATTAAGTCGATAAATTTTAAATTATTAATTCAATAACAACTAGCTGACTTTCTTTGCATACATTAAGATTGTAAATTACTCTGAGGAGGAATTTCGAACGATATGGCACAAGTTGTCGAATTATAATATTTTGCGCCAGACGAACTTTGTTTGTTTTGTAAAAATCTCATTTGACTATATATTTTTTAGTTTACGAAATGTGTTTTACTTTTAAACAAATTAATCCATTTAGATGGAGATTACTTTTTAATCCAGGCGTAAAAACAATTTTCAGTCAATTGAAAAGCAATATTGAAAACTTGTGACGTTCGACAAACTTAAAGGAAATTAAAAGTTCACTGATTCTCTCTTTCGCCTTTGAGATTTTGATTTCCATGTTCCTGGAAAGAAAGAAAGTCCTTGTGCATTTCGATGTGTCGCGTCGCGGCTTCTATCCATTACGCTGAAATGCTTACTAGAAACGATAAGAAGATATTCCCTATTTATCTGTATTCAAATATAATAAATAAAATAAAAGTAATACGTGATACTTTAGAAGCCATCAAGCCAATTGAATTATCGTAACTCTTTCGCACAAAAACTTGCTGCTAGTATTACATCTTTTAGTTTTAATTGAAACAAATACTTATTTTATGTGCGACGTTAAGTGAAAGGGTATAATTGATATATTAGCAATAAAATATAGTAGTAGTAAACGACAGCGTTAAAGAAGCAAATTAATGAAAGTTTTATTACTCAATAATAATAATATATGTTTTTTATAGCCCAATAAATCATACTAGAATTTGTATAATGCCCGTCTTGTTTGCAACAATTCAATTATGTTTTTTACTCTTTGTACATAATACTAAACAAAAATATGTTAGAAAGGTTTAGATACAGCAAATTTTATATGATAAATTTCCATTAGGATTTACGTACTCTTCATAATAGTCTAAGGACAACGTTGCCGCAAACATGATTGTCTGTCTCCAGTAGCTTTTCTTATTTCATTGTAGCTTCCGCCCTTTATCAATTACTCAAGGTTTTCGAGAGATTTCCTCCTTAGTCTACCTCTTCCTTTTTTTCAGGATGTGTGGTGTAAGTAGCGCTTTTTCCAGGTCTAAAAGCAATAAAAATATAATTTCTCAAGCTTCCTTTCTTCTATTGTCTCCAGTGTCACCACTCCAGGTCTACATTCGAACTGATGTTCATTCAAACAGCTTTTAATTTTGCGTCCAATTTTATTTTACTTCCACCACGTCAGTACGTCTGGAAGTATGGCATCGGCGACAAAAATGTCAAAAATTTTGTTTCGCTTAAACGTCGAAAAAAGTATCAAAACATATAAAAAACATGATTTGGAAACAAACATGTCTTGTGTCTACCGATCTGTCAGTCTGTCGGTCTGTATGTCTGTCTGTTTGTAGCCACAACTTTGGGTTAAATGTGCGGGGGTGAAGTATCGGTGACAGAAATTTTGAAAACTTTTTTTTGCCAAAACGGCGTAAAGTGTCAAAACATATAGAAAACCTGATTCTGAAACAAAAATTTGTTTGTCTGTCGTTTGGTATGTCCACCGTACGTCTGTCTTTCAGTAAGCGCAATAACTTTCGAACGACTTGAGATATCTTTGAATTTGGTATCCAGTTAGCACCCGACAAAGGAACGCTTCGAATTGTTTTAGAAAAAGATGGCTTCACTGGGTAGAGGATAAATAAGGGGCGATTTGTTAAAAATTGACATTTTTTCGTTAAAACTCAAGTAATATAACGTTTCAAAAGTTTATGGGTACAGGAATACGAATATTTTCTTTGTGGTCAGATAATGGACCCTAAATTCATTTAATGAAAAAGCATTTCTGATTTGAGTAGATTATCACAGCTATGTGGAAGTTATGATTCAATATGCAGCATTATTTTACTATGAACTAAAATAATATTTGCTACATGACTCTGTAAACCTATTGCCCTGTGCTGGTTGCAATTTTGAACGCTAACTGTTTTAACGAGTTATAATTTTATTCTTTATAACACTGGGCCATTCTTCAAATTTATAACATTTCGCAATTGGTTGAAGAAGTGTTTCCTTCATTTTTTCGTCTACACCGCGATTCTCCTCGCCTAAGAATTTTTATCTGCTCATATTTTTAAATTGTTGATATATACTATAATATAGAATGAAAAGGCAAATTTTGCCTTTTCATTCTTGGTCTCTCTTCACCTACTATAACTCAATTTACTTTGTGTATTCTGTCTATTTAATGTAACTTTGTTTTTGCACTCTGCTAGTACTGATGACCACTGTCCATATCTACTCCAGGATACATGTAACTAGAGCTACAAAATTTCTAGGACATTTCCTGGTAATAATAAAAATATTAAAATCTATTTGGTAGGTTGGTGCTTTCCATGTATATCGTCTGTCCTTAGGTGTTTCAAAAATTGAGTTCGCTAAAATTGTACCACTTACTTCAAAGAAATTCATAAATTCATAATCATCTCTCTCTCTCTCTATATATATATATATATATATATATATATATATATATATATATATATATATATATATATATATATATATATATATATACTGAAAGTGATAATTAGAATACAAAAACATGATGAAGAAAAACAAGTTGAGTACATGATTTATGGATAAACGTTTATTTATAATATACACAATATCGCCTGATATGTTACTTTTTTCTTCGTCAAGTTACAATGAGAAAGCATTGTCAGAAACGACATTTACCTAACTTAAATTTGTGCCTTTGATCATTTCACCGTCAAAAAAAAATAGTCACTTCCCAATTATTAAACATAAATACTGTTGATATTATATTTCGGTTTCGGTCAAATAACTATATTCAAGGAAGTATTTCAAACTATTGAAAACGTATATAATTATTTTTTTGTTTAGAAAGGATTAAATAAGTGTAAAAATGGGTTTTTAATTGAAATTTATATTATCTCATATTATAGCTACTAACGTATTTGCATTATATGGTAGCATATATTTAAGCTTTTTTTTACCTTTTTACACGTTTATGTGTCAGTGTTGGTTAGTGATGATTTATTTTCCTATTGTGTCATTATAAATGGAGTTGTCAGGTATACAACTTTGTGTTTATGGAAAGTTCAGCAAAAACATATGTAGTTCATATTTACCTTAATTACCTGAAACAAACATCCAACTGCACCTTTTCAATAAAAAGCTTAATTCACTAAGTGAGTGGTGAACGTGTCGCCACCTAGTTCGGAACCAAGTACTATGTTGTCACGCCCGCTCCAAATAACACAGAGTGTTAAAAATAGAGACAGTATACAACTAACTAACAATTTAAAAAATTGTTAGCCCTGGCCCATTTCTAGCCCAATATAGGGACAAAGTATGTAAGACTAGATGCATTCTCGCAACAATTAGAACCGTAGACCGGTTTCGCTCTCATTAGAGCTCTTCAGTACGGCATACTAATTGCAGCAAAAATGCACCAAAAATAACACGGCTATCGTATAGCCAGTCTTAAAACACTAAGTGAGTGGTGAACGTGTCGCCACCTAGTTCGGAACCAAGTACTATGTTGTCACGCCCGCTCCAAATAACACATAGTGTTAAAAATAGAGACGGTATACAACTAACTGACAATTTAAAAAAATATTAGCCCTGGCCCATTTCTACCCCAATATAGGGACAAAGTATGTAATGTATGTATATATTGGGGTAGAAATGGGCCAGGGCTAACAATTTTTTAAATTGTCCGTTAGTTATATACCGTCTCTATTTTTAACACTATGTGTTATTTGGAGCGGACGTGACAACAAGTACTTGGTTCCGAACTAGGTGGCGACACGTTCGCTACTCACTTAGTGTTTTAAGACTGGCTATACGATAGCCGTGTTATTTTTGGTGCATTTTTGCTGCAATTAGTATGCCGTACTGAAGAGCTCTAATGAGAGCGAAACCGGTCTACGGTTCTAATTGTTGCGAGAATGCATCTAGTCTTAAAAAGCTTAATTAATTAAACTGTCGTTCCAACAGGTCTGGTTTATAGAGATTTATATCAAAATAATTTAAAATCAATAAGTGCCTTTTTTATATGGCACATACTTTAACTAATGTTGAATAACCGCAAGGTGGCGAATTTGTATAGGAATTGAAAAATTTTGGATTTTGTAAATAATACCTAAAATGATAAAAAATAAATGCTAAGAATAGGATCAATTATATTGTTTCGTACAAAAATTAAGGATAAAAAACATTGGTGTACATCTTAAGATTTCTTTTAGGTTTATACGGGTTAAATCATTGGTTTAGTTGCAAATAAAGATTTCAACATTTTCCAGTCAAAAAATGTTTAGCCATCCCTTATGACAACAAACCTATTCCTAAATGTATTTTATTTTATCTGCATTCAATATTTTCTTGCGCTTTGTTCATTGTGTAATTGATTTCAGAACCGTAAGTGAGGGTTCTTTTCAAATATAGTATACAAATAATCTCCTCATAAACAAATTTTGCGAAAAAACGTAGAATTGCAAAGTCCGCTCGCAGCAAATGAGTTATGGTAACAAACTTTTATGAGAAAGGATTTCCACTAAAAAACTTACTGACTCGCCGACTCTTTTAATTATTTTTTATTCATTTCCACTTGTCCTTGACAATTTCTGTTTGTAGAAAGTACAAATACAGTAAGATAGCAAATAGCTCAATTTTCTATTAACATAGAAACTTTGACTTTGGTGTGTGCACATGCTTGTATTTAGGTAACACGTGTGTCAAGTTTCACCAAAATAACTTTATAATTTTTTTAGATATAATTTTTTTTGGGAGGAACTTGATTTTTGCGTAAAAAAGCTGGTCCTATTGGGCTGGTTAAGCAACTCATTCAAGAGCTTTACAAAAAAAACATACTTGCCAAATTTTATCAAAATCGGTTAATTATTTTTTAAGTTATAAGGTTTATTGACCCTAATTTTAAATAAACGAGCGTGTATTAAATTTTGTTTTTATTGTAATAAAATTCCTATTTGGATAGAAGTAAAGCAACAAGCTTGAAACATTTAAAGCAGTTATTCGTCGCTGGTCCTTTAAATGCTAAACTCTATTAAATACCGCCGTACAAAATAGAATAACACACCAATTAAACAACCTCTTTTCAATTTGTATGTAAATAACATGATAGTCTGGAGTTACGAATATTTGCACCTCTGATACTCGTGTTTAATAATATTGATTCAGCCTCACGAAAATCTGCAAAAATATACCTAATAGTAATTCCTTAAGTAAAAACTATTAAAGGAAACCTAACAAAAATAAATGTTTTCGTGCAATCCATTTGTATACTCCCTAAATAGTTGAGAGTTTTGTGGCCTTCCAGAAGAGATTCCAATTTGTTAACGATACAAAGATCTTGACACAACAAATATGTTGTTTGACATAATGTATAATTTAAATTAACAACAAATAAATACACACACATATATATATATATATATATATATATATATATATATATATATATATATATATATATATATATATATATAGACACATATGTGTACTAACATTTCTTCGTTGAAGGTAATCTCGCTGGACCTAGGCGTTTGGATTTATTAAGAAATACTATTGTACCCCCAATTCCCAGCCGATATCTAACCATTACATAAATTCCTGCTAAGAATATATGGTTTCAACAAGACGTACCCATTATTCCAGGATTGTGTGACAATATTCGGATAAAAGTTTTCCTGGACCATGGTTAGGGAGAAGAGGTGCTACTAAATGGGCAGCCCATTCTACTAACATGATGCATCTGTACTATTTTCTATGGGGTTATCTCAAAAATAATAGTTACAAAAGCAGACCTGCAAATTAAAGTAAGTTGGAGGAACGTATAAGAAAGGTACTCATTACTTAAAATGTCAGGCGGATTACTACAAAATTCTTCGACAGAATTTGGATACAATGTGGAATATTGTCAATAGCAGAAGGGAAAAATTAGGAACGTTTACGGTAGTCTGTAATTACTTGTGTTCTGTGTTAAAATAAAGTTGTTAAAGTGCTAAATTTAAAGAGTTATTTTGGAAATATGAAATTTTACAATTCACTCCAGGAATTCATGTTTCCGACTAAAGTATCAACATGCTCTCTTCTCTTAATACCAGGAAAGCCTCTGGCCTTGACTAGATCCCAGCCATTGTTATCAAAAATGCGCACCAGAACTTGCTCCTGTCCTGACTCGTCTGTTTCAGACATCTTACAATAGCGCCATATTCCATAGTAACTGGAAAACTGCTCGAGTACAACCCGCCCCAAGAAAGGATCCAAAGCGCTTCCTAGCAACTACAGGCCTATTTCTCTCCTTTCAGTCGTCTCTAAAGTGATGGAAAAAGATATAAACACCGCCTGCCATCCCTTGCTCACCGACGTGCCGTTGGTGACCTCTCCCTTTCTTTTTTAGTGAATTTTCTTAAAAAAAAATCACTAATGAGGAGATCCCGACTTTTGAATTTTGAAAAAATTTCTTCAAATGACCGCGAACTAGGCCCCCTAGAACACATATCCGGGGTCCGTTTCAATTTTTATATGTTTATATATATATATATATATATATATATATATATATATATATATATATATATATATATATATATATATATATATATATATATATATATATATATATATATATATATATATATATATATATATATATATATATATATATATATATATATATATATATATATATATATATATATATATATATATATATATATATATATATATATATATATATATATGTATCACACCGATAACTCAAAAAATAATAGGCCGATTTTGACTAAATTTGGTGGAAAAATTCCTTTTGCAAATGGCTTGGATAAGTTCGTTAGCCAGGAAAATCTGCCCAGGTTTTCCCGGAAAATTTTGTGTTTTCTTTCGAAAAAAATTTATATCTCCGGAATTAACAAAGTAAGGGCAACCAAATTTGGTACGCTAGTTAATATTCTTATAGGTAAGCCACCTACCAAAATTTAGCTATGTAGGTCAAAAGACAAAAAAGTTATAGGCATTTAAAGAAAAATAAATTGGGGTTTTCCTCAAAACGTCAAAGTTGCGATTTAAAACGTCAAAATCGGCAACATTTAGGCAAAGAACTTGAATCTAATACGGGATATGGAAATCAAATGTCTCAAGAAGGATCTTTTACAAACTCTGAAGTCTTAGTTTCAACCGTCATTGTCCTTCATTTTACTAAAATGTTTTCAGAAAATTCATTTCAAATAGACGCTTTCTCTGATGCTTGGCAGTAGCCTTAGCTATAGAGTTTATCATTTAATGGTATATAATTTTTGTCGAATTTTCGTAAAAAATCAATAAAGCTTAATATATCCGTTATTATACAAGATATGAAGAAAATTTGTATATATTAATTATAGGGTGTCTTGAGCTACATCTAAAAAAAATATTTCTACAATCACAGGATGGCCCATAAGTCGTTGGTGATACAAATTTTCTTTTTTTTTAATCAAACACGCCTTATCTTATTGCATTTTTGAATTTTTCAGCGATGCATGTTTGTAAGAAAAGAAATTCGGGACGCAGGAAGTGCGTTATGGTAGCGAATTTTCATTAAATGCTTCAAATTTGAATAGCTCAATTTGCTATTAACCTATAAGGTTGACCAAGAAATGAGTTTTTCCGGGAACACTTTAAGTTTACGTTTGGAAATTTTTGTACATTTTCACACAATAAAGTTATTTTTATGAAACATGGCACATTGTTTTTACTATATAGGTTATACTGGTAACCAAAATTGATGCCTGCTTTCTTAAAAAGAAAACACATATTTGCAATTAAAAACATTTTTATGAAAATTCACTACCATAACGCACTTGCTGCGTCCAGAGTTTTTATAGATATCTGCACGGGCACTGCTCAGAGGAGCTTTCTTCCATAGTTCCTCCACCTGCTGCCCCCAGCAGATCTACCAGGGGAACAGAGCGAATGCACACTTTTACTGTCCAGGTCACCAGACATAGAACATCTTGTTATGCCCGCTCTTTTGTCCCGAGGACTTCCAAGTTGTAAAATTTCTTGCCGGCACATGTTTTTCCTTCTCCCCCGAACCTCAAAACCTTCAAGTCCAGAATTAACAAGTTGCCTCTTTCCTCCTTGTCGACACCCACAATACGATAGTATTTAGGCTATAAGCCTTCGTGGTGTGTTGTTGAAATAATAAAATAATGGTAGTCTACTGTATTCAGATTTCGATGAGAAATTAAAAAATGTCTGGACGCAGCAAGTGCGTCATGGAAGTGAATTTTTATAAAAATGTTTTTAAATACAAATATGTCCCTTTAATGCAAGCAGGTATGAATCTGGTTACCGGTATAACATATATAATAGAAAAAGTCTGGACGCAGCAAGTGCGTTATGGAAGTAAATTTTCATAAAAATGTTTTTAATAGCAAATTCGGACAGGAATCAATCTGATTACCGGTATAGCATATGTAGTAGAAAGAATGTACCATATTTTATTAGAATTACTTATTAATTGAAAATGTACACAAATTTTCCGAAAATAAACTTAAATGTTGGTGTCCTAGCCAACAAACCTTAGCTTAATTGCTATTAATTCAATTTGCTAATAGAGTTATTTAAATTTGAGAATTTAATGAAAATTCGATACCAAAACGCACTTATTGCGTCCAGATTTTTTCTGACAAACATGCATCATATTTCGACAAAAAATTGAAAAATGTATTAACAAATTTGTTCTACAAAAATTAGCCAAAAATTATAGACCGTTAAACCATAAACTTAACTAAACCTACAGCGAAAGCATCAACTTAACTAAACCGACAGCCAAAGCATCAGAGAAAGGGTCTATTTGAAATGAGTTTTCTGTAAATATTTTAGTAAAATGAAGGACAATGACGGTTGAAGCTGAAACCCAAAGGTTCGCAGAACACTTTTCTTTCAACATTTTCTCTTTACAGTCCGTATTTGTTTCACTTATTTGCTTAAACAATGCCAATTTTGACGTTTTAAATCGCGACTTTGACGTTTTGAAAAAAACTCCAATTTTTTTCTTTGACTGCCCAGAACTTTTTTGTCTTTAAACTTAAAGATCTATATTTTGGTACATGGTTCAATCTTTATATATACCAACGGCATGTCGATGGGCAAGGGATCGCAGCCCTTGGGTGAGGGTAGGCTCACCGATGAGACGTATAGCTCTCTTCTGAATAGAGTTCATGATAGTCAGTGTAGAAGCGGCAGCGGCACCTCAGATGAGGGAGCAGTATTCGAGGTTAGGCCTTATTTGTGAAGTATATAAGGTATAGAGATTAGCTGGTGAAAAGTATTTGCGAGCACAGAAGAGGAAACCTAATTTCTTAGCAGCCGCTTCTGCATTTAATGTGACATGTTGGTGCCAATTGAGATTTCGATCCACAGAAATGCCAACAAGTGAAAAGGACTCATTACTTTGAAAACTTGGTTGATCATTGTGATGGGGCTAGGGCTGGTGTATCTCTTATTATATACAAAGCAATACTGAGATTTGGTGGGGTTGAATTGTATAAGATTTCTACTTCCCCAGTCTAATACTTTTGGAGACCCACAGAGATAGAACAATCCATAAAACTACGATCCTCATCTAATTGGGCTAAAGAGACAGGCTTAGAATATTGTATATTTGAGTGGAGGGTGCTGTCGTCCGCATTTCTGTGAACTAGGTTGGATGTGCTAGAGAGGAGGTAATTGATGTGGAGAAGGAACAAAGTAGGGGCTAAAGCTGAACCTTGAGGGACTCCTGCATTAATTGGATACAGTTTAGAGGAATGGCCATCCACGACAACAGAAATTCTCCGGTTGGAGAGGAGATTTTCTGTCCAGGTACAGAGTTTTGGTGGTAGGCCATATTCCAAAAGTTTATTAAGCAGCGCTGCGTGCCCTACACGGTCGAATGCTTTGGATATGTCTATAGCGAGAATCTTGGATTCACCGTGTAGTTCCATAGATTTGTTCCAAGAATAAGTGACAAAGGAAAGGAGGTCGGCAGTTGATCTGCGCTGACGGAATCCATACTGCCTGTCGTGGATTTGACTGTGTTTTTCAAGAAATTTTAGTAATTCGGTGTGTATATATATACTTTTCCATCACTTTAGAGACGACTGAAAGGAGAGAAATAGGCCTGTAGTTGCTAGGAAGCGCTTTGGACCCTTTCTTGAGGACGGGTTGTACTCGAGCAGTTTTCCAGTGACTAGGTAATATGCCTCTATTGTAAGTGTCTGAACCACACGAGTCAGGACAGGAGCAAGTTCTGGTGCGCATTTTTTGAGAGCAATTGCTAGGAGCTCATCAAGGCCAGAGGTTTCATGCTAATAAAAGAAGAGAGCAGGTAGTCAAAGAGTTGGACAAAGTTGTTGTCAGAAGGTGACCGGTAAATGCAACAGCTGACTTTAGTTGCAGCCCTGAGAGAGAGAGTTTAATCCAAAGTATGTCTTTTCTTCCAGCTTCTAAATTGGGGAGTCTGGTGCAGGGTAGATTGCTACTGACGTATGCGCACACACCTGCATGCAATCTAAAGGAAATAAGGAGTTCATACCCTGGGAAATTAACGCAGAAATTTTGAAAGCAATTAATAAAATGCTTCTCCATCTGTATAACAAGTTCATTTAAGTTTTTTCAGAGGAAATTGCCGGGCATTTCCTCAGACAACGAATATAAATTGATTTCACAAACGATTTATTAGAAGTGATTTATTGGAAATATAAATTACATTTAGACTTTGTATTCTTTATCTGTTTAACTGACATGGTAAATGTGCAGTAGTCTTTTTAGTATAAATCGGTACCCAGTCACAAAATTTATTAAGTATTCTGATTCCGTCCCTATCGGAAAACGAAATATAAAACTATCTAAGAAACAGGCCTCAGTTAATTGTTACATATATTAGTAATGGAAAACTATTTAAAAGACAAAACAAATTAAATACGCAACTGGGGCAGATATTCACATAACTTTTTGACTGTTTTGAGGCGTGTTCAAATTTTCTAAATTGAAGTTTGCTATTGTACGTGTTTTCTAGTTCAAACTGCTGCCACATTAAAAAACTAGTTTAGCGTTTCCAGTTTTTCAGAAAATTAAGAAGACTTTATGATTCATCACATTTTATTACCAGAAGGAAGTAATAAGTAAAATGTTACAAAAACTAATGGTTTTCCAAATCGTACGAGCACTGGTTGCCATTTTAAAATGGTTAAATTTATTGAAAAATGTACTTATTAACTTGAAAATACATTTGTATCTTAAGAAGTCTTTTGTATCAAAACTGAACACCATTTCGAAATAACATAGCAAAAATCACATGTCACGTATACTTATAGTTATTTATTTCTAATTAAAATTATACATTGCATCTTACAAATAAGCTATGCTTGTTGTATTGACACAATTTGACACAATTTCCCTTAGCGACCTCCCAGATTCCTTCTATCATCAAAACTTATTTTATAAAACAAATAAGTGTTTTTTTTTGTTTTAGTTGTCAGCTTTTCAATTTATTTGATAATAATTACCCAATTTCAGGCTTACAGAGGAATTTGCGTACTCTGTCCTAATTTCATAAAGAAAATTCACTAATAAAGAGGTATCGATGGTGAGACTTTCGGAAAATTTCTTCAAATGAGCGCAAATTAGGGCCCCTGGAACCCATTTCCATGGTCAGTTAAACGTTTATATATATATATATATATATATATATATATATATATATATATATATATATATATATATATATATATATATCCAAACGATAACTCGAAAAAGTACTTCACTGATTTGGACCAAATCTGAGAACTACCCTTATTTTGTTAATGGCTTGGATGAGTTCGTTCATCAGATTTTAAAGCCAAATTTTTCTTAACAAAAAATTTAAAAAATTCTTTTAAAATGCCATATCTCTCAAATTCTTTAAATGATTGAAACGAGAAAATACATTTTAAGAGAACATAGAGAGGCATGGTTGTTTGCGAATTTTCAAATCTTTTCATCAAAGAAAAATAACGTTTTTCGAAATTAATATTAAAATAATCCTCGACATCACTTCAGACTCTGTAATGCCATGTCTATAATGTTGGACAAAGACAGATAACGTTACTTATACGGCTATGCTATTTAAATAAATGGTAGATGAAAATCTAAACAATGGAAGTTATAATCGTTGCAAGATGTCAGACTGTAGAACATTCTGAAATGTACAACTTCTGATGTCACAGTCTCTACATCTATGTTAACCGTGGAACAGTTTTACCAATTAAGGGCAACAACGGCTGCTATTAACTTTAATTAAAAGTCTTAAAAGTGCTTATCTTTCATTTTCAACAAGTAGATAAAAAAATATTGGCATTACACAATCTGATCAGATAACGTTAAAATTGAATCAAAGACGAAAAAAAAGTTTAAAAAAAATTCCAACAAAAATTCAGTCAGCGTGAGATTCGAACTGGCGTCCCTTCGCTCATCAGCAGTGCATTTAACAATTACACCACTGTAGGCATTTAATCACTTTCTGCAATACAATGTAGATAACCAATAATGGTCTTAAGTTATTTATTTGTAAAATGTGAGGTCTTTAGAGGCATATTTTGCAACTATTTTAACCATTGATAAGTGTAGTATAAATCTGAAACATTCTAATATACATTTTATGCAATATTTACCATTTATAAACCACAATACTTATACTAATTGTCACGTTTCAAATCTCCCGTTTGACATTTACAAGAGAAAAATTATAAAATTTTCAAAGTAACTTTTCTGGTACTTTTTGAACTTATTGCGCCATGAAAAGATAAAAGTTGTCTGTAATATCTAATAGATTTTGTTCAATAAATACAATATGTTGGTATTGCGTCTTCTCTGACTTTTAGCGGCACTAAAATTTAGCTTTATTAAGTCCTATAACCTTTTTTTTTCTTTCAACTTAGAGATCTAAGTTTTGGCGTAGGGTTTGGTTTTTACAATATTAACCAGCTTGTCAAGTGCCCGATTTTCCTGGCTAACAAACTTATCCAAACCACTTGCAAAAATAATTTACTCACCAAATTTTATCAAAATCTGCCCATTACTACTATATATATATATATATATATATATATATATATATATATATATATATATATATATATATATATATATAAACATATACAAATTGAAGCTGACCCCGGATATGTCTGCTAGGGAACCTAATTAGCGCTCATTTGAAGAATTTTTTTCCAAATTCAAAAGTCGAGATCTCCTCATTCGTGAATTTTTGAAAGAAAATTCACAAAAAACATGCAATTGTAGATCCAGAGAAAAAAATCTCTACATCTGTATTTATCATGACACCGTGTCATCAATCGCAAAAATAATTATTTTCTTTAAATTGCTTTTTAAATGCTTTAAATGTTAATATAATTAATAAGTGATGTACTTAAGGTACATAATTTAAGTATTCTCTTTTGTTCATAATGCCAATTTCACTACATAATGCCAATTTCACTAGCAAAAAAAGCAGTCATACAAGTTTAAAAATAGAATGTGCTTGACAAGTTCATTTGTCTGATAAATATCATAAAATTCATTGACATCTAAATATTTATATTTATAATTTACACCTTAAAATATTCTCCAACACAGCACGAGTTCGTTGGCCACACCTTTTTTGTTACAAAAATAGAAAAAATCCCTACAAAGCAGTAGTAGAGTTTGAAAGCACAAGATGTTACTTTGTGTATTTAAAATGTCAAAGTAAAAGTCTTTTACACCTGCCGCAATAACAGATGTGGCATAAAAAGTCGCCACAATAAAGTCACTGATTCTCATTTTGCATCAATTTTCACAATCTATTACAAGCTTTGTCGCCCACGTCTCCCTCCTTCTAAGAGCAATTGATTAAATAAATAATTCACTCAACTTATAATAACGTGAAACATGAAATTTTTCCTTTCAAAAATATAGACTTACTAGTTTCATACATGAAACTCGATATCTGTTTACGTAATTTCGTTCAAGGAATATTCCAGATGAAAAACGACAAAAATTAATAACAATGCAACCTGATGCTGCTTCAAATCGAATCTAGTTAAGTGAAAGATAAAAAGCTGAGGTGTGTCGTGATTGGTTGGGCCGGGGATCGTAGGACGGTGGTTGGTAGAACGCTGATGTCGCGTACTTCGTATAAAACTGAAATCACATGATGCAAACGCCTCACTGTGCAAGATACGCGCCAAGCCTCAAGAGTGATCAACTCTCAACCCCCCGGTTACAAGGTAAGGATATGAGCTTTTAACATTCTGTTCTTTCTCTTGCAGTATTTTACAGCACGCTTATATTTAGAGGAAAAATCTAGACTTTTAATATTAATTTAGTTTATATGAGGTTCTAAAGACAGTCTCTATGATGGATTACCCACAAGAATTGACTTGTGTTTAAGAGTTAAGAAGTTGTAAAAGTAAACGATTTTGTCTAGCACAAAATAAAGTATTTACCATATATATTACAATTGTTTGCGTTTACTTTTTACACTAACTGTGTGAATTTGAAAACCAGAAACACTTTGCTTTATTTAGAACGCAGTTTTGCTATTATTATTATTTTAAATAATTTTTACATTTGCTTGATTATAGATTTTTTGTATTTTACATAATTGAGAATCAAAATCTTTGTAAACGAAAATATATTTGTAGGCTTTGTATTTTAATTAGTTGTGGATCTCGAACTATAAAATATCTAGATGTGTTTCATAGATTTTTAAACTTTCTGTGTATAATTTATTTGTAGCAAAACAAGTTGCCAAGAAATACAAATTTAGAGTAAGCTTTAATATTTCTAAGCTCTATTTTAAAATCTCATGTTTTGTTGAAAATGATCCAGTAGAATTTAGGTAGCATTGTTTTTAATTTTGGACGTTTAAGGAAGCAAATCATACAAGAAATGTTTTCGAAAACACTTGATTTAAGCGCCATTCAACAAGCATAATTAGAAAAGAGTCCCTGCAAGTAATTTAATTTTAAATTATGTTTTCCTTTTAGTAACCTGTCTTTATTTAGCTGTTAAGCATACCTGGAGAATCCAAACCACCATAACACATTTAAAAAACCTGACGATCGTTTCACTAACCAAGGTCGCGTCATTAAAGATGAATAATTCCAAGAAGATTTCTAAGAAGAATTATTCATCCTCTGATGACGCTAACTTGGTTAGTGAAACGATTTTCAAGTTATTTTAAATGTGTTGTGGTGATTTGGGTTCTCCAAGTGTGCTTATCAGTGCTCATCACAGGGTCCAATCTTCACTTAGTTATTTAGCTGTGCAAGAATAAAACATATCACTGCTTTTAATCTTATATTCCAATTATTTATTTACTGAATTTTAACATTTAATATAACACTAACGCAAGCTAAATGAGTGAAGATTGGAACCTTTAATGAGCACTGATACGTACAATTTGGAGAACGCAACTCATTACAATACAGTTTTTAGACCTGACGTTCGTTTCGCTAACGCAGAGGGATGAAGATACTATTTTTTATTCGCCCCTATGATGACGCTAACTTTGTTAGCGAAACGATCGTGAGGTCTATAAATTGTATTGTGATGAATTGGACCCTAAAACGTAGATTGTCATTTGGTTAACCAACTCACTTCTTGTCTGGCTTCTTAAAAAATGTTATATATATATATATATATATATATATATATATATATATATATATATATATATATATATATATATATATATGTGTGTGTGTGTGTGTGTGTGTGTGTGTGTGTGTGTGTGTGTGTGTGTATGTATCCATCCATCGGATAAATAAAAAAATCATTAACCGATTTCAATGAAACTCGGCAAGTACCTTTCTTTTATTAATAGCTTGGACGAGTTCGTTAGTTAGGAACATCTGACGGGGCTTTCCGGGAAATTTTTAAGTTTTCTTTCGGAAAAAAAATGTAATTTTCGGAGAAAATTTTTTTTCTCCGAAAATTACAAAGCTGTTTTAATGAAATTTAATGTATATATTGCCTTTAGCAGTGGTTTTACTTAGGCTTATGGTTTAACGGTCTAAAATTTTTAGCGATAATTTTCGTAGAAAAAAATCCGTATTGAGGAGACCGCGACTTTTGAATTTTAAATATATTTCTTCAAAAAGTGCGAACTAGGCCCCCGTAGAATCCCTATCCGGCTTTAGTTACAGTTTTTATCTGTCTACATATATACAGGATGACGTATTTCTACGGTAAAGCTCAATATAATTGTTATTGTGCAAGATACGAGAAAAAATTGTATACGTTAATTATAGGGTGTCTTGAGCTGCATCTTATAAAATTATTTCGACAGTCACAGGCTGGCCAATAAGTCATTTAACATCCCTCATTGCTTGCATTTTTCATCGAAATATGATGCATGTTTGTAAAAAAAAACGAGGCGCAGTAAGTGCGGTTTGGTAGCGAATTATCATTAAATGCTTCAAATTTTAATAACTGAATTTACTATTAACCTAAGGTTCGTCCCCTAGGAAACCAGTTTTCTCGGAAACATTTAAAGTTTATTTTCGGGTAATTTGTGTACATTTTCAAACAATAAGTTATTTAGATAGAATAAGGTACATTGTTTCTACTATATAGGTTACACCGGTAACCAGATTGATGCCTGCTTGCATTAAAAAGACATATTTGCCATTAAAAACATTTTTATGAAATTTTCGCTTCCGTAACGCACTTATGGTGTCCAAAATTTTTTTGGTCTCGATCGTTTCAAGGAAAATTCTAAAATTTTGAATTTGTAGACTGGGGCTAATGTTTTGCCATTGCTAAAATATATGTTGTGTCCTGTATGAATATGACGCATGGCCAGTGCTGATGAATGGTCATATTTTCTAACCGCAAGGATCTGGTCATATATTCTATTGCGGATACCTCTATTCGTTTGTTCTATATAAGTTTGGAATAGTCGGAACGATATTTCTTAACTTCATCCAAGCGATAACTTAAATCAGTCAACAGGTTTTAATCAAATCTGCTACATACCTTTCCTCTGTTAATCTCTTGGACAAGTTCGTTTAACAGTCCAACTAAACCAGACGTACATAAAAAAATCAAGTTTTCTTTGTAAACAAAATTGTAACCAAGATATGCATGGGGCATATACATATTGTTAAGGTAAATTATTGAAATTTCTAGGTTCATGAAAATTTGAAAGATTAAAAAAGATATATACTATAACGCACATGTTTCATCCAGAGTAAGTCTCGAGGCAACGACGTCGTTGCATCTAAAATTGAGTTGTGTTTCTTTGATTGTACTTACTCATTTATGACATTTATTTCAACTAGAATATTTGTTGATATGCCCAGGTGTAACGAAAAAAGGATGCCACATTCCTCAAAGATCTGCATTAAAAAAAACTTACTTTTATTTTATTTAAATTAACGTAGCACTGGCTTTTGTAAAAGTTTATTGGGTGTAACAATACTGGTGTGGCTGCTTCGGTATGGAAGCAAACAACGAACCGAAGCGTAATTTTAGAAAATAAAACTTTTTCTGATTTTGATATTAGTCAGTGAATTAATTATATAATTTTGCTGAACCTATTGCTGCTTAATTATCTGCATAAATTAAAGCACACTTTTTTATTCAAAATATTTCACGTTCAACCAAACAGAAAAAATATAATTAATGGTGTGTATTCACCTATGTGTATAATCGTTTATTGTGAAAACTACTAATTTAAATTAGATACATTTAATTATATACAAAACAGCTAACAAAAACGATAACTGCTAGCTGAGCCGATTCATTATACAAACAACAAATTATTAATTTTTTCGCATTGTAGTTGATTACAAACATTCCAGAGTTCTGCAATATAAGGGTTGTTTTCGTACAACTAATTTGTACTGGTTTGGTTTTAAAACACGAACTGAAAGACGTCTTTGGTGGGGAAATTATTCCATTGATAAAATGTTTCTTTGTTGATTGTTACTTGTCACAAAAACATGCAAATTATAAGAGGCTTTGATAAGAGAAGTCGTTAATTATTATATCAATTAGGCAGTGAAACAATTCTTAATTTGGGATTTGAGGGCAAATAAATTATATTTTTGTCATATTAGGTAATTCTTTGAAAACTCTAAACTTTATTTTATTTATCATGAATTTAAAATTTATAACAATCTACATTAATAATTTCTATACTCTTAAAAAGTTTTTCGCATATAGAATATAAGATTGTGGCAGCAGTGTTACATGAAGAAGGAGCACTAACGGGACTCAGAGCTTTTTGTGTCCTCTGCATAGGAAAACAAATTTATAAAGCATTTAATAAGCGTATGTGGCAAGGCCTCGGTGGTCCAGGGGTAAGAACGTGTGCCTCTAAACCAAAAGGGACTGGGTTCGCCTTTCACTTTTACAGTAGATACTGTTTATGGAATTGTATTTGAGTCAGTTGAATGTCTGCACGTTCTGTCTGTCGGCGGGGGCGTAAAGTCGTCGGCCCCGTGTCCATGCAATGTTGGGCACGTTAAAGATTCCTACCCACCTTACAGAACGGCAGGGGTTCGCCAAAATTTACAGGATAGTGTGGTAAAACTGCTCCCTGAAGTTGGTGATTGGCCATAGTCGCGGAAAGAGGCCGGCGCTAAAGTAGAAAACAAAAAAAAGCGTATGTTGATAAGTTGACGTTATTTGTAAAATTTTTGTAACCTGTAAATTTTTAACTGCATCTATCGTGGTTAAATGGTATAGCAGTAGCTTGCTAAAATTCGAGTTTTCGAGATGCAAACTATATAAGAGTTTACCAAATAGTGCACATGAATATATATTTTTTCTTTATCAAACGTAACCAACACAGCAAGAGACAACAAAATCTGTTTAAATATTTTACGATGTTACGTTTTACATTTAGAAACTCATTTACTCTTATCTTTTGATGTGTCACATTTTCTTGTGTTACGTCGCTGAAATACCTCTATCCCTTGATGTTAGACCGAGATCATAGAATATCTGTACCTCCAAATGTTAGACCAGTATCATTTGGACATTCTAACACTGTTGTAAATGTCAGTGGCGAAATAGAACGAAGATACCGTTAAACCTTCAAGATCTTTGTCCGAATGGAATATATATTGCATCCTGATATTTGCTCCTTGGAAAACGTAGACGTTAACCTTTTTATTACAAATTTGTTTCAATCCGTTTTACGTCTATTTTATATTGCTAAATAAATTTTTCAGTTCCTGAGATTAAGATTAGGTAAAACAAAAAACCGGATGGCATTTAACGTCACCGAAAGCAAATATAACACTGGTTGAAAGAGGCTGTAAACCGTGTTTCGCCTCTTATGTGCTGATAGTAATAATGCACAGGCTCATCAGACACGTGAAGGTTTCGGTGAACTCCGAGGTTTTGCATTCTTAAGTCTTGTTTAAGAGCCTCGGTGGTTCCGGTGTAAGAACGTGTGCCTCTGAACCGAAGGGTACTGGGTTCGATCCCAGGATTTTCCTTTCACTGTTTCAGTACCAACTGTAAAATTAACATCAACCGAGATTCTGGCATTGTATTTGAGCAAGTTGAATGCCTGCACGTTCCGCTCTTCATTGGGGGCGTAAAGCTGTCGGTTCCCTGCCCATGTGAGGTTGGGCACGTTAAAGATCCCTACCCTCCTTACAGAAAGGTAGGGGTTCGGCAAAAATTCTAAGATAGTGAGGTGAAACTGCTCCCTGGCGTCGGTGATTGGCCATAGTCGCGGAAATAGGCCAACGTTAAAGAAACAAAACACTTGTTAACATCTTGTTATTCTCGATAGCGTATCGACTGCACTATATAGAATAATGATAATAGTAATATTAAACCGTTCATTTAATAAAATCTAAAATTGTAAAGAACACGTCACAAAAAATGAAATTTAATACTTCTATATCTTCTACCTAGGTAACCAATTAAGTCCACGCTACATAATGAAAAATAGCGTACAGACAAAGTAGAAATATTGAACAAAACTAATTTATAACCACTAAACTGAAGCGTAAACACATATAAACGGAAATGTAACGATACAAATTATATAATTAAAATGCTGTATAAATAGAAACTACATGAACAAAGAATTTAAAAAAAATACAACTGTATAACCATAAACCTTAAAAAATAGTGCTGCAGATTGAATCATAACTTCCACATAGCTGTGATAATTTATTTTCTTCAGAAAGACATTCTCATGGAATGAATTTAGGGCCCATGACTTGACCACAAAGAAAATATTTGTATTTATGTACCCATTAATTTTTGAAACGTTATATTACTCGAATTTACTACATACAGACTTGGAGACTACTTCTCTGGCTTCACTTCCAGAGAAGTAATCTCCAAGTCTGTATGTAGTATGGACCAGTTTCACCAAGGGAGCTCAACAACAATCAATTAATTATTCGAGTTTAATTGAAAAACTGTCCATTTTCACCAAATCGCCCTTATTTATCCCCTACCCTCTGAAGAGGTCTTACCCAAGAACAACTTGAAGCGTTCCTTTGTCGGGTGCTAACTGGATACCAAATTTGAAGATGATATCTCAATTCGTTCGAAAGTTATTCAAGCGTACATGCCGACAGACAAAAAAAAATCGTTCCAGAATCAAGTTTTCTATATGTTTGGAGACTTTTTACGCAGTTTTAGCAAGAAAAAATCAAAATTTTTGTCAACATTATTCCACCCCCACACGTTCAACCCCCCCATTTTAATTTCAGCACAGAATATCAGATGTTTGATGAAATTAAAAGTTTCATTCCGAACCGTTCGTTTGTAGGGTGCTGACTGTATACCAAATTTGAAGACGATATCTCCATTCATTCTAAAGTTATCGTGGCTACAAACAGACAGACATGCAGATCAACAGACCGACAGACAACAAAAATTTTCGTTCCCAAATCATGTTTTATATATGTTTTGAGACCTTTTACGTTTATGCGGAATTTTTTTTTGAAATTTTTGTCGCCGATGCGATACTTTTACACATTGTAACGATGGGGAAGTTACAAAAATATAAAAACATATATAAATAAAAAGGGATGTATATAAAACTGTGTAGATAAAACTTCTTTGTGTACATTGTAAAATTCATTCGTTGTATAAGAACACCTATGTATCGACCGTTCTTTCAATTATGATTTAAATTTTCGATAATTCATAACTTTTGGATGGATTAACTATTTGCAGTATTTGATTCTGTTAGGATATATGATGGATACATATGTCAATCCACACTGCGTGCTAAAATTTAATAGCATAATACAGTCTAGCACATATCCGTGCTTAATACTTTGAAGCTGGCCGGACCCACTGAAGTCCCTCGTATTAGTCAAATGTTGCTAATGAAATTAAATTTTCAAGGTTGTTGTTCTTTGGAATATAAAATGATTTCCTAGCTGTTTTGTTGTGATTGAACTCGCTTAGTGGCCCACTTCCTGTCAGTCCGGCTACTGAAGGAGCCAGCTAGAAAATTATATAGTATTCTTAGTCAGATGTTGTTTGAGTGTATCCCTTTTTACAAACTCTTCCATTTAGTCATTATACTATAGCACGGATTATAAGATCTTGTAAATTAGATTTCGCATCTTATGTGCTGATGTTAATTAATAGGCTCATCAAACGCCATTTTCTAAGCGTGTGCCTAAAAACCATAGGTAACAGGTTCGATTACCAGCCAGCTATTATTGACCTCATATGAAAAAATGTCTGGACGCAGAAAGTGCGTTATGCTAGTGAATTTTCATTAAAATGTTTTTAATAACAAATGTCTATTTTTTAAAGAAAGCAGGCATGAGATTTGGTTACTAGTATAACATATATAGTAGAAACGATGTACCATGTTCCATCAAAATGACTTTATTCTTTGAAAATGTACAAAAATTTTCAGAACAGAAACTTTAAATGTTCCCATAAAAACTGGTTCCTGGCCTACAAATGTTCGGTTAATAGTATAATTGAGCTATTAAATTTGAAAATGTAATGAAAATTCGCTACCATAACGTACCTGCTCCGTTCAGTAAAAATTGAAATCGGTTACAGAAAAGAACAAGCACTTGTGAAGCGACGGGAAAAGTCTACGGGTATATTAGGGAATGGTTTCACTAAGTTAAGGCAATAACAAACAACCAGATGTGCTATTCAAATTGAATGAAGCCTTAAATGTTATCATCATGTCCTAAATTGAATTTGTTATACAAAAATTTGCTAAAGAAATGACACAGTTTGATCAGACAACCGTAAAATGATTTTAGACTTAAAAAAATTTTTTTTTAAGTGAAGTCACTAACTGAGATTAGAACGCGTGTTATAAGAGCCCATTACTGTGGCTAATGACAATTCTGTCGAGGCCATCCACCTTTTTCACCACCACAACAGGAGTCCTTTATGAAATCCACACTGCTTCCTTCACCTCCAGGCCATTGTCGACGTGACATATCTATATACAGACAGGTATATACTCTAGTATATTAATCTTCTGACGTCTTGATTATTTACACTATACATTTTTTGTTTAAAACTGATTTTTATTTCATATTTTAACGAAATGATGAACAGATCTAGGAGCTTTTTAGTCATTTCGAGCCGTATTTTTAACTCACAAAGCGCTAATGCGCTAGTGTATGACAACCAGAATTATCAATCTTGACGTTTTTACTTTTTTTCAGAGGCTTGTAATTTCTTTGTCTATTAACCTAGAAATCTATGTTGGTACAAAAGATACTCTTTATGACAGAAACTAGCATACGAAATTTGGTTACCATAGGTTTTTAATTTTCAAAGATATGATTTTTTTTCGAAAGAAAACTTAAAATTTTCCCGGAAAACCTTGTCCGATTGTCCTGGCTAACGAACTTATTCAAGCCATTTACAACAGGCTAACATGTACTCCCAGATTTGATCAAAATCGGTCCATTTTTTTTACGTTATCGGTATGATATATATATATATATATATATATATATATATATATATATATATATATATATATATATATATATATATATATATATATATAAGTTGGGATCTCTTCATTGGTGATTTTTTTTCAGAAAGTTTACTAAAATGGAAGATGCATACTTGACTTGATTGAAATTGTACTGGTGGCCTAATAAACCACAGCCATTAAAAGCAAATTTCATGTAGAACTATTACATTCTCGTACTTAATCTTGTCAAACCTCATGATACAAATTCAATACCTACTCTAATATGACTTGCTTTTTTTGTAAGCGACAAGACATTTAAGTATTTACAACAGTTTTCTAGCTTTCACATATTAACATTTATGTCACTGCAAACTGCGATCTCATGTTGCAATACTTTAGTAGATCATTTGTGTTATTTAAAATGAAAGCATGAGCTTTCTGTCACAATTGATGATCGCAGTTTTAACGAGACAAAAAGAAGATAAATGTAGAGAATTATTGTGTTACGCTCTGTGATATTGCTGTTCAATTAAAATCACGCTGCTGCATCTTGTTAAAGACTAACTAGGTACGTAATGTCACTACATGCAAACAGTTCGTTTTCATAGAAAATATACTGAAAATTACTGGCACTCATTAACGTTGAGTTGCGTAATTTTGATTTTAATATTTTTATCTAATTAAAGGTTTGTTGCAGCAGGTGCGGTACGCTAGTCAATTTTTATAAAAATATTTGTTAAACAGCTAATAGATATAGAAAACGAAAATAAAAATTATATCTAATCCAGTGAGGAAGTTTCGGTGGGAAAAAATAATAATAAATATAGAATGAAAAGCATATTTGCATTTCATTTTGTCTGATACTTATATTATTAAATTCGCTGATATTTACTAAAAAAATTGTCAACTATATATAATATATATATGATCGGAAAGATTTCCGCGGTCTTTAATGTGATACACACTTGGTTCTCGGGTTGAACCGCGTCCAGAATTTATTAAAACTCGACGTTTCGGCTACTGTTGTAGAGCTATTTTCAAGAGGTAAAGGAAATATGTAAGAACACTCTAAGGCCTCAATCTGCCTACTCCTTAGAGCGGTGGACAAAGGTGGATTGGGTTGTTGTAGCTCGATTACGGGACCTCAACCTGCCTACTTCCCAAATCTCGCTGGAGATCAGTCAACACTGGTCTACAGGCATCAAAATATTACAAATTTACAATTTAGCTAACAGTCCAAAAGTTTAAACTAAAAGACATACATGGTGTTCTGCTTCTCTTTGGCATATAGAGAAGTATTTGAGGCATTGTCTTGAAAATTAGTACATATGAGATTTTCTTTCTGATAAGAATAAGTCATTCCAAATTGATCTCCCGCAGTACCTCTTCAAGTCTTAAGAATACTCGTACTTTTTTTGTTAGCATCGTTAATGAATTTTTGAAAAATTAATATTCTCGTGTATATATATATATATATATATATATATATATATATATATATATATATATATATTTAAGCTTATTTGCTTAAGAGATTCCTTCACATAACAACATAACAATAAAAATGACATAACTCAAATGAGATGCTGTACTTTAGGTAAGTGATTTAAAATAGCTAGACTAGATTATTTTACAATTTCTTACTGCATGTTCTCAGCTCTTGGATTAATTATATGAGAACAGCAGGATATTTCTGAGTTAGCTCAATCGAATTTAGTAAATTTCCTATGTAAGATCGCTCAGGTATAACTTTTCAGTTATGTAGCCTAAAGATTTAATTTCGTCCTTAATGCTCATTAAGCTACGGTAAAATGGGTATCAATATTTATTCCACTTGATTAAATATTGACAAGGAACAATATATTATATAATGAAATAATTTAGAGAGTTAGGCGGTGTTGCAGGTACACTTTCTACAACATAGGTTGTTATAAACAATAGTCACAACACAGCTAGAGGGTTGTTGTGGAATTTTCTTAAAATAAAATTGGTGAAATGTTAACATTGTTGAAATTTACAAATTGTCAGAGAAAAACAGTTGATTTGTCAGTTGCTAAACAAACTCACAGCAAATTTATATAAATGAGTCTTTAATAACAGCTTAGTACAGAAAAAAAAACTTTATTCACTCAACCTCTCTTTTAGCATATTTAAAGTTCGGAGTGGTAAAACTAAATAAATTTAGAACATAGAAATACATTTACCATTTAGCTTGATCCTTCGACTACAATAGTTGACAAGCAACACCCTTTTACTAAGTTTATTAATCATTTATTTACAAGATTTATTACTAAAACCAATAAGTACAGTTGGAGAACCCAAATCACCACAACACATATTTCAAAGACCTTACGATCGCTTGAGAATTTTTTCATCCTCTGATGATGCTGACGTGGTCAGCGAAACGATCGTAAGGTCTTTGAAGTATGTGTTGTGGTGATTTGGGTTCTCCAAGTGTACTTATCAGTGCTCAACACAGGTTTTAGTTTTCACATAGTACTAAAACCAAAATACATTAAATTTAAATTAACCATAAATAAAAAGAATTAAATCAATAATAAATATAAACAAAAGAGGTAATTAAGTCTGTTACCCTTAATATGGCCAGCAATATTTTTTAGATTACAAGTATTCGAATACAAATCATGAGAGTAATTTCACATAATGGCTCGAGGAGTATAATTAGTAGGCATCTACTTTGTATTATTCGCTGCACGTATTTATATATATATATATATATATATATATATATATATATATATATATATATATATATATATATATCACGTTATTTATCAAATGAGTCTTTTTTAACTGGATTGCTTCAGATAAACGTCCAAGAACTTTATAGATGGTTCGATCGTTGAACTAGACATCGGTAACTACGAAAATTCGAAAATTGATACCTTATGGCTTAGCTATAACTACCCGTTCTGGCCCAGCAAATCCTTGAAGTCTAGCTGCAGAGTAATAATCCTTTTGAATTTGTAAAACTCTCAAGTATACAATGCCGATGCTAGCCAGACACACCAGAAGCTTCGGCTATGCTCGAAATTTATGTTTAATGAAAAACTCTGTTCTTTCAGAAATTTTCAGCAAAAATCATATATTTTTCGGGAAAAATTGGTCTGATATAGCCGTATAACAAATTCATCCAAGCTGGTTATAGAAAAAGACTCATATATGTGTTCCTGTTACAGAAATATTAGATAAATTTGTTGGTAAACACAGGCAGATAGGCTTTTCCGGAAAAAAAATTATGTTTTGTTTTGGAATCCTTCAGTATCCCATACAGTTATATATCGATAAAGTTTGGTACACAAGCCACTTTTAAAAAGATCATATTCTGTATTACCTAAATTTCTAGATGAACGCGTTTCAATTTTTTTAAATACCAATATAAGTGTAAAGGTAATTATTATTAGACTTTTGTATTGCCTGAAAAGATATATATATATATATATATATATATATATATATATATATATATATATATATATATATATATATATATATATATATATATATATATATATATATATATATATATATATATATAGTATATAGTTGCTAACACCACAAACAGCAAGCGTTCTAAGGTAACCAGCGATGAAATACTTAAAGGGAGCTTGAAATACAAGTTTAGGCCTGAAATAGCTTTGTTTAATTAATGAATTATTAAAAAGTTACTGCTACAGGCATTATTAAATTAGCTAGTTCTCATATAGCTACACGTATTGTCTTACAGCGTCTCCAGATTTTGTCGATACTCTAGAAAGTATATGTTGCTAGATAGTGCTCTTCATCAAGATTTAAAAGAGGCACCTAATAACCGATTCTTAGTAAAACAAGACATACTTGTTAGTTTGACTTTGCGGTATTCAAAGTTTGGAAATATGAAACGATCCCATTTATCCCACTATCAGAGACTGTGTATGTCTAAACTAGACATTTGACATGGAATCAACACACTTTCATCTGAATATGTAGAAAGTTTAGAACTAGATGTTTGAAGGCCAATACATCGAATTTTTTAGAGTTTAGAACTGCTTTAGGGGCGTTCTGCTTATTTTCAATAAATCTAATTTGTTTTTTAATACTATTACGTTTTCTATTGTAGGCTAAAAACTGTTCAATACTTTCCGGTATTGTTGATATATTATTGTTTTAGCAAATTTTTTCGTAAAACGAAAAATTCACTAATGAGGAGATCTGTGTTTATATATATATATATATATATATATATATATATATATATATATATATATATATATATATATATATATATATATATATATATATATATATATAATATATATATATATATATATAATATTCTTTATTGGTCATAATTATACAGCATGTCAATACAGATAAGTCGTTCACTTGTGAACTATTTCGACATAATTTTACCAAACGTCATTCCAAAAAATGTTTGACAGCTATCCTCCGAACAACATACTTCAAATTTTAACAATAATTTTCAAATTTAGATCTGCCTCTTTCTTTCTCCATCTAAAATTTCACCCAAACCCGTTACTGCCTCGTATTCCTTTCCATATTTCAATACTTCAGAATAACCAACTTTCTTTTCTGTTCCATATTTTTGCAAAATAACAAATTACATTACTTGGGTCTGCCACTTTTAAATTTTATTTGACAAATGACGTATCGATAACTACTCAAAAAATAATAAGCCGATTTTAACTAAATTTGCTACGTATCTTGCTTTGCAAGTGGCTTGGACAAGTTCGTTAGCCAGGAAAATTGGGCCAGTTTTTCCGGGAAAAGTTTGAGCTTTCTTTCTAAAAATTTTTGTGTCTCCGAAAATAACAGAGCTATAATTATCAGATTTTGCACATACGTTTCCACTATGAAACTTACCCTGCATTCCGAAATTCAGATATCTAAATTTAAAGGAAAAAAAGGTGCGGCATTTTAAGGGAAACTTTTGGGTGCCACTGGTGATGACAAGAAGCATCTGGAAAGCACAAGAAGAATATATTTTGTATGACTAACAAAACCAATTGAATATTACATACAACCGTTAAGTTTTCTTGACGCAAAAAGGTCAAGAAGTAGCAGAAAAAATATTTTGAAAATTTTATCATTTTTCTTTTTAAAACGTCAAAGTCGCAGTTTGAAACGTCAAAATGTTCAATTTTCAGACCACGAATTTGAAACAAATACGGATTATGTAGAATATATGTCGTAATAAGTGTGTTTTACAAAGCCTTAAGGTTCAGCTTCAACCATCATTCTCCTTCGTTTTACTAAAATACTTTCGGAAAATCCAATTCAAAAAGACCCTCTTTCTGATGCTCGGCAGTAGTTCCAGCTATAGAGTTTATGGTTTAATAGTCTATATTTTAGCAAATTTTCGTAGAAAAAAATTGTTATTGAGAGGACCGCGACTTACGAATTTTACAAAGGTTTCTTCAAATGAGCGCAAACTAGAACCCCTAAAACTCATATACAGGGTCAGTTTCAGTTTTTGTCTGTTTACACATATTCAGGCTGACGCATTTCTACGGTAAAGCTCAATATATTCCTTATTATACAAGATATGGGAAAAAATTATATACGCTAATTATAGGGTATCTCGAGCTGCATCTTATAAACCTATATTGACAGTCACAGGATGGCTCATAAGACGTTGATGATACACACTTTCTTATTTTCATACAACAGCCTCTTATGTTATTGCATTTTTGTGTTTTCAATCGAAATATAATGCATGTTTGTTTGATATCGTTCATCGTCTTTGAGTTATTTCACTTGTTTTGCAACTTTTCACGTTTGCACACATGCATCACAAATTGTGGTACGCCGTTTTTCTCAATAGATAGCGAAGCCCCATGGAAATGATGCATTCAGAGAGCTTTTTGTTTGTATCACTCGTCGAAAAAATCCAGCTGCCGTATACGGGCACTCTCAAATAATGGCTGAATTTTAAATGTTTTCGCAGAAATGTTTTTAGTGTTCTGTAGCAATTCTTTTTGTAAGATTTTTGTGATATGTCGGTAACTAATAATAAATGTTTAGTAAATTATGGTAAAAAATTGTCGAATTTTTGTGAAAAATATAATTTAGTATAACATTACTGAAGGCAATTTCTGTAAAATAATGGTGATTTTTTGTAAAAGAAATTTTTGCAAATTTTCATAATTTTTTTTCAACTTTGGTCCTAAAGCTGTTTTTGAATCATTATATATTTGCAGGTGTGTTAATAGCTTAAAGAGGTTCGTTGGCCAGGAAAATCGGACCAGTTTTTTTCTTGAACTTTTAAAGTTCATTTTCGGAAAATGTTTGTACTTTTTATAACCACAAAGCTGTTTTAATGAAATATGGTACATTTTAAGTACTATATAGGTTATACTGCCAACCAAATGTCCTTCTTTTGAAAACAAGACATATTTGCCATTAAAAACATTTTTACGAAAATTCGCTACCATAACGCAGTTGTTGCGTCCAGACTTTTTTTTGCTGTTGCTTCATATTTTAAACAAAGTTTTATAATTACCATAATTTTTTTTATTATTTTCACATTTCGTCTATTATATGTTTTACGCTTCATGTACCTAAAAAATGTGTAAATAGATAAGTATGGTGTGACATTTTTTTTGTAATGTCGAAATAAAAGCAGTTGTTGTGCGATCTCATTTTTGGCTACTGCGCAGGTGAACATTTTAGGCTCCTGTGCAGGTGAAACACGTGGGTCAGATAAAGATCACAATTATTGCCAATTGATTTGTGATAAATATTTGCATTAGACGAGTCACGTTTCCGTATTCCTTTTCTCTCTGGTACATCCAAACATTGGAATCGGTTTGGTGTAAACAGACTATATCGATACAATCTGGGGTTTAAATATTTAAGCAGTGTGTAGGTCACATTTGTCATTTGCCATGTTGAGTTGTATTCCAGTTCCAGTATACATAGCTTTGAACGACACACAAAATAAATATACTTGAATATGATTTTCCTCTTTGTACAAGGTGTTGTAGAAAACACTATAGTTACTAGATATATATAGTTAAGACATATAGCGAGAGCGTCCATAGGTAGAAATGTAGTTCTGGCAAAACTAGGCGCCAAACTAGATAACTTGAACTTTCAATGAAATATGTAGAATCCAAAATAAGACGAATATAAAACTATACAAAAACTATGAAAATAAATATACTTATGATGTTGCATATTACAAACACAGTTTTAATTGTGCCATAATAAAATAACTGAAGAATTACGTAGCTCAACCCTGACCTCCGCTTTCCCCTAGCTACCTCCCTCCCACCCCCTGGCGTGGTTTCTGGACGCCTCCTTGTAGGTAAATGAAGATGATATAAAACACTTTTCTAATGTCTTCATGCTTTAATAACATATCATTTACAGTTTTAGTGAATTTTCATTAAGAACATTCACTAATAGGAAGGTGAGACTTTTGGAACATTTCTTCAAACGAGCGCGAAAAGGGCTCTCAGAAACCAAATCCAAGGTCAGTTAAAAAGTTCATAGGGTTGGTTAGTGAAACATTTTAAGTTTATTTTCGGAAATTTTTTATACATTTTCAAACAATAAAGTTATTTTGATCAAATATGGTACATTGTTTTTACTATATAAGCTATACCGATAAGCAGGTTGATGCCTGTTTGCATTAGAGAGACATATTTGCTATTAAAAAGATTTTTCTGAAAATTCCATAACGCACTTGCTGCGTCCTGACTTTTTTGTTATCGTGGTGACATTGACATATCCATAGACACCCGTCTACAAATCCTAATAAAAAGGATTATATACATATAGGTTTAATGCCTTGCGGTGGCGGTGTCAAGTGACAGTTACCTTCAATAAAGAAGGTGTTGGGCAGATTTGGAATTTGACGTGACACCAAACAAAGTGATCAGCTATGTTAAGACAGAAAAGCTCAGGGTCAAACGCATAAAGTACAAAACAATTTGTGAAATTCTATTAGATATCTGGAGACTGATTTAAGTAAGACAATGACTAAAAAGTGTTTTCTCTTTGCTCCTTTGATACAAATCAATCTTATAAATTACAAGTGAATGTTATAAATGATAGATATCCTACCTTATATTGAGTTCAGTGTTAAAGGAAGTTGAAGTAAAGTGTCTCTCTTGCTGAAATAAAATTGATATCCTCTCTGTGTGTATCGATTCTTCATTACATAAAATTGAAGCTGTATTCTGCGACAAGGAATATCGCTTATGTTATCACAGCGGAAGACTATTGTAGAAAATAGCATATATTTATTTTCTAATTTTACAGTACCGTACATCGTATGGGTGAATTGCGACTTTTTTGAAATGGTATAAAGCGCTATAAAAAATCGTTTTATCCAAGTGAGCTAATTTATAAGAATTTAGAATTTGAAATAATACACCAAATGAACTATTGTCACTGAGATATAGCATTTAAAAGTTGCTAATAGGCAACTTCTCTTGATAATCGATTTAATACAGTTTCATAAAAGAGGAAACTTTACCTCGGTCACATCTATATTCCACGTAAGTGCCTAGAAAGCTTCACATATCTTGCAGCTAAAAACTATTTAAGATAAATTGCAATATAAGTTATATAAAAGATATAAAAATCTCTGTAATATTTTCCAGCGAAAATATCATATAAATAACTCAAAGCGCATTCCTAATTTTTCAATTTGTTACTTATGATAAAAGCGGTTACAAAGTAGCAACTTATATTTTAAATTTTCCTTTATGTATAAGCAAGTTTAAAGACTAATATTAATTATTAGCTACTGGTTATTTCATGCCGCTAGCATCCCTGAACACGAGGAAGAAACCTAGCACCTGGCAGGAGTTTAAGAAAAGAGAATGTGGATCTTTAGAAGGTCACTAACGAATTCGCATATGAGTTAATTGTGATTACATGATTTGATAAAAGTTTTTCATAATCATTATGGATTTAGAGGTTTTTCTACACTTCACTCGTATCAGCTATGTGAAGACTGGTACCTGTGATGAGCACTGATAAGTACACTTGGAAAACCCAAATCACCACAACACATCTTTTCAAACACCTAACGATCGTTTCGCTAACAACGTTAGCATTATCGGAGGATGAAAAAATTCTGAATTCAGAAAAGCGAAACGATCGTCAGGTCTTTGCCAAAATGTGTTGTGGTAATTTGGGTTCTCCAAGTATACTTATCGTATCAGCTACTTATTAGCGATTTTTTCACAACTTCATATTCCTATTTGCTACTCTTTATTATGTTTTAATTCTGTTTGCTGCTTCTGTATTGTTCTCTGCAACATTTTAACATTTATTATTTGATTATATATATATATATATATATATATATATATATATATATATATATATATATATATATATATATATATATATATATATATATATATATATATATTTGATCATGGAAGAAATGTGGGCTATCCATATATTTTTTGAGCACAAAGATGGAATAGTTATGTATAGCCTACTGAGTACGGCAGTAGCAAATTTCTTTATGGAGAACTTTGAGGAAAAAACATTGAGAATATCAGAATTTAAACCCAAGGTTTTTTTCAGAACTTCATATTCCTAGTGCTCTACTTGCTACTCTTTATTATCTTTTAATTCTCTTTGCTGCTTCTGTATTGTTCTATGGAACATGTTAACATTTGTTATTTGATTATATATATATATATATATATATATACATATACATATATATATATATATATATATATATATATATATATATATATATATATATATATATATATATATATATATATATATATGATCATAGAAGAAATGTGGGCTATCCATTAGTGTTTGAGCACAAAGATGGAGTAGCTATGTATGGCCTACTGAGTCCTGCTGTAGCAAATTTCTATATGGAGAACTTTGAGGAGAATAGCAGAATTTAAACCCAAGGTTTTTTTCAGAATTTCATATTCCTAGTGCTCTACTTGCTACTCTTTATTATCTTTTAATTCTCTTTGCTGCTTCTGTATTGTTCTATGGAACATGTTAACATTTGTTATTTGAATATATATATATATATATATATATATATATATATATATATATATATATATATATATATATATATATATATATATTTGCTCATGGAAGAAATGTGGGCTAGCCAAAGATTTTTTGGGCACAAAAATGGAGTAGCTATGCATGGCCTACTGAGTCCTGCACTAGCAAATTTTATGGAGAACTTTAAGGAAAAGACATTGAGAATAGCAGAATTTAAACCCAAAGCTTGGTTACGATACGTAGATAATACATTCATTATTTGTACGTAGGTTGAAGACAAGCTTAAGCAGTTTTTCTACTATATCAGCAACATTCATCAGTTCATCAAATCTGCCATGAAAAAAAAATGCTCACCAATCCTTGACCCTCTACTAAAGCGTAAACCAGCAGATGATATGACATGCAGTATATTGAAAGCTCACCCATACTGACAGATACCTCAGGCACAATTAAACCATGATCAGAACGAAAATTCACCAGTAATTCAATCGCCAGTCAACAGAGCCTGAATTATTGCAGCGCCGTCTGAACTTTATACTAAAGGACAGCACTAGTAACACATCCCAGCAGAAATTGGATAGGCAAGAACATACCGGTAACAGACCAAAAGAAAATGCTTTCCTATCATATATACAAAGAATCACATACAAGATAACCAAACTACTGAAGAATGAGGATATTGCACCGTATTTGTGCCAACAACAAAGATCGGCACCTAGGCTAGATTAGTAAAGACATCAATGGACCATCTTTACACGTCAGAAATATATAGAATACCATGCGGATGCGGAAAGATTTACATAGGAGAAACAGCAAGAACCTCAAAAACAAGGAGGTTCCAACATCAATGATATCTCGGTTACTGAAACCTGAAAAGTTTGCGTGTTATAGACAAATAGCATTTGGCTTTCGTGAACTATTTCATACAACAAATAAATAAATATTGGGTTAATTTGACTTTATTGGCCACAGACTTCGGAGTTCTGCAACGTAACATGGAACAGTATGATACTAATTTTTACTATAGTGACAGTAATAGAGAACGAGCCTAACGTCATTTTGATAATTAATTGTCGAAAAAAGGAAATTGGTAACGTAGACAACATAAACTGTTAGTGACATAAAATAAAATTAAAATAAACAAAAGTTAAATATAACGATTTAATTGAACCTATTATAAAATTGGAACATTTAAAATTAGTAGGATGAACAGGGACACTCTCTTCTCGCGCAGGTTTCCTTCAGGGCATTTTTGTAATTGACAAACAAAACTGGACAACTCATTACATGGGTTTAAAACGATAAGACAAGCAGTAGAAACTGTATTCCAAGATTTTTTTAAGCTACGCCAGAGTTGCTCTCGGCAATCATCATATTGAGAGCACTAAAATAGGAAATATTCAATATTCCCTATGGCGTTGTTGTCGCATGAACAATACTGAGTAGTAAATATGCCAATCTTATACAAGTGAGATGGAAAATATCCATGGTTTAATTTCATTCTGGTAATGGTTGTACAGAAAGTTCTTCAGATCTTATATTTGTCTATAAATAAATTAATAAGTACATTTGGAGAACCCAAATCACCACAACACATATTTCAAAGACCCTACGATCGTTTCGCTGACAACGTCAGCGTCAGCAGAGGATGAAAAAAATCAAGAATTTTTCGGAATATCCAGAATTTTTTCATCCTCTGATGACACTGACGTTGTCAGCGAAACGATCGTAAGGTATTGGAAATATGTGTTGTGGTGATTTGGATTCTCCAAATGTACCTATTAGTGCTCATCACAGGTTCCAGTTTTCACATAGTAAATAAATTAATATTATAACGAAAGAACGTGAATTTTCAGTGTATAATATCGTATAAAGTTTAGACAAAGTTTTATTGGTATCTTTACTGGAATATTATAAATAACTTGTTTACCAGCAAGAGATTTCTCGTGATCTACATAATCCATCGAAGGCATATGTTTTAATATGACTTGATAAGTAGACTTTGAGGGACCCAATTCACCACTACACACACTTAAGAACTAACAATCATTTCGCTTATACGGCGTTATCAGGGGATGAAAATTTGTTGACATTTCAATGTTTTGTCGTATCCCAAAATACACTCATCAGTGCTCATCACAGGTTCCAGTAGTCGTCACATAGCCAATATTAAACATTGCACAGTTCTAGTTCCTACAAAGGTTTCGATTTGTGCATAACCGCAAAGATAGTAAATATTTTTTTGAAGACACAACACATTAATATCCAGGAAGTTGTTTTAGTTATATTTAGGGCATATAAAATTACCGTTTGTTTAAGGACAAGGAAAATAACTGAAACCCCATGAGTTGTTTTAGTGATTACAAGAAACAATGTACCTAGTTCACTTCTAAGTGTATAAAAATTTTCTACATATTCGCATTATAGCGATAATGCCATTCGGGTTGAGTGCATCCAGTCCCGCATTTTCCTTCTGAAATTGTATTAAAATCCCTCCGCCGCGGTGTTTACTGTGTTAGATGACAGCCGTAAACTAAATATAAAACAGACGCTTGTTTCATTTCCTTTTGGTAAAGTCGTCCTGGATGCTTCCAGTTGTCGCATTTGCAAGAAAACATTTAAACCATAAGGGTATAATAGTTGTAAAGGAATCAGTAACACCTCTTTTCTTTTTAGATGGTATATAAATAATTTAAGTAACTAATATCCGAATTTTTCTCTTTGATATTGTCGTTCACCTTCCAAATTTTCTATGAAAATTCGCTAAAAACTGTGTGTCTGAAAACAGTTTAGAGGTGACTTTAGACGTATTCATTAGTCACAGGTACGTGGCAGGTATTTTCCCTTATTAATCGCCTGGATGATCCGTTTTAGGCAATTCAATCGAACCAATTTCTGCAAACTAAATAACAAAAAAGGTTTTTCAAAAGAAATTTGTAGTTATTTTATAAATCTAGTACCCACGCTCCCTTGATATGGGTTTTACTATGTATCAAAGCTGAAGATTCTAGTTTAATGGGAAATTGCGTTATCAATATTAGAAATATTTCTGCAAAAATTCGCTACCATAACGCACTTGCTGCACATAAACTCTTTTCAACACTTACTTACTATTACTGTATCCATACTTTGTGAAAATCAAATAAATATAAACAGTAATATTATTTATAAGACAATTAGTAACTAACCATAAAATATTTAGATTGTTATTTTCGCACTTTGAAATTTAATAATATCGTATACCTATCTTATCTTACATACTTATTAAGGTTGTCGTGTTGTGGTAACATTGACTGAGAATTGAGTAGACAGATTCTATTAGTGAATTTTCGTAGAAAAAATTCACTAATGGGGAGATCCCGACTTTTGAATTTAGAAAATTTTTTTGCAAATGAGCCGAACTAGGACCCCTAGAACCCATATCCGGGGTCAGTTTCAATTTTTATATGTTATATATATATATATATATATATATATATATATATATATATATATATATATATATATATATATATATATATATATATATATATATATATATGTATGTATGTATGTATCATACCGATAACTCAAAAAATAATGGGCCGATTTTGATAAAATTTGGCATGTACCTTCCTTTTGTAAATTGCTTGGATAAGTTCGTTAGTCCGGAAAATCGGACGAGGTTTTCCGGGAAAATTTTGAGTTTTCATTCGAAAAAAATTCTTATCTAAAAAAATAATGGGCCGATTTTAATAAAATTTGGCATGTACCTTCCTTTTGTAAATGGCTTTGACAAGTTTGTTAGTCAGGAAAATCGAACAAGGTTTTCCGGGAAAATTTTGAGTTTTCATTCTAAAAAAAAAATTTATCTCAGAGAATAATAGGCCGAATTTGATAAAATTTGGCATGTACCTTCCTTTTGTAAATGGCTTTGATAAGTTCGTTAATCAGAAAATCGGACGAGGTCTTCCTGAAAAAATTTCAGTTTTTATTTGAAAAAAAAATTTCTTAAAAAATAAAAAATCTATGATAACCAAATTTGGTAGGTAGGTATACGATATAAAAAGTAAATTATACACCAAAATTTAGATTTATATGTTACAAGAAAAAAAAAGTTATAATAAAATATTTTGTGCCAGATCATTTCTATGAAAATTCACTACCATAACGCACTTGCTGCGTCCAGGCTTTTAATAATTCGAATTAATACTGTAGCGGTTTGTATTAAAAAGTATATGGTTTAAATGTGCATCAGCGACGTTTTGATGGATCATTCATCAATATTTTGTGCAAATATGAGCAATAATGCCGCCGTGATTAATTTTTAGCCTTGTGATGCATGTAGAATGGAATTTAGAGTTTAAAATAGAAAATATATGGTCGTTTCTCCGGTAAAACTACGTGGACAAATATGTACTAGTTTTTAGAATTATTTACAAAGCGATTCCAGTTAATTTTCCAATCAATGCGTATAAACAAATTTTATCATTTCTAACCGGCAATACGTCTTCAAGGCTTTTCTACCAGACAACGTTTTAATTTTTTAAAGAAAGGGTTGTTTAAAAAATAAAACTCTGGACGCAGCAAGTGCGTTATGGTAGTGAATTTTCATTAAAATGTTTTTAATTGCAAATATGTGTGTTTCCTTTTTAAGAAAGCAGGCATCAATTTTGGTTACCAGTATAACCTTTTATGAAACTTGTGCCATGTTTCATAAAAATAACTTTATTGTGTGAAAATGTACAAAAATTTCTAAAAGTAAACTCAAAGTGTTCCCGGAAAAACTCGTTTCTTGGTCAACCTTATAGGTTAATAGCAAATTGAGCTATTCAAATTTGAAGCATTTAATGAAAATTCACTACCATAACGCACTTTCTGCGTCCCGAATTTCTTTTCTTACCAACATGCATCGCTGAAAAATTCAAAAAAACTCGGGACGCAGCAAGTGCGTTATGGTAGTGAATTTTTATTAAATGCTTCAAATTTAAATAACTCAATTTTCTATAAACTTAGAGAGTTTAATTTCAATACGTAGTAAGGTTTTTCCTAAGGCAAGATATCCACAAAATTTCATTAAAATAACTTTGTAATTTTCGGAGAAAAAAATTTTTTTCGAAAGAAAATTTAAAATTTGAGTAACTCAATTTTCTCTAAACTTAGAAAGTTGAATTTTGGTACGTAGTAAGGTTGAGGCAACATATATAGTAAATTTCATTGAAACAGCTTTGTTACTTTCGGAGAAAAAAATTTTTTTCGAAAGAAAACTCAAAATTTTTCCGGAAAACCCCATCTGATTTTTCTGGATAACGAACTCATCCAAGCCATTAATAAAAGACAGGCACTTTCCAAGTTTCATCGAAATCGGTTAATTATTTTTTGAGTTATCATATATATATATATATATATATATATATATATATATATATATATATATATATATATATATATATATATATATATATATATATATATATATATATATATATATAAACATATAAAAATTAAACCTATTTACAAATGAACTTTAATAAGATATTATGCTGTGACAATACCTCTCTCAAGCACCCTAAAATATAATCAAAATGTGCACAGTTATATATGTTTTATTTCTTTTTCCCTTGTCTTAATACACTACATATTTTATGACAATCGATTTAATTTACTTATTTGATTTCATAAATAGTCGGTTAATAGTGACTTGGAATGAAGTAGACACCACATCTTCAAACATATTAAGAGAATATGAGTAAATCAACAGCAACTGGGAATGAATTCGGTCAGTCGCCCAGCCGCGTGGTTAAAAAACACTGTTTGTATGATGGTTACAACTCTAGATCTAAATAAAAGGACTGTAACAGCGGCAGAAGCAGAAGTCAATGGAAGGTTGATGAATGAACCAACAGCAACCACATACTTATGATTTAAACATGTTTCAAATTTGAATAGCTCAATTTTCTGTAACCCTAGAAAGCTGAATTTTGGCACATAGTTAGGTATTTTCCAAAGCAATATGTAGACCAAATTTTATCGAAATTTTCGGGAAAAAAAATTTTTTTTGAAAGAAAACTCAAAATTTTCCCGGAAAACTCCGTCAGATTTTCCTGGCCAACGAACTCATCCAAGCCATTAATAAAAGAAAGGCACTTGCCGAGTTTCATCTAAATCGGTTAATTATTTTTTGAGTTATCAGAGGGATACATATATATATATATATATATATATATATATATATATATATATATATATATATATATATATATATATATATATATATATATATATATATATATATATATATATATATATATATATATATATATATATATATATATATATATATATATATATATATATATATATATATATATATAAGCATATAAAAATTCAAACTGACCCGGATATGGGTTCTAGGGGTCCTAATTCGCGCTCATTTGAAAGAATTTTTGCAAAGTCTCACCATCGATACCTCTCTATTAGTGAATTTTTTTAATAAAAATTCACTAAAAGAGTCTTCATTAAAGTGCTGAGAACATAAATAAGAATATTTCGGCAGCGTATCCGTTTTTATACTTAAGGCTGCGCACCATTTTTCTCTCATTTCTTTAATAGATGGAAACCTAAAAATAGTGCCAAACTGACGTGCCGCCGCTGAAAATAGCAAATAGCAAGGTACTTACGTATGCAGAGACACCGTTGCCACATCCCCAGGTAATCTTCTACAAACAATACACCTTTTCACCATTTTGCCAAAACAAAACTCAAAATCTTTATTGCCAATCAAGGTAACACATAAAAATAAACTCTCAGTATACTTGCATACTATTCACAGACAAATACAAGCCAGAATTGAGGATTAATAAAAATCTAGATACTTCACATGCAGCAGGAAAACGATTTAAAATAATGGGCTGAGTTTTCTGGTTATATTTACATAAAGAAGGGAGAAACCAAGGAAAATATATGTTAGTACATCTTTACATTCATAAATAAGCCCTAATGAAAGTGTAATGTCTTAAGTGACAGAAAAGTAATAAATTTGTCATCCTCAATGACTTCCTTGTCATCATATTCGGCGATTTAAGGATGAATTATTACATAGCGGCAACGCGTTAGCCACCACCCAATCAGAGCAGAGGACCGATGTAAACATAGAGTCCCTTGAATGTTGGCTTCAAACAATTCGGCTGTGTGCCCAGTCTATTCGTATATAGATAGTCAATGGTTACAACTCTAGCTCTAAATAAAAGGACTGTAACAGCGGCAGAAGCAGAAGTCAATGGAAGGTTTGTGTATTCGGGAAACTATTCACTATTAATAACAACAATTGACTAAAAACGCTGCGAGTTGTAAGGCAAAAATAATTATACTACAAAGGTTATAAATGATAATACAATACAATAGGGTTATATATAATCGTAAATGCTTCCAATGATTAACAATCAGTGAATTCAGTATTATTGACATTTCTCGGAAACTTACAAATGAATCTCATGAGTCAATAAGAAAAGCATTGACTAACCAACAGCAACCAGATACTTATGATTTAAACATGTTTCAAATTTGAATAGCTCAATTTTCTGTAACCCTAGAAAGCTGAATTTTGGCACATAGTTAGGTATTTTCCAAAGCAATATGTAGACCAAATTTTATCGAAATTTTCGGAAAAAAAATTTTTTTTGAAAGAAAACTCAAAATTTTCCCGGAAAACCCCGTCCGATTTTCCTGGCCAACGAACTCATCCAAGCCATTAATAAAAGAAAGGCACTTGCCGAGTTTCATCTAAATCGGTTAATTATTTTTTGAGTTATCAGACGGATACATATATATATATATATATATATATATATATATATATATATATATATATATATATATATATATATATATATATATATATATATATATATATATATATATATATAAGCATATAAAAATTCAAACTGACCCCGGATATGGGTTCTAGGGGTCCTAATTCGCGCTCATTTGAAAGAATTTTTGCAAAGTCTCACCATCGATACCTCTCTATTAGTGAATTTTTTTAATAAAAATTCACTAAAAAAATGTAATAACATAAGGCGTGATTGATTAAAAAAAAAGAAAATTTGTATCACCAACGACTTATGGGCCATCCTGTGATCGCAGAAATATTTTTTTAAGATGTAGCTCAAGACACCCTATAATTAATATATACAAATTTTCTTCATATCTTGTATAATAACGGATATATTGAGCTTTATTGACTTTTTACGAAAATTCGACAAAAATTATATACCATTAAACGATAAACTCTAAAGCTAAGGCTACTGCCAAGCATCAGAGAAAGGGTCTATTTGAAATGAATTTTCTGGAAACATTTTAGTAAAATGAAGGACAATGGCGGTTGAAACTAAGACTTCAGAGTTTGTAAAACATCCTTTTTGAGACATTTGATTTCCATAGCCCGTATTAGATTCAAGTTCTTTGCCTAAATGTTGCCGATTTTGACGTTTTAAATCGCAACTTTGACGTTTTGAGGAAAACCCCAATTTATTTTTCTTTAAATGCCTATAACTTTTTTGTCTTTTGACCTACATAGCTATTATATATAATTTTGGTAGGTAGCTTACCTATAAGGATATTAACTAGCGTACCAAATTTGGTTGCCCTTACTTTGTGAATTCCGGAGATATAAATTTTTTTCGAAAGAAAACACAAAATTTTCCGGGAAACCTGGGCAGATTTTCCTGGCTAACGAACTTATCCAAGCCATTTGCAAAAGGAATTTTTCCACCAAATTTAGTCATAATCGGCCTATTATTTTTTGAGATCGGTGTGATACATATATATATATATATATATATATATATATATATATATATATATATATATATATATATATATATATATATATATATATATATATATATATATATATAAACATATAAAAATTGAAACTGACCCCGGATATGTGTTCTAAGGGGCCTAGTTCGCGGTCATTTGAAGAAATTTTTTCAAAATTCAAAAGTCGGGATCTCCTCATTAGTGAATTTTTTTTAAGAAAATTCACTAAAACATTGTCTTGTAGAAAATCCTTTATTTTTAATTCCTTTAATCAGGCCTATATTACGTTCAGAGATCTTTATATTTCCTTATGTCATCAAGTTTTGTGAAATTTGTGGCATGTTTTGCAGACTCATATAGTTTAAATTGGGTATTTAGTATACTTTCAAGGGGGGTCTAAAAAATCAGATTTTCACTAATACTTTTACTTGTCTTCTTTTACAATGTATTATAATAATTAGTTTTGAAACACTTAACTAGTAGGTATTAAATGGTACTACGTAGTATACTCGTACTTAAAGGCAGCCTTATATTTGGAGGTGCTGTGACTTGTTTAATTTTCATTTAAGGGCGTTCTTCTATTGTTACTGCAAGTTTTTAATACTTTTTTTGCATTTTCAGGCGGCTTGCACTAGGTCATAACTACGTAAGTAAATAAATTATTCAAACATGCATTTTCTCTTCAAAATATTTACCTTACATTACTCGTGGCTGCATATGTGAATACTTTATACCTATATACAGGCAAATAGGCTACAATTGTCTTTCAGTGAAGTTTATTTAAAAAATTCACTAAAGAGGAGATCTCAACTTTTCAATTTGGAAACAATTTCATCAAATGAGCCCAAACTGTGCCCCCTAGAACATATATATATATATATATATATATATATATATATATATATATATATATATATATATATATATATATATATATATATATATATATCACACCGATAACTTAAAAGTTGTGAAAAATTATATTTTGGTAGGTGGATAAATAACTTGAAATGGTTGGTTGGTCGGGAAAATCGGACCAGCTTTTTTATTTATTTGATTTATTTTTATTAGCGAATTTTCTTATAAATGAATTTAATGATTTTTTTTATTAAACATTAGGGAATTTTTGTATGAAAAATTATTCAATTGATGGAATTTTTTTTAAATGAAATTCGTCTAAAATGGGGTTTTAATGGATTTTCGTGCAAACAAATTATTTTATTTTCAATTGTAATTACAGATTAGGTATATAATTTGAATTTTATGTAAGCTTTTAGCAGAATTTTGTATAAAAATATTTAGCCAAATTTGACGCCTGCTTTCATTAAAAAAAAGACATATCTGCCATCAAAAGTATTTTTATGAAAATTCACTGCCATAAGGAACCTGCTGCGTCCAGACTTTTATTTATTTTACTCCAATTTTAATGCAGCGAGGCAATCATATATTTTTGTCAACATTAATCTACAAGCACCTACACTTCAGGCATGCTCCATATACATCTTAAATCTAAAGACTCGGGCCTGATGTCTACACACGCCTGTGAGACCGTGCCCGGGACTAGTCGACACCCACATGAATCCAGGAGGGATTTAGTGTAACATCTGTAACTATTTAGCCCTCCACAGGTATAATAACATAGGCTTAAGGCCGCTTACACTTGCATTAACTGCAATCTACACTATTACAGTCATTAATTCAACGGATGTACTTACACACCATCACCGGAACACTTCCTCCTCCACCTCCTCCTCCTCATCCTCGTCGGCTTCCTCTAGTTGAGCGAGTGTGCTCTAGGGAAGTGTGGGATATTATATGACCTTACTTTGATAGTGTAACTAGTCTTTGGGTAAACGAAATGAGTTATCAAAACTAATTATGTGGTTAGTTTGCAGAGGTCACCGCAATATAAAGTGGAGATTATTAAGTGTGTATCAAAGGTATTTACCACCTACGTATTAAGACCTCTAAACATACATTCATTCGACTATCTATACGAAATCGTATAGCTTTTAAAATATAATATCCTGAGTAAGTACACTTTGATGAAAAGTATCTTGCTACAACCACATATTAACAGCCGACGAAAAAAAAGTATTATCAATTGTTATTGCTTTCAAAAATTACTGTCATTAGTAAGTACACTTAAATTAATTGTAGCTTCAGTAGACCACAAGTAAGAACGTGTGCCCCTGAAACCCCAAGTCGTTAATTCAATTCGCATATATATATATATATATATATATATATATATATATATATATATATATATATATATATATATATATATATATATATATATATATATATATATATATACATATATAATACTTTTATTTGTTTGCTGTACTTTCTGTGATTATTATTTGTTTTCGTGGACTGCAGTTTCCAACCTTCCTGGTTCATCATCAGCACGCTACTGACTATGATCGTTACTGTGTGTTCTTGTTCTAAGGGTGTACATGACGTTTGCGTGGTCAGTCTCTATTGCTCGGTTTACAATTGTTTCACTGGCTGTGTTATCGGTTTGTGTCGATTGTATCGGTGTCCTGTTTTTATTATTGTGATATGGTCATTTGTCTATTTGTATTGCTTTTATTAAGTTTTGTTTAAATGCACTTGGATTTGTTCTGGAATTAATTGTTTCTTGTTGTTTGTTTGTTGAATATAGTATTGTTCCCAGATTTCCTTTTTTTGTCTTTAGTGTGTTTTATTAGTTGTAACTAGTTGATATCAGGTCTTTGGGGTTCTCTGTTGTGAACGTGTGTAGCTACGTTTGATTTGTAGCTGGGCATGTGGATTTTATCTAATGCTGTTATATGTTCCTTGAATCTTGTTTCTATTGATTTTTTTGTCATTCCTATATATTTTTTGTTGCTTGTGTTACATTCTATTTGGTATATTCGGCTTAATTTATGGGCGTTGTGATCTTGCTTTTAAATTATTTTACTTATTATTTTGTTATTGGTTTTGTAGCTCGTTTTCAAGTCATATTGTTTGAGTGTTTGTCTTATTTTTTTGTTGTGGTGGTTATAAGTGAAGGTTGTGTATTTTGTGTTTGTTTCTGTTGTTTTATTTTCAGCTTTGCTAGTTTGTTTGTTTTTGATTTCTTTTGCTAGTTTTTCTATTGTTTTTTTGTTGTATCCATTTCTTTGTACCAGTTATATTATGATGTTGTATTCCTTTTCTCGATCGTTGTTATGGAGTGGTAAATTTAGCATTCTGTTTATTAAGTATGTGTATGGGGCCATTTTTTGCGTGTGTGTGTGTGTATATTGAGTGTTTTGGTATAGTGATGTCTGTTTGTGTAGGTTTTATGTATATTTTGTATTGAATGTGTTTTTCTTTTCTCATTAGTGTTAAGTCTAGGAAGTTTATTGTGTTCTTTGGTTCTTTTTTTATTGTGAATTTTATGTTGTTGTTGATTTGATTTACTTTTTCCAGGATATAGTCTACGTTGGTTTTTGATTGTCATATATTATTAATATATCATCGATGTATCTTATGCAGTTGATGTTTGGGTCTGTTTCTTTTATGATGGTGTTCATTTTATCAACTTTTTATGTATATTTCTGCCCTAATGCTTGATAGTGACAATCCTACTGGTAGTCCGTCTTCTTGGATGTAATATTCTTCGTTGAATTTAAAGTAATTTGGTTTCAATATGATTTTAATATTTCGTTTATTTGTTGTTTTTTGTAGTTATTTTGCATTTTATTTTGATTATACTTGTGGTTTCGTTAATTGGTATATTGTTGTACATATTTGTTATGTCGAGGCGAGAATTGTGTTTTTGTTAATGTTTATGTTTTCTAGTCTTTGCACTAATTCTATTGAGTCTTTAATGTTAAATATGTTATCTCGTTTTATTTCTTGTTTTAGTACTTGGTCTTTTTCTTTTGCTATTTTGTTTGACGGTGCATCTTTGAAGTTGATGAGTGGTCTTATTGGGTATCCTGTTTTGTGTATTTTTATTATTCCCGTCATTGATGATGCTTTTGTTGTTATAATATGTGTTGTTTTTTGGTTGAATATTGTCCTGTGTTTTTTATAATGTTTAATATTTGATTTCAGAATTTTTTTGTTGAGTTTTCGTTCAGTTTTTTGCATTTGTTTGTTGAGATGAATGTGTCTGTTTTTAGTGAATTTTCTTAGAAAAAATTCACTAATGAGGAGATCTCGACTTTTGAATTTTGAAAAAATTTCTTCAAATGAGCGCGATCTAGGACCCCTAGAACCCATATCCGGGGTCAGTTTCAATTTTTATATGTTTATATATATATATATATATATATATATATATATATATATATATATATATATATATATATATATATATATATATATATATATATATATATATATATATATATATATATATATATATATATATATATATATATATATATATATATATATATGTATTACACCGATAACTCAAAAAATAATGGGCCGATTTTGATAAAATTGGCATGTGCTTTTCTTTCGTAAATAGCTTGGATAAGTTCGTTAGTCAGGAAAATCGGACGAGGTTTTCCGGGAAAATTTTGAGTTTTCATTCGAAAAAAATTCTTATCTCAAAAAGTAATTAGCCGATTTTAATAAAATTTGGCATGTACCTTTCTTTTGTAAATAGCTTTGACAAGTTTGTTAGTCAGGAAAATCTGACGAGGTTTTCCGGAAAAATTTTAAGTTTTCATTCGAAAAAAATTTTTATCTCAAAGAATAATAGGCTGATTTTGATAAAATTTGGCACGTACCTTCTTTTTGTAAATGGCTTTGACAAGTTTGTTAATCAAAAAAATCGAACGAGGTTTTCCGGGAAAATTTTGAGTTTCCATTTGAAAAAAAATTGTATCTTAAAAAATAAAAAATCTATGATAACCAAATTTAGTAGGTAGGTTAACGATATAAAAAGTAAACTATACACCAAAATTTAGATTTCTATGTTACAAGAAAAAAATGTTATAAAATATTTTGTGCCAGATCATTTCTATGAAAATTCACTACCATAACGCACTTGCTGCGTCCAGGCTTTTTTTTCTACATAGACTTGTGTTTTTATTGCTATTAGTGAGTCACTTTTATCTGTGTTTACTATTTTTATGTTGTTATATGTCACTTTGCTTCTTATTTGTTTGATCATTTATACATGTGTATGGTTTTTTTATTTAGTTTTCTCAATAATTCTGTTTATGTCTGTTGCCAGTTGGTTTTTCAATGGTTCTAAGTTTGGGCTATATATTGAGTTTATTGCGTGTTGTGTGTCCACTATTATGTTTTCTATTGTAGATTTGAAGAGATGGTTTCTATGTTGTTTTCTATGAATTATTTTCTTCATTTTTGAATTTTGTGTCTATTATGGTTATAAATGTATCCTAAAATTTGTGGTATGTTGCGGTTGTTATGTTTATGTTATCTAGTTTGTTCTTTTTAAAGTTGTGTACTTTTTGTTCATTTTTTTCTAATTTGTGTTTATAAGCGGTTTTTGTGTTGTTTATTATATTGTAATAAAAGCCATACAAATAGACAAATTATGATAACACAATAATAAAAACAGGAAATCGATACGATCGATAGAAATCGATAATGCAGCCAATCAAACAACTGTAAACCAACAAATAGAGACTTACCACGCAAACGTCAGGTACGCCCTTAGAACAAGAACTCACAGGAACGATCATAGTCAGTAGCGTGCTGATGCTGAACCAGGAAGGTTCGCAACTGCAGTCCACGTAAACAAATAAAAACCACAGAAAGCATAGCAAATAAATAAAAGTGTATATTTAAAACTGATTAAAGTGTAGTGCAACATTCCAAAAGATATATATATATATATATATATATATATATATATATATATATATATATATATATATATATATATAGAGAGAGAGAGAGAGAGAGAGAGGGAGTGAGAGATACCGAGAGAATAGAATAACGCGAAGCGTCATCTCTCATATATAAACCGGTCTTGGCCTTGTTAGGGTTCTCATAAGTATGTCATACCTACGCTTCAACAAGTCGGCCTTAAAACATGCACATTGCCATAACATGTAAAGAAAGCCTAGAACCGTCACAAACCAAGAGATGGCGGTTGGCGTTATTTGCCTCTAGATATTATGGCATTCATTGCCATAAGGCCGACTATTGGTATGACATAATTATGAGTCATAACAAGGAAGAAACCGATCTTTCTCCTCTCTCTCTCTCTCTCTCTCTCTCTCTCTCTCTATATATATATATATATATATATATATATATATATATATATATATATATATATATATATATATATATATATATATATATATATATATATATATATATATACAAACCCATGGAAATTAAAACTGACCTAGAATATGGAGGGGGTATTTTAGGAGTTTTAGTTCGTGCTTATTTGAAAAATGTTTTCCCAATTCAAAAGTTGCAGTCTCTTTATTAGTTAATTTTTTCTACGAAAATTCGCCAAAATGACGAAAACAAGATACAGCGAAAGACACTGATAATATTATGCTAGAACAGGGCATAGAAAATTTCCCTGAAGGACATTAAGAAGAACACAAAATGTGGACATATTCCGAGACAATACCTTTCTGACAACAATCTTAAAGCACACATTCTTGATGAAGGGAAGACTAAGCCAGGATGTAAACTTATGAAAACCTGGCCGAATTGGTCAAAAATGCGAAAGCAACAATGACATAAAAAGAACTGAACCTGATGAATTATAATTTTTTGCTACATACTAACAACTGTGCAGGATGAAACAACAAATTATTAGGACGAAGAGTGTAAAAAGTAAATTACTTCCAGTCGTTTAAATAAGATATTAATTCGCTGAAGATTGTCATTATATGCAAATCAGGTTACATGAAAATATAATTAAAACTTGAGAAAAGTTACGAACGCCATCTTCATTCATTATTCAGTGTTTCAGGTGACTTGAAAGTTCTAAAAGGATATGAAATATGAAACACCTTAGCAAGATTGTATACCACCCACGCCTTAGAGATTAGTTTCACTTTCGAAGAAGTTAAAAAAATGTTAACGGCTTCTCCTATTTTCAACTTGTGCGACACATTTCTATATTTGCGTCCTGGTTGGCTTCGATTTCCTAAGGAATTTAAAATGAGAGGGAAATTTGTAAAACTTTTTTTCAACGATCTACCAGGTCTTACGGTTTCCAAGCGAACAGTAATAAGCACCGATTTGGGACACACTGTTTATCAATTATTAGTATCTTTACTCTAACTAGATAGTATAGAGACAGAGACAGCTTTGAAGATGCTGGTTATGTTCTCATATTAGCGAGCTGGACTTTTTTTACTTCCATGTAGAAAGTGTAAGTCATCTTTATACTTTCACAATAAATAATATTTTTGCACTCAAATTCATTTTCCCCATTTTCTTAACATTGGACCGCTCAAGTTTACATTATATAATAACATGGAATTCTCTGTTCTGATATAAGAAGGTATGCTTTAACATATTATTTACATTTGAACGATTTTTATTAGATACTTTGGAGCTGTTTTCTCATATTTATCATCAAATTCCATGTTATATTGTATTTTGCTATAAAATTAATATCACTAGCATACTTATAAATATAAGTTTTATAAATAGAATATTAAAAGCATACAATTTGACAAAATACCCTTCTTGCTTTTTTTAAATATTTTAATAATAACACAGTACTAAGTAGAGCGTTAAAATTACTTTTTTACGCATCCTAAAATACCCTTAACTCTACTGGTTTGCTGTAGTAAAATAGGTCAGTACTGTTTGCGACTGAGGCAACTACAGAAATATTTTTGTTCATTAGTTTAATTGTCAAGGTGTATAAAAACATTTTGTTATGCCTCTCAAGAACAAAGTTGAGTTTAATCCTCATTTAAATGGGACAATGTCATGGAATGCCCACCCTTCTCAAACCTCCAGCCTTATTTACATCATAAATCTTTAGCCGGGTTATTCAATGACCATTTTATGTTTAAAATAGTCGCCACATTCCACTTAACATTAAATTAAAATATCATCTGGTGAAGACTTTTCACGGTAAAATTGGTCTTATCTAGACTATTAACAAAATTTCGGGATGGAGCAAGTGCGTTATAGTAGCGAATTTTCATAAGAATTGTACACTATAATTATACGGCATATTACTAAAATTAATATCTTAAACTTACATAGACCTTGAAGATGGATTTTAGAGGTCCTAGTACGCGCACATTTGAAGAATTCTTTCGAATATCCCTATATTATCAACAACAAAAAACTTGTGTCCTAACTGCTTTTGAGAAAAATTAGCTAAACTCAATTTTCTATGAAGCTAAAAAAATAATTTTTGCCATATCTGTAGATAGAGAAAAAGAAACTTTTAATAAAACTTTTATTAAAATTACAAAAGGTTTCCAGGAGGAAACTATATATAGAAAAGTAAAATATCTGCCAAATTATAAACGTAGCAGTTACTTTCCCTTATTAATAGCCAGAATGATTTCTTTTTAGTCAACCTAATAAACCGGTTTTTTCAATATCAACAATAACAAAAAGTCTGCTGAAAATTATAATTTCAGACTCGAAGGTGACAAACTTATTCAGGCGTTTTAAACAAAAATGAGATGTTGTTCAAAACGTATGAAATCTGTGCACTATTGTTCTCCAAATGTGAAAATAAGACAAAACACACACACACACACACACACATTCATCGATCATGTAACCTTCTGCGTAGAAGAGAAGCATGCTAACATTGATCTATCTAAGGATTGACTAGAGACTAACATTTGGTTTATATGATACTTCACACCGGGTTCATGACCAGGAAGTTATATTAAAAGTATACGTAACAATTAATTACAGAATGAGTAAAATTGCCATTGACACACATTCAGCGACTGTTTCGATCTTATATCACGTCTTACGTTTAAGTTTAAACATAAAAAGACTATTTTAAAATCACTTCTTTAAAGATTTGGCTTGCTTTAATTTACATTTCTAGTATATTATGCTACAATTTTAGGCTAAAACCACAAGATAATATATGCTAAAACTGTATTTGGGGCCATTCATCAAGCTACAAATATAGTGTATATTAAAAATTGACTGAATCCCCAGTTAAACATTAATCACTTGGAAAATTTTTAATTTCATGTCGTCTGTCATTTGCAATATTTGTGGCCGAGATTTCGCGATTGTTAGTTGGGGTAGTACGTTTTGTGCCTGTTATTTATTTAGTTTGGTTATCGTTGATGTATGGTTTATACCTGTTGTATGAATCAAGCTGCGCGTGGCAGTTAACTACTCTGTCTGTCAGGCATTGCACTTCAACCACTTATTTGTTTCAACGCATGTCTTTCAGATTTTATTTTTAATTTGTAAAAAACTCAAAATATTGTGTACCAAATTACTTTAAATTCACAACATAAGTTTATTTACACCATTTCTAGCCATATGTAAAGTCTCATTCCAGTTACTCTGATACTTATAAAAATATTTGTGTACATTGGGGGGGGGGTCCGTTATAGTTGATATACGAACTCGTCCACCATCTTAATACAATGAAGATATGTGTGCGCTCAAATCAGTTAAGTATTTCGTGAGTTATTGCTCGGATACATACATACATATATATATATATATATATATATATATATATATATATATATATATATATATATATAAACGGATCGTGGTTTTGGGTTCTAGGGACCCAAATTCCTGCTCAACTGAAGAATTTTTTTCAAAAGCTTTTCATCGTGACCTCTCTATTAGAGAATATCCTTTAAGAGAATTCGCTAAAAGGAAAACATCCACCACAATTTCGTCTAAACAGCACAATTCCTTTTTGAGGTATCTAGTCGTAAGAGCTGCTAAAAAAGAAGAATCCTTTTGCAAAATATTTTGATGTGAAATTTCGAGATTACAAAATAAAATATCACCCTTAAAGATCTAAACATTTCGTATAATTTAAATGATTATGGTCTATGATAAGCGTTACTTTTCAGGTGTTCTACGTCACATACATTTTCTATTCCTTCATTTCATACTTTAATTTGCAACTCTTAGAAATGGTTTACTTTGAGTTTGAAATTATCATTAGAAAGATTAGATTAAAATTAATTGTATATTTTAATAAAAATACAGTTTAATTATCTTGATTATAAGTTGACTTTCTAATATTAATAAAAGGCGAAGGTAAGTGGTATAAAATTAGGCTAAGTGATCCCTATCTCAATTTAAGTGTATTCTCCAAGAAAACTTGCATGCGAGGCAACTCCGACAAACATTAACTAACTGGGACATTCCTAACGTCCTATTCACTTTCCCTCCAAGGCAAATGCTTTCTGATTAAACGTATAATATATAGGTATTTACACGTATAATGTTCTAGAAGATAACGCAAAGTTTTATGCATAAAATGCTACTTTTCCAGATGTTTAGTAAATTTAATGTTATTTCATGATAAATATGCTGAATGCTTGGTTCTGTGTTGAAACGCGTGCAGATGTTCTTAAAAATTGACGTTTATGTGCCAGTTTTTAACTATTTTCAAGAGGGGAAGAATATATAAAATCAACTTAATCTGTATATTATTTAGAGCGGTGGATAGTAGTAGATTGACTGGTAGTAATTTGATAGAGGGCCTCAATCTCCCTCCTTCCAAATCTTTCTGGAGATCGTCTCTGAGATCTCAGTGTCTTTTGTATTTTTTTTTCATATGGACGCCATATGGGATTTTAATTCTCTTAAATAAATCTCGTCATGTTGATTTTATTTATGTGCCACTTAATGGGTTTAAAATTCAAGACGGCGGAAAAATTCTCAGGTATACAACTTCATTTCTTCACCTGGACACCATGTTGGATTTTAATCATCTTGAATATCTCTCGTCGCGCTAATTTGATTGATGTACCATTTAATGGTCTTTCAAATTGACCATGGCGAAGATATTGTCAAAAATATCTTCAACTGCATTCTTCATATGGACGCCATTTTGGATTTTAATGGTAGTAAATTTTTAGAATTCTTAAAATAACGAAATTAACAAACTGCTAATATAAGCTTCGAAAAGACAAATGGATTTGAGAAAAACCTTTTTTACACCGGCTTCATTGTGTTGCCGAAACGAACTTATCCAAGCGTTTTATGAACGTAAATTTTTAAATTAGACAGGTAGCCTCAATTTTCAAATAGCTTAGACAAGTTCGTTAGCCAGCCAGACCGAACTAGTTTTCATAAGAAAATTTTACCGGAAAATGTTTGTATCTTCTGAAATAACAAATTTATTTTAGCAACATTTTTTTGGTTTAGCACAAAGAAAAGTTTCTAAAATACATATTTATTTATAAATTTATACCACCTATTTCTTATTGCGTATAAAAATAAATGCATCAGAAATTCTCTGAAGAGCATTTTATAAAATTCGATTAAACCAACCAATCAAAAATATATCTGATAATGTATAACCGCTTTACGTTTTAAAAAAAAACTATATTAGTTACATAAAAATGATTTATGATTTCATGTATGCTATTAGCATGGCTAAAATACTCCCCACTCCACCAGTTCTTACATGTTTTACAAACAGCTATAAACATGCTCCCGTGAGGTTCGTAAAGATAAATGCCTTCACTTAATCCATGTAAAATTTCCGAGAAAGCTAAGGGAAACATATTTAAATATGAAGGTGGATGTTGACAGATTTAATCGAAGAAGGTAAACTCGCGTATCCGAAGACTGCGGCTCTGGTTTTAGAGGTTGGAGAGTGTTCAACGGTCCCTGGGGAAATGTTTCATGGAAGACACACAACGTCATTTAGATGTTTTGGAGTATCCTATAAGAATTATAAAATACACAAGCGATGAGATCATAAATGTGGAAGGTGTGCTTGGAGACGTTACATTAAGAGATGTAGATTTTTATTGTGCTGTATGTATGCTTAGCAAATAAAATATAAATATATAAGTACCTATTATATATGTGCTTGTAATTTTTAGAGGCTCGTTTAAAAGAGTACTATTTTTAAGATGTGCGTGTGTTGGAGCTTCCACTGGAAACATTATTATTCCAAATGGTCTTCTCATATAAAAATAAAACGTTTATGTACAATAACATTTTTATTAATATTTAAGTGGCGTTTATCTTTATGGTGTACCCAAGCAAATGTCAAATGAAATAAGTTTTAAACGTTTTTCATAGCTATTTATTTCCAACTAATTGTCTCAAAGTTTTTCAAACTACAAGCAGAATAACCTCTAAAACCACAAAAATAATATCGGACAGAAATATGTATCTAGATTACGTATTTCAACAATAAAGTTGTCTTCGTCACTAGCTCTTGCTAAACTAACTGTATCAGGAAAACTGCCTCCGACCCTTTCGTAAGAAAACGATAGAAAGAAAGTAGTGCAAACTTTTGAGTGGCTCATCGGGTTCAGGTTGCAATGTCGTAATGTTACTTATCAACATTTTCCAGATATGCTTAGTAACTAATCTATTCACAACATTTGGAGAGAAACTGTTACAAATCACAATGTCTATAATGCTATTCAACTCTGAATTTTATCGTTTACTGCTCACAAAAACACTCTGTAACTTTCGAACAAGGAAGCTTAAACTCGAGATATTGTTACCGAAGGGATGATTTAAATCTGACGGTATGAAGCAATTGATAGAAGATTCTTTCCAAAGACTTCAAATTCTAACATGTCCGCATTTTTGATAATAAGTGTGTCAATGCAGAATAATTGGTCGTTGATGTCAATTTTGTAAATGAACTTGATTGCAGAGAGTCCACTGTTTACTTATTAACAAGATGATCGATGTTACTTTTACTAAGGTCAAATATGGCGGAAATATCGTCGACATATCTCAACTATTACCCTCGGAAGATAGTCTACGGTTCCAGCAAAGTAATTCTCAATCAACTCAGTAAGAGTTCGGCAACGAAATGAGACAACGTATTTGCCATTATGGCTCCCCCCATTTGCCGATAAAACCTCCCGCCGACCAGAAAGAAACACTGACACATATATAGTAACTAAATATATTCCTCCACTTCCAACAGCTGGTTATTATGAAGCATGTCCCGAAGATGCTAAATAGCTATGTCGATTGGTAAGCTGAGAAACGTGTTGACATAGGAGAATGTCAGTAGGTGATTGGATTTCAACATAATATCTTTGATTTTTTTAACGAATTCAGTGGAATTTTACACCGGAAAACTAAGATGTTGAACTTCAAAGTTTTTCTTAATTTTTTTGTCAAATGTTTATCTAGACTTGAGAAAACGAATTGTTGGTTATTTACTATCACAAGCAGTATATTTTGTTAATAATAAAACAACTTGATTTCATATTGATCCAGAACCATCAACTGTTAATAACAGGTCATGGAGTGACAGTGATTGTGGCCGGAAATTTATGCACTAACCAACACCGAACGTCCCTAAATGCATTATTAGTGAAATTACTCGACTAATTTGCCATCAGCCAGCATGGCTGATAATTGTTTTACGTAGCTACTTGGATTTCAGTGTCTTTATCGTGTCAATCATCTATGCAAAAGTCCTTGCTATCATATAGAAAGTTCATGACTGTAGAAATTATTATTAAATTCCATGGAGCATTCTTTTAGATCTTTCTAATGTATCAAAAGGCTCAATGCAGGAAGTGCGTTATGGTAGCGAAGTATCAAATCGTGGGAAAAATTCTACTTCTTCAAAAAAGATTTATCTTCAAAAATATTGAAGTTACTTTCATGAAATTTGAAAATCATGTTGTCTGTAAAAATACTTTGTTACATGCCGAAGTAGACTTTTTAGGTAAATAAAAACTAAGTTATTAAAATTTGATTTTTTTAATGAAAATTCAGTTTTTTAATCCGAACTTTTATATAATATATGGTTTGTCCGTTTATCGGTTAATCGACTGAAGAAAGAGTTTTGCTAAAATTTATTTTGTTAAAGAAAATCGCAGAAATGGTCTATTTTGAATGAACCTTTTGCAAATATTTTAGTCAGTTCGGCCACACCAACAAAAAGCAATAATGATGAAATGCCAATTTAATGCTATAGTACACTTGCCTGAATAATCTAAAATAACTAACCATTTCAATAATCACAGCAAATAAGGCAAATATAAAAAAAACGAGGAAGAAAATAACCAAATGCAACTATATCAAATGCATAATAGTGTGTACATATTTTTTATATATGCATAAAATACAAATCTCTTAAAACTAAGTGAAATATAAAAGCCCTAAAAACAAAGAAGTATAAACAGAAAACTTAGAAATATCTTATACATAAAAAATCTTTAATATACCGTAAAAATAAATTGGGAAAATTTATTAAAAAATCTCGGGACGCAGCAAGTGCGTTATGTAGTGAAATTTTATTAAATGCTTCAAATTTGAATAACTCAATTTTCTATAAACTTAGAATATTTAATTTTATAGTGTAGTAAGGTCTTTTCTAGGGCAAGATATCCACCAAATTTAATTAAAATAACTTTGTAATTTTTGGAGGAAAAAAATTTTTTCGAAAGAAAATTTAATATTTCGGCGCCGAAAGCAAGCACCTTATAAATTAAGCTCGATAGCCTTGGACGGTTAACAAACGTAGGTAAGTCTAATTTTAAGAGGGAGATTCAACCTGTTTGACTACAATATGAGAAATACAGAAATACGCCTTAAAGTGCTATTTACTACACTAACTAAAAAACTAACCTGCGAAATCATCGTTAACAAAAATGATGGATTGTGAGCAAGTTTTGATACTTGCAAAGAACGTTGTCGCAGGCTAAAATTTAGCGCTTTTGAAAGCAAACATTGTCCCGGTATTATAAAAGAAATGGGTCAGGTCTGACAATTTACAAAATTGTTAGTTAATTGTACACTTGTCTCCATCTATAACATTTTGTGTTAACTAGAGCTGTCCTGACAACATATTACCTGGTTGCGCACCGAGATGGCATCCGTGTCGTACATTTCATAATGTTCTACGTTCTAACATCTTGCAATATGTATTGTAACTTCCATTGTTTAGATTTTTATTCACCATTTGTTTAAATAGCATAGCAGTACAGGTAACATCATCTGTCTTTGTCCAACATTGTAGATAGTAGATATTGTATTACATAATTTCAACTGATGTAGAGGATTATTTTAATTTTAATTTCGAATAACTTTTTTTTTTTTTAATGAAAAGACTTGCAAATTGGTACACAAACACGTCTATCTATGCTTTTTTAAGTTGTAGATTTTCGTTTTAATCAATTAAAGAATTTAAGAGATATTGCGTTTTAAAAAATATTTTTTAATTTTTTATTAAGAACAATTGAGCGTTAAGATCAGACTCATTAACAAGTGACGTATTTTGTTGAATTATCGGTTGGATATATATATATATATATATATATATATATATATATATATATATATATATATATATATATATATATATATATGTTCGCTCCTCGTATAGTGTAAAAGCAGTGGAATTTATAATCTTTATTTTGCGATAAGAAGAACAGACCAGAATTCCACGAATCGTCAAGAAGAACACAACTTAAGTAGTCAGCAACGCAAAACCGCGATATCGTATAGTACCGCTACCTTAAAATTATATGTGTGTGTGATACAGTCAAACCAGCCTTAACAAATCCATTAAACGCCCCAGCCACCCAGGATAGCCTTTTCCGGGACACGCACGAGTTTCTGTGAGTCCAGTACTCGACAAGAGAAGAAATTCACAAAGGTAAGTGGCTTTTTGGTCATTCACGAGTTTGCATCAATTTCCACTGCTTTTGCCCCTTCTCTTTTCAGTAAAAACCGTTACTTAATTAACAAACGCAAATTACAGTCCACTTTGTTCGTAATAGCCCGCTTAACGCCTATTTTCTTCGCCCGCTCTAGCCCATTTTTTGGTCCTTCGAGCCGGATAGTTTTTTTGTCTCGGAAATAATACGCAAGTAAATTTGGCTATTCAACTTTGTTAATTTTGAAAATAACTAAAGCGCGCTGGTTTAGCTGTATTCAATTCAGATTTTAAATTAATTTCCCGCAATTTTCATGTATATATCGCTAGAACCTTTATAATTATAGAATTTTTAAAAGTTATTTTCTTATCGCAAGAATCCGCCATTCAGTTAAATTTTGCTTTATTTTGAACAACGAGCACGGCTTTAGGAGTCGACGCATATCATTTCACGCATATATCGCTCTTTGCTTCTGTTTCATTCTTATCAATTTGTACCTGAATAATTCTTTGTTTCACATTGGTACGTATATCTGTTATATTTCCATATACGAGGCCTATTCAATTAATATCATGACTGACACTAAATTAAGGAAATACAAAAACCAACGCAATATTCAGCTATCTGAAATAGACACATTGTCTTCTCTAGCCCAGAAAGCCCAGTCAGATGTTTCGCTTTATAATTTACTTAGGGTTAGATCTTCCGAAATCGACTATTTAAGGGAACAGTTTATTCAAACGCACGAAAATATCGTTTCTGTAATTTTAAGTAGTGAACATGGAAACGCTTCTGATGAAAACACTATTTACGCTGGATTTATGGACGCTTATTTTGAAATTAAAGCCATTTGTTCTAGGTTATTCCCTGACAATAAAACAAATGTCCAGGAAATTCTAAATTCAAATACAGCTGGTCTTAATGAAGGTGCTAAAGCAAGGCTAGCTAAAATAGAAATTCCTAAATTTAGAGGTGACTATAAAACCTTTAACACTTTTATCGATTTATTCAATGCCTTAGTACATGACTGTCCCGCATATTCCGACATTGAAAAGTTTCATTATCTAACTATATCAGTAGAAGGCCCGCCGTTATCTCTAATAAGATCTTTGCCTCTGACCGCTGACAATTATCAGATAGCTTATAATACATTAGTCACTCGTTATTCTAACAAACGTCTGCGTGCCCAAGAGCACTGGCATGCTATAGATAGCATTTCGAAATTTAATTCTGATGACCACGTCAATATTCGCAATTCGCTAGACATTATTTCGGAAAATCTTTCTGCTTTAAACACTTTAGGCTTTCCTACAGACCTATGGGACTTTGTTATGTTTATGTTGGTGTCAAAACGCCTTGACAGGAACATGTTGACGAAATTTGAGTTAGACCACGCTTCCACCGAGGTCCCTACATTTACGCAATTGCTTGACTTTCTAAATAAATATTGTATCGCTGGTGATGCTATGAATCAGAAGTCATTCCTTTCGCACTCTCAAAAGAAATATTCTGACAAATCGCAAGCTAGACCAACGCCTCGAACTTCCGCTTTTTTCGCTGATAATTTAAATTGTAAATCTATCTTACATACTTGTGTGTTTTGCAAAGATTCTTCGCATTCTATTTATAATTGCTCCTCATTTTGTAATAAAACTCCAAAAGATCGCTATAATTTTGTTAAATCTTCTCGTCTTTGCCACAACTGTTTAAGTAGCCTACATTATCTTAACAAATGCAAATCTACCAGGTCCTGTCGCAAGTGTGGTCAGCGTCATCATACGCTCTTGCATTTTGATAAAAGCTCCGCGCCTATTCCGTCGCCAGTGTGTAATAACCCTTCCAGATCTCCAGTTCCTTCCGCTCCGCTCGACCAAGAGCAGGTCTTTGCTGCTTCTGGGATTGTATCTAATCAAACCACGGTCTTATTGGCCACTGCGCTGATTGAAGTTCTTGATAACCATGGAAATTATCAGATTATGAGATGCCTTTTGGATGGAGGTAGTATGATGTCTTTTATCTCGCAAAGGGCTTTTAAGCGTTTGGGGTTGCCTAAGCAAAACTGCATGTTTGCTATCAAAGGACTGGCATCTATGCAGACTTCTTCTCAGAGTGGTTGTGTAACGCTCACTGGAAGACCGGTTGGTCAAGATTCTTTCGATTTTACTGTCGACGCATTGATCTTGAACGCCATTTGTGATAATTTGCCAGCAACCGCTATTTGCTCTTCCAATTGGTCTCACATTCGCAATTTAAAATTGGCTGATCGCCATTTTAATCGTCCAGGTCAGGTCGATATATTGTTAGGAGCCGACGTTTTTTCTAAAATCCTTTTAAATGGACGCATTTCCGGTGGGGAAGGTCAACCTGATGCCGTCAACACCGTCTTTGGTTATGTGCTCATGGCTAAGATTGGCAACACAGTTCATTCTTCTGCTGTCTCTTCTTTCTTGTGCAGTAACTTTGAATCAAATCTCGATCGCACCATTAGGGATTTTTGGGAAGTGGAAAGTGTTCCGACTTCGTCGCATCACTCTAATGAAGATATTTTTTGTGAACATCATTTTAAGACTAAAATATCTCGCTCTCCTTCTGGCAAATATATCGTTTCGCTCCCATTTAAATCTGAGTCGCTGCCTATTTTTCCTGGCATTCGCGACCTCGTCGTCCAAAGATTTCTTTCCCTGGAACGCCGCCTTGCTAGAAACATGGACTTGTATACCCAATATTCTGCTTTTATGAGAGAATATTTGGAACTAGGCCACATGAAACGTGTTTATGACAATAAAGATTCTCCCGACGCATATTATATTCCGCATCATTGCATTTTGAAACCAAATAGCTTGTCTACTAAACTCAGGGTAGTTTTTAATGGTTCGGCGAAACTTCCCAACCAAAGCTCTCTTAACGATTGTCTACATACTGGACCAAAACTACAACAAGATATTGCCACAATTCTGTGTCACTTTCGCCTTCATAATTATGTCTTGTGTGCTGACATCAAAATGATGTATCGTAACATTCTTGTCGACCAATCACAGCATGATTATCAAAGAATTGTTTGGAGGTTTGCTTCTGATGAACCTTTGGTGGACTATAACCTGGTTACGCTTGTATATGGACTAACGCCATCCCCCTTTCTCGCGATACGCACTCTTCATCAGTTAGTGAATGACGAAGGGGGCTCTTACCCGCTAGCTTCTGCCGCCATTTTAAACGACACTTATGTTGATGATGTTGTAACCGGCTGCTCTTCTTATGAAGACGCAAAGCTTTTACAGTCAGAGCTGATCTCGCTTTTTGAACGAGGCGGCTTTGAGCTTAGAAAATGGTCTAGTAACTGTTCCGCATTACTTTCACATTTACCTCCGGAACATTTGTCGCAAAATCCGCTTATTTTTGGTTCACTGGCAAACGACACTCCTTTAAAAATTCTCGGTCTGCAGTGGAGTCCCTCTGAGGATACATTCTTTTTCTCAGTCTCGCCGTTGGGGAAACCCTGTACGAAACGCAACATGCTCTCGGAACTGGCCAGAATCTTTGACCCGCTTGGATTTCTTTCGCCTATTACTATTTTTCAAAAGATTCTAATCCAGTCGCTGTGGACTTCTAAATTAGATTGGGACCAAACCCCGCCCTCGCATATTGTTGAGGCTTGGAACCGTTATCGAAATGAACTCGGTTTACTAAGCAATTTACGCATTCCTAGAAAAATCCTTCCACCTCATTCTGGATGTGGTTATGAATTACATGGGTTCTGTGACTCTTCTGAAAAGGGTTACGCTGCCGTTGTTTATATACGATGCCTCCGCCCTGACAAAACAGTTTTTGTTCAGTTTGTTTGCTCTAAAACCAAAGTCGCTCCGGTTAAGAAACTAACCATTCCTAGGCTAGAACTGTGTGGTGCAGTTTTGTTGGCGAAACTCCTATCGTTTCTTCTGAACGTTTATCAGACTCGCATGACTTTCGAAAGAATTTTTGCCTGGTCAGATTCGCAAATCGTCTTGAGTTGGATAAAATCTTCGCCTCATCGTTGGAAAACCTTTGTGGCAAATCGAGTTGCCTACATTCACGAAAGGGTTTCTTCTGAATTTTGGCATTATATAGATTCTGCTAATAATCCCGCCGATATCGCCTCTCGAGGTGTTCATCCTTCTCAATTTCTCGCCCATGATATTTGGTTCAATGGTCCATCGCTACTATGTCGTTCTGAGCTGTCTGCCTGCTCCCCGTCTTCAGAGCTGCAGTCTGAAGAGGTCTCTGTTGAGGAAAGGACAGTTTCGCTTTTAACATTTACAGGTGAAGAAAATCTGCTTGATGATTTGTTAGAAAATCATTCTTCTTTACATTACATACAGTCTATTTTGTCATACGTATTACGCTTCGCTTTTAATTCTAGACATTCTTCTATTGCGAAATTTGGACCGCTATCTCGGTTAGAGCTTCATGATGCTCTGACCCTTCTGGTCAAGCGCACTCAAGCGGTCTACTTTGAAAAGGAGTTATCTAGTAAAAAATTCCCTAAGTCCTGGAGAAAACTCGCCGTATTTCAAGACAGTACTGGTCTTTTGCGTGTAGGTGGTCGCTTGACTCACTCAAGTTTGTCTTATGAGCGAAAGCATCCGCTCTTACTTCCACAAAAGTGCCGACTCACGGTGCTTTTAATTGAACAATACCATAAAAGGTATCTTCATATTGGCCCTCGCACTCTTCACTTTTTGTTGTGTCAGAATTTTTGGATTTTGTCTGCAAGACGTGCCATAAACACTGTTATTTCGAAATGTATGCCATGTTGGAAAATAAAGCCTCAACCTTATCAGCCACCTATGGGTGACTTACCCCTTTCTCGAGTTTCGCAAGTCAAACCATTCTCGCATACTGGGGTAGATTTTGGTGGTCCATTCGCGATCACTATGAATCGATACCGAGGTGCTAAAACCTCTAAGGCATATATTTGCCTCTTTGTGTGTTTCGCGACTAAGGCTATACATCTAGAACCTGCCTGTAGTCTTTCGACTGACGCTTTTCTCGCTGCCCTCCAACGATTTATTGCTCGTTGTGGTCGATGTGATAATCTCTATAGTGATTGTGGTACAAATTTCGTTGGCTCCGCCAAGGAGCTTAAACGCATTTTTTCTGATGCAACTGCTAGGGAAGGAATCCATTGGCATTTCAACCCCCCTTCTGCACCACATTTCGGTGGTCTTTGGGAATCTGGTATCAAGAGTGTAAAATCTCATCTCTCTCGTGTTGTTGGCCAACAAATCCTATCGTACGAAGAATTCTACACTGTCCTGACGCTTATAGAATCTGTCTTGAACTCCCGACCTTTAAATCCCATGAGTTCGGATATCGATGACATTCACGCTTTAACTCCTGGACACTTTCTTCATATGGAGCCAGTTTCTACGCTTCCAACTCCCGATTTGTCGTCTGTCCCCTTAACTCGTCTGTCAAGATGGCAACTTCTCCAACGTATGCACCATGATTTTTGGATTCGCTGGCACAAGGAGTACCTTCACACCCTACAACAACGAAGCAAGTGGCTTGACGCTGGTGCTCTTCCTACTATTGGGGCGATGGTGGCCGTGAAAGCTGAAAAACTTCCGCCTTCTAAATGGCTACTAGGTCGTCTATTGTCTCTAATTCCTGGTCCTGATGGTGTCGTAAGAGTTGCTATTGTAAAGACCTCGAATGGTATCCTTCGTCGCCCTTTGGTGAAGTTGTGCCCGTTGCCAACTAATGACTAGTAGTAGTAGTATTTGTTTCTAATTTAATTTAATTTTTATTTTGAGTCTTTTTATTGTTTTGTGGATTCTTGCTAACCGGGATAATCATTTATTTTGTTTCTTGTTCTCTTTTTTCTTATCCGCCGCATGTTATCGCTTCTCCTTCGCGTTAATTATTTTTTTTGTGTAGAAAAATGTCTTGCTTATAGCAGCCATTTTGGCCGGGCGGGATGTTCGCTCCTCGTATAGTGTAAAAGCAGTGGAATTTATAATCTTTATTTTGCGATAAGAAGAACAGACCAGAATTCCACGAATCGTCAAGAAGAACACAACTTAAGTAGTCAGCAACGCAAAACCGCGATATCGTATAGTACCGCTACCTTAAAATTATATGTGTGTGTGATACAGTCAAACCAGCCTTAACAAATCCATTAAACGCCCCAGCCACCCAGGATAGCCTTTTCCGGGACACGCACGAGTTTCTGTGAGTCCAGTACTCGACAAGAGAAGAAATTCACAAAGGTAAGTGGCTTTTTGGTCATTCACGAGTTTGCATCAATTTCCACTGCTTTTGCCCCTTCTCTTTTCAGTAAAAACCGTTACTTAATTAACAAACGCAAATTACAGTCCACTTTGTTCGTAATAGCCCGCTTAACGCCTATTTTCTTCGCCCGCTCTAGCCCAATATATATATATATATATATATATATATATATATATATATATATATATATATATATATATATATATATATATATATATATATATATATATAAACTTTTTAACTTACCATGAAAATGGGCGCCAGGGTCCCTAATTCGCGCTTATTTGAAGACATTTTCCGAAAGTCTCACCATCGATACCTCTCTATTAGTGAATTATCTTAATGAACATTTACTAAAAATTGAAACTGACCCCGGATGTGTGTTCTAGGGGTCCTAGTTAGCGCTTATTTGAAGATTTTTTTTTTTTTAATTCAAAAGTCGAGATCTCCTCATTAGTGAATTTTTTAAAGTAAATTCACTAAAACCGGTTTGATTAGGTTGACTAAAACGAAATCATACTGGCGATTAATGAATGAAAATAACTGCTACGTTTATAATTTGGCAAATACTTCACTTTTCTAAATATGAAATAAGTTTCCTTCTGGAAATCTTTTGCAACTTTAACGAAATTTGTAATACAAGTTTTTTTCAAAGACACTTACTCTATCTATAGATATAGCAAAATTTGGTTTTCTAGCCTCATAGAGAATGGAGTTTTGGGCATTTTTCTGAAAAGGAGTTGGAACACAAGATTTTTTTGATAATAGAAAGATATCGGTGGTAACAGTTTCGAAAGAATTCTTCAAATGTGCGCGCGTACTAGGACCTCTAAAATCGATCTTTCTTGAAGGTATGTGTAAGTTTAAAGTATTAATTTTATTAATATGCCGGAAAATAATAGTGTACAATTTTTATGAAAATTCGCTACTATAACGCACTTGCTGCGCCCCGAAATTGTTTTGTATTCATTGTTAGTACATAACTGTATATTATTATGTCTGATATGTTGAGTAAATAAAATTTTGTATATAAAATTATTGCGTTTTCTATCGTAGACTACGTACTTTGCAATACCTCCCCGTATTTAAATGTTATGATCTAGCGACAGACTTGATCCACACAAGCCGGTCAACACCAATAAAAAGAACGGTCAACGTTCAGTCATTATCGGTTAGTGTGAATTTTAAAAATTAATATAGCGAGTAGTTCTTTCAGATAGCCAGCCTTTCCTCGGATTTCAATTAAAATGCCTGCAACAGGTCGTAGTGGTGGAAGGGGATTGTCAATCAGTTTAACTGTCGGTGCGTGAACCTGTTAGATAAACGATAATTTCCACCTGTGAAGCGTCCTTTCTCATCTGCTAAATTGCTGTCATACATCATACTTGTCCTGTCACATGGTTTAATCACAGCTTAGGACGTGCATAAACACCAACAAATCATAAGAGAACTCTTTTATGGTAAACTATTTTTATATCTCATATCCTAAAGTCATTATTTGAAATAATAAATAAGTTAATCATGGTAACAGTGACTCGCATATACAGACTGATCAGTAACTAATGCGCTAATGCGTTGCCATTGTAGCCTTTGGGTATGAAATCTGACACCATGAAGGCGCGAAAACATTGCGTCTTAAGCATTTAAACTTTTGATCGATGACCCGATAGGCTTAAATGTCCAGATATATAAAATAATATTATTAACAAACCAGATTTGTTTGATGGTAGGTCAAAACGAATAAAAACAAGTCCTTAACCTGCAAGTGCTGAGTTGGTAGGTGTCACAAAAGTCGTCACCTCTCCAAAGGCAATTTTTTTCAATAAAAATCCGTTATGAAACCATTTTTGTGCAAAAACCGTGTCAACATTTTTGTATTTTTTTTGTCTCTTATTATTTTTAGCCGCAATGGTATTGCCTAATGAGGTCTTTATAAAGAATACAGATGAAAACTAAACAAAGACACATTCTGTAATATAATCATATCGTTGTCGGTAAAAGAATCCTGAAAACCTTATAGAAATGCAAATAGCTTGAGAATTTGCGGCAGATAATTTATTTCCTGCTTGTCAAGAAGTTTGGCATGTTATAAACCAGGCTAATAAAATCATCAAATTAATTAACTAACCCAAGCAGCGAAGTCAACACACGATGAAGAGTGATGAGGTGGGGGCGTGTGAGGGCCTGATATAACTAAGCATATCACGATATTTTCCAAAAGAGATGAGCATCATACCCACTTCTGTAATATTCATGAAATGTAAATCGACTTGTTGACAGAGTTTGTGTCGAACTTGAGATTCTTTGTCGACTTTATAAATCATCTGGAAGCATTCTCCTTTCAATAAAGTACACGATAGTCATCATCAGGATCGGGGCAAAACGGGGGGTGGCTCTCTCTCCCTCTCTCTTTCTCTCCCTTGATCGGAACTTTTAGTCTAATTTCAAACTTATAAGTGAATTTTCATCTTCGGTGTATAAAATATTATACGCTGGATTTGCTCGGGAAGTATCCTACCATCACCAGTCAACTTTATACCTTAAATTTTATGACGTATGAATTCCCAAATAATTATTTTGACGCCATAGTAGTGGCACTTTTAAAGTGGATGCCCCTTGAATACTGATGAGTTCTGTGACGTGCAATTTCAGATATTTTCTCACTGAAAATAATTCCTTTAACTGAAAAGTCACAGATAACTTTAACTGAGTAATATTATTTTTAATGTGATAATGTATAAAAAGTCTGGACGCAGCAAGTGCGTTATGGTAGTAAATTTTCATTAAAAAAATTTAATAGCAAATATGTTTTTTAAAGAAAGGAGACATCAAATTTGCTTGCCAGTATATTTATGAAATTTATAAGCAAAACATAATGTATCATAATTCATCAAAATACCTTTTAACTATTGTTTGAAAGTGTACAAAAATTTTCCGAAAATAAACTTAAATGTTCCCGAATAAACTGATTTCCCGGACAGCGAACCTTATAGGTGGATAGATAATTGAGCTATTCAAATTTGAAGCATTTAATGAAAATTCGCTACCATAGCGCACTTTCTGCGTCCAGACTTTCTTTTCTAACAAACATGCATTATATTTCGATGGAAAATGCAGAAATGCGTATTCGATTAAAAATAGTGATGCAAATTGAATCATGACTTCCACATAACTGTGATAATCTACTCTCGTCAAAAAGACATTTCGTGAAACGGATTTAGGGTCCATGACTTCACTACAAAGAAAATATTCATATTCTTGTACTTATAAACTTCTGAAACGTTATATTACTCAAGTTTTAACAAAAAAATTAAATTTTCACCAAATCACCCCTTAGTTATTCGCTACTCACTGAAGCGATCTTACACAAAAACAATTTCAAGCGTTGCTTTGTCAGTAGCTCATTGGATACTAAATTTGAAGATGACATCTCAATTCGTTCGAAAGTTATTACGCGTACTAACAGATTTACGACGGACCGACAGACAAAAAATGTTTGTTCCAGAATCAAGTTTTCTATATGTTTTGAGACTTTTTCCGCCGTTTTAGCAAAAAAATATATAAATTTCTATCACCGATATTGCACCCTCACACATTCAACCCCCAATTAAATCTCAGTACAGAATACCAGACGTTTGATGAAATTGAAAGTGTTCTAACAAACAAACCCTAAAACGTTATACTACTCAAGTTTTAATGAAAAAATATGAATTTTCACCAAATCACATCTCATTCGCGCCCTATTCCCTGGAGTGATTTTTCTCAAAAACAATCCGAACCGTTAGTTTGTGGGGTGCTCACTGTGTACCAAATTTAACGATACCTCAATTCCTTCGAAAGTTATTGCGCCTACTAACAGACAGCCATAGAGACCGAGAGGCCGACCGACCGCCAAAAAAAAAAAATCCAAAATCTTTTTTTTATGTTGTAAGACTTTTTACAACGCTTTAGCAAAAAAATTTAAATTTCTGTCACTGATATTTCACCCCCACAATTCAACTCCCAATTTAATTTCAAGATAGAATACCAATGTTTTATGAAATTCAGAGCTTTCTAATAAACAAACCCTAAAACGTTATATTGCTCGAGTTTTAACCAAACAAATTCAATTTTCACCCAAATCACCCACTATTCATCCACTACCCTCTGGAGCGATATAACCCGAAAACGATCCGAACCGTTAGTTTGTCGGGTGCTAACTGTATACCAAATTTGAAGACGATATCTCAATTTGTTCTAAAGTTATCGTGGCTACAAACAGACAGACATACAGACCGACAGACTGACAGATCGATAGACCAACAGACCGACAGGCAAAAAAAAATTCAATTCCACATCATGTTTCTTAGATGTTTTGACCCTTTTTAGGACGTTTAAGCAACAAAAAATATTTGAAATTTTTGTCGCCGATGCTATACTTCCACACGTTGTGACGACGTGGAACTAATCCAACAGTTGTGACGATGTGGAAGTAAAAAAAGGAAATTTGTGTCACCAGCGACTTATGGGCCAGCCTGTGATTGTAGAAATAATTTTTCAAGATGAAGCTTAAGACATCCTGTAATTAACGTATACAATTTTTTTTTCGTATCTTGTATAATAACGTATATTCTAGATTCTTTGATTTTTTACAAAGATTCCCTAGAAATTATAAGCCATTAAACGATATATTCTATAGCTAATAAAACTACTTCCAAAGCGTCAGAGAAACGGTCTATTTGAAATGACTTTTCTGGAAATATTTTAGTGAGATAAAGGACAATGACGGTAATCTGAGACTTCAGGGTTTGTAAAGCGTTCTTCTCGTGGCATGTTCTCTACATAACTCTTATTAGTGTCAGGTTCTTTGCCGAACTGTTGCCAATTTTGACGTTTCAAATCGTGACTTTGACAAAAAACCCAATGTTTTCAATGCCTATAACTTTTTTGTCTTTTAAGTTACAAATCAATATTTTGGTAGGTAATTTATGTTAATGATATAAATTCGCTCGCTAAATTTAATTGTCCTCGCTGTGTTATTTACGGAGCTATAAAAATTTCCGAAAGAAAACGCAACATTTTTGGTGTGATACATACATATATATATATATATATATATATATATATATATATATATATATATATATATATATATATATATATATATATATATATATATGCATATATAAACATATAAAAATTGAAACAGACCCCGGGTATGTGTTCTGGGGGGCCGACTTAGCGCTCATTTAAAAAAGATGCCTAAAATTCAAAAGTAGCGATCTCCTCATTAGTGAATATCTTACGAAAATTCACTAAAAGCTAATGTGTGTGTTAAGAAAATGTCATGAACTTTTTTTTACTAAAAAGTCGTATTTAAAATTGGAGTTAGTTCAGGGGCATACATATTAAGAACTATTGCTGGGATTGATTTGAAACCTGATTCCTTCTTGATACTTAAATTTTGCAATATGTGCATCAGTACGATGCCTGAAACTTTTCCTCTCATTTTTGACTTTAGAGCTAGAATAGTGGGCTCGCTATGATCAAATGTAGAATTGAAAGTAAATACACGGGCATATAAAACATCATATTCCTTTCACGATACATCGTATAAAGCCAGGGGAAGAAAAACGCTGGTGGTGAAACCTATATCTACCTATAATTTTTACAATAAACAAAAAACGTCTAGTAATGTTTAAAATATGAGATACCTTTGTCTTATCTTTATTGGTTGAAGTTATGAGAGGACATCGCGCTTGCCTCCTAAGTAGAAGGTTACGCGATCGAATCCCGCTCGATAAATCTATGTTTTTTATGTTTTATTTTGACATTTGGAGAAACAATAGTGCAAACGATTTCATACGTTTTGAACAAGATCTCATTTTTGTTTAAAACGCCAAAATAAGTTTGTCATCTTTGAGTCCGAAATTATAATTTTGTTACTGTTGATATTGAAAAAACCGGTTGGATTAGGTTGACAAGCGATTAATGAGGAAAAATAACTGCTACGATTATAATTTGGCAGATACTTTACTTTTCTAAATATTAGTTAAGTTACCTACTGGAAATCTTCTGTATAACTTTAATGAAATTTGTAATACAAGTTTCTTTAAAAGAGAGTTACACTATCTACAGATATAGCAACACTTAGTTTTTTAGCTTCATAGAAAATTGAGTTTTGAGCATTTTTCTCAAAAGGAATTAGAACGCAAGATTTTTTTGATAATAGAGAGATATGGATGGTAACACTTTCGAAAGAATTCTTCGAATGTGCGCGTACTAGAACCTCTTAAATCGAAATGAAAATTCACTACAATAACGCACTTGCTGCGTCCCGAAATTCCTGCCCTATTCCAGCACGGGACTTTATTGACTATAAGCAGATGTAGGTACGTTAGAATATAGATGATTTACGAATTCATGAACACCATATAATTTTCTGGATAATAATCCAGATGAAATATTTATTTCGTATGCGTACACCAATATATTATAAATTTAGGGCGTCATTTATTTTTATTAGGTATTTTATTTCCAAATCCACCTCGAATACTCATCGGTTACATCAACACATATATGCGAGCCCATATGTTCTCTCTCGCATTATAGATAAAAGAGCATATTATATTGTAGAAGTCACGTTTTTTGCGATACAATTTTCTTGTTTGGAATGTTTATAAATGAGGGGACATTTTTCCATATAACCCTGTGACGCAGATATACTTTTATCAGACATTTCCCCACTGAATCTGGGCAAGAATGATTGTACATGATGTTATTCCCTGAGTACTTCTATAATATTCATAAAAAAGCGTCCACCTGCAATGGGCTGCTCCCTAAAAGACATATATAAAAGAAAATTTGGAAAAATTATGACGACTTGTGCTATAGTTCCCCTCTAGGAATTCCGAATTGCTGGTACTTTCTGAATACAAATTGCAAAGTGACTGCCTACGCGGTATTTATACATTGACATGTTCAATAGAATAAAGATTTGATTTGATTTGTACAGGTTAGAGGATGGCGCAATTTACAGTGTATTTAAAACTCGCCCTAGTCATTTGCATATCAAAAAGTTATGTCCCTTTTGAATGTAATTTGCTGGAGCTGCTTTTAGACGACAAATGGCATGTTTAGGTTATTATTATTAGAATAAATACAGTTGAAATTTTATTTTTTCAACATTTACCCGATAAAAAACATTATCACAGAATTCTGTAGTCCTTCGTTAAATATTTGGAGCAGCTTTTGCTTGTTAATTGCTAGTGCTATGTAGATGTAACAAATTCACATATAGAGATCAGCCGACGACTTTAAAACTTTATTAGTGAATTTTCATTCACAGTTAAATATATATATATATATATATATATATATATATATATATATATATATATATATATATATATATATATATATATATATATATTTGTGTGTGTGAGAGAGTGTGTGTTTGTCGATTTTGATTTATCTTGGCAAGTATGTTTCTTTTGTGAATTTAACGGATGAGTTTGTTAATCAGCCCAATCGTACCAGTTTATCACAAAACAAGATGAAGTTTTTCTCGGTAAAATTACATCTCCGAAAGTGAGAAAGCCCTTTTGCTAGATTTGGTGCACATGTGGCCTAGATAGAAACATATGTGCCTATCAAAATTAAAGATGCCATGATAATACAAAAGTTAGTTATTAGACTTTGAAATAAAGTCGCTACCATAACGCACTTGCTGCGTTTGGATATTTTACAAACAATATCCTACAAGGTAACAACGATCATAAATTAATTTCTCTAAAATAGTCGGCGAAATCAGTAGGTCTTGGCCAGTCAATAACAAGTTAAGAAGCAGATGTTATTTTCTCAAAATTAAATGTCATATTAAAAAGCGATTTTTAAACATAGATTAAGATGCAGTCTGTATCAAACAAGTGTTGCGGGATATGTTTTTCACAAAGTCTGAGGTATCTGTTTGAATAGTTATTCTTCTTTATCTAATTAAAATATTTGCAGACAATTTATTTGAAATAGACCCTTCGCTGCCATAACTAATTTGCTACGTCTAGAGTTTTCTATTTTTCATGCTGTTTTATCAGTTACTGTATTTACCAAAGGCACTATAACTTTTAACGAAGCTTGCTTCAGTAGCAAACCCGTGGCTATAACGCTTTCATTAAGAAAATTCACTAATATAGAGGTAACGATGGTGAGACTTTCGGAAAAATTTTACAAATGAACACGAATTAAGGCCCCTAGACCCCATATCCAAGGTCTGTTAAAATTTTTGTATGTTTATATATATATATATATATATATATATATATATATATATATATATATATATATATATATATATATATATATATATATATATATATATATATATATATATATATATATGTATGTGTGTATGTATCTGAGCGATAACTCAAAAAATACTCAACTGATTTAAACGAAACTTGGCACATGTCTTCATTTCGTTAAAACCGCAAACGAGTTCGTAAATCAGGTAAAACGGAGATTTTTTTTTCTCAAAACATATACAAAAATATTTTTGAATACGCTTTATTTTTGAAAGTATTAAAGTAACTGGAATGAGACTTTTTCTGTAGCTAGAAATGATGTGAATCTCTGTTATCAATTTCAAGTAATTTGGTTCACAACATTTTGAGTTTTGTCCAAATTAAAATAAAACCTGAACACATGAATTGAAACGACTTAAGTTGGTAAAGTCCAATGCCTGACAAAGACGATGTAGGTTAGCTGCACTGCGTAGATTGTTACAAGTAAAACATACTATGTGAAGTGGCGTTCGCGAAGTCTCGACCACTAAAATCCCGAAACCGCTGTCAACACCACGTCAATGCGCGAAAGCAAAAGTACGTACAGCTCGCTCTCGTACAGACGTCAGAATGACAGAGGCATAAAACTAAAAACGATGTGATTATAAAAGTCTTTAGCAAGGTACAAATCAGTTTTACTACAAAACTCATCTTCTTCGCTCCTTGGAACCCTGAATTCCTAATCTTACACTTAAACATCGCTCGTGTGTTTAAGCCAGTTCCATTCTACAGTGCAGTTCTGCAACGAATCTCATCTTCATTGCTTCTTGGGACTTCTAAGATACCAATCTTCTACTTAAACATCGCTAGTGTGATTAAGCCAGTTCAGTTCAAGCTCCAATCTTCCTACAGAAATTCCGTTCATACAGTGATACAGTGAAAAGTCAGTGTTTACTTAGAAAGTATACGCGCAGTTAAATGCAATAGCAAGTAGCTAATAAGATTGTAAAATCTCCTGCGTAACCCATTAAAGCAAATCTTCTGGAATTCAGTGCACCCAGAGTTAAAAATATAGTCCACATACAGTCCACATCTTTAACACATTTTTCTTCCAACGCTAATTAGCAAATGCGACTAGTTAGCGAGCGTGGGATCAATCCACCTGCAAAACATTGGAGAAAGAAAACAAGCTCTTTCTCCCCCAATTCTTAAAAACTCTCTAAAATCGATCATTAAGGCCTGTTTGAATTTAAAGTAGTAATTTTAGTAATATGCCGTACTAATTGTGTAAAATTCTTATGAAAATTCACTACTATAACGCACTTGCTGCGTCCCGAATTTTTTTATTTTTGTAAAAAAAGCAAGCAGAAGTAACTTCAGGCTTGAAAGAAAGTCAATATTATAAAATCCACTTTCTCTATATTTTGGAACTTCAATATTCACTTAAATCAAGCTTTTAAATAAATTAAGCAAAGTAAATTAAATTATATTCAAAACTTCTGTTTCTAACTCCTATGCCACATTTTGTATAAAATACTTTAATTGTTTATCTCGGATAAAGATACTGGATTTGTTATTTCAGGAATAAAACTAAATACAGAATTTAGTTATGGTCTTGTCTTAAGTGCAGGAAACCGTTAAATCAAATAAAGAACTCTTAGATCTCTCGGGGATTATCAAAATACTTCAGTCACTTAAGCCCCTCTTCTTTGTTTTAATCCATAACTCCCTCCTAAGACTGTCATAAAGCAGAGCGTAAGTAAACACCCTAGTTTTATTACAAGAAGACTAATTCTCTCTTTATCGTGGAGTTTGCACTTGACAGTATTGCTAAGTTTAAGAAATTAACACACTTTCTTGTCTGCTGCAAAATTGTTGATGAAAGTCAACTTCAAAGAAATTTTAAAAACAATATAGTGGCATTCGTTATTGTCGTATGCTGAATATCTATTTGACATTTTCAACAATGTTACTAGCATCAAATCAGATTCCCTATTACGCAACTTTTACATTGTGACAGTGTCTTATCAACACATAGTTTTCATAAATGATTGCCATTTTAAAATTAGAGAGAAGAACAAAGTCACAAAATTACGAATTTTCGTAAAGATTTTGCTAAGAGGGGTCACGACTTTCGAATTTTTGAAAAAAAATGTTTAAACGAAGGCGAGTTAGAGCGTCTGAAAGCCCTTTAAGATATTCATGTTCATTCAATTTTTAGATGTATATATAGTGCGAAGCTTCTACGCCACCTGAAGACTTTCAGTTTGTTTCATTACACTGCGGAAGATTAATGTCGTTAACCAGTTCTAAAAGTCCAGCTTTCTCATGGAAAATCACAAATTTTCTTTTGGAAAATACTATATCTTTGAAACCGGTCAATTTATTTTTACGAAATCTAACTTATATATTGCCATCAAGCTACAGATACAGTATGCCAAAATGAAATTTTGTTGAATAATTGTAATTTAAGTTTTTCCTGAAATTTTTTTTACAGAATTTGGAAAATTCCGCGAATCGTATCCGGTCCTGTTAGAAAAGGGCAGTAAAAACGTAGAGAAAAAAAAACGGAGATGGTTATCTTAAATGATTTAGTCGTTGACAGTGCGTCTAACCGTTGGAAAGTCATACGATTTGTATATTTGATATTGAATTAATAAAAAAAGGTCAGATGCTTTGGACTTAAATAATCTTTTAGTGAATTTTCTTTAAAAAAAATCTGCCAATAGGCGCGAACTAGGACCTCTAGAGTCCATATCCAGGGCCACTTTCAATTTTTATATGCTATATATATATATATATATATATATATATATATATATATATATATATATATATATATATATATATATATATATATATGTGTGTGTGTGTGTGTGTGTGTGTGTTACACCGATAATTCAAAAAATAATAGACCGATATTGATTAAATTTAGTAGATGCCTTCCTTTTGCAAGTGACTTGGACAAGTTCGTTTTCCAGGAAAATCGCACCATCTTTGCCTGGAAAATTTTGGGTCTTCTGTCGAAAAATGTTTGTATCTCCGAAAGTAACAAAGCTATGGAAACCAAATTTGGTGCTTAAGTTTACACTATTATACAAAAAGATTTAAAAAAAAATTAAGACATTTAAACAAAAATTTGGGTGCCACTGATGACCATGGAAATGCACAAAACCAAAATATTTTGTGTATATGACAAGATCTATTGTATATTACAGACAAAGATTAGGTTTGCTTGACGCAAAAACGTCATGAAATGACAGAAAACTACTTTGAAAATTTTATAGCTTTTCTTGTTAAAATGTCAAAGTCGCGATTCCAAACGTCAAAATTTGCAATTTTAAGACGCAGAACCTGATACAAATACGTACTATGTAAAGCAAGTGTCATAATAAATGTGTTTTACAAAGCCTTAAGTTACTGCTTCAACCATCATTGTTCTTCATTTTACTAAAATATTTGCAGAAAATTCATTTCAAATATACTCCTTTTCTGATGATTTGGCAGTAGTTTCAGTTATAAAGTTTGTGGTTTGATAGTCTATACTTTTTCGCGAAATTGAAAAAAATTGAGAAGACCGCGACTTTCATTTTTTTTAATATTTCTTTAAAGGAGTGCGAACTAGGCGCCTCCGGGATTAATTTCAGTTTTTAGATGTTTAGATATACACAGCGTGATGCATTTTTACTGTAAAGCTCAATATACCGGCTATTATATGAGGTACAGGAAAATATTATAAAAGTTATTTATAGCGTGTTTCGAGCTGCATCTTATAAAATTATGTTGACAATCACAGGCTGGCCCATAAGTCGTTGGTGATACAAGTTTTCTTTGTTTTAATGGCCCATTTATTGTAGCATTATTGCACTTTCCATCCAATTTTAATGCATGCTTGTAAGGAGAAAGCATTTATATCGTCTATCGTTTCCGAGTTATCTCAATGGTTTTTCAACTCTTTACATTTTGGAACATATCAAAAATTGTGATACGACGTTTTTACCAATGAAAATCGAGGTTCCATGAAAATGGCGCATTTAGAGGGTTTTCAATTATATTTAACAATAGATGGGAGAGTCTCATGAAAGTGACGCATTCAGAGAAGTTTTCGTTTAATATTATTTGTCGATGCCGTATAGAGATCGCTCTCAAATAGTGACTGAAATTGGAAAAATTCGAACTGCCGTAACTCAATTTATTAAAATTAAACAACTGTCTATACCTACAGACTCTAGTTTTGGAAATATATTTTTGCGTTTTCCGATTTTTAAACTTGGTTACAAATTAGGTATATAATTTGATTTTTATGTATTCTTTAGGCAAATGTTTTGTAAAAAAAAATAGTCAATTTTTGCAGAAAATTTTTCGTGTTTCCGTAACAATCATTATTTTTCAGATTTTTGTGACATTTTGGTAATAAATATTTAACGTTATTGTAAAGAAATTATTATCGAATTTTCGTGAAAATTTTTTTTTGCAAATTTTCATGTAAACTTTTTTTTGGCTGTTCCGTCGGAAAGCTTTCTGTGAATAATTTAATTTTGCTAGGTGAGTAAATAGCTTGAACAGATTCGTTGGCCAGAAAATTTCGACCAGTTTTTTGGGGAACGTCTTTTTCAAACAATACAGTTATTTTAATGAAATATGATACATTGTTTTTACTATACTGCACTACACTGTAATCACTTTTAAATATACACTTTATTTCTTTGCTGTACTTTCTGTGATTTTTTATTTGTTCACGTGGATTGCAGTTTCGAAAAACTCTATGGATCTGTCTTTACTAACTCTGTTAAAACTCCAACTTCTTCAGAAAAACTTCTGTTGACTCTTTTCGTTTAATCACAATTTTTTTGCATTCTTCTCTCACGCTACCGGTTATTTTTTTAAAGCTTATGAAACTTCGCTACTATAACTCACTGCATCCAAAATTTTTTACAAAGTCATATAAGAACAAGCCGATCATAATTACAGTTCAATCTCGAAGTCGGCGTAGGTTTTAGCGCCTAATACCAACAACTCGACTTCTCTGTTTGTTAATAATTGGAGAGTACTTTACGTCTAATGGATGAATACCTTTAGGCGTTTCTTGTGTAGTTATTAAATTTAATATGCAATTTAACAAGACTACTACCTCAAGCTATTGTACAGACAATAGGTTAACATAACTGTTTTTGTTTGACGAACAAACAATAAATCATTGCTATTGTTTCGGAGAAGGCTATACGCTAAAAGTTATCAAATATTTTGGTTGAGCATATGAATATTTTCACATCGTCTTACTAAAGATATATTGGAGCTACTGTACAGTAATATTCTAAAGTTTCTTCTTAAAATTATAGTAATAATAACAATAATATTAATTTGCCATAAAAAAATACAAAACGTCTTCGGTAAATGATACAGTTATAGACGTAAAATTAGTTGATATATATATATATATATATATATATATATATATATATATATATATATATATATATATATATATATATATATAATACAAATGTTTTATAGATAATCTACAATTGTAGAATACATTACAGAAACAATAATGAACAAAAACAAATCAATCCATCTTCAAATACAGGCACTAAACCGGCGTGAAAGACATCGAAAATCTCAAGGAGGCTAACAACTTTCTCTTAAAACATTCATCATTCATCCAGTGATCAAAATGTTCATAACATCTCTGGCAAACAAAGAACCAGTCGTTTCTCTTAAGCAGCTGATAGTCTCTTATATAGCTTCATCGCAACAGATGTTTCTCTTCATTGATTGTTCTTGCCCTTACTTGGTGAAACTGGTCCATACTTCCATACTACATACAGACTTGGAGACTACTTCTCTGGCTTCACTGTTGAGTTTCGTTTCTGTAGGTGAAGGGCGTAGCCAGCACGTAAGCTAACTGTAACAAGAGGCCCTTATCAATTCTAGATGTTCTCGGATGTTCTTCAACGTGACTGTCCAGCAGCGAAACTAGTCACGTTGAAGAACATCCGAGAACATCTAGAATTCATAAGGGCCTCTTGCTCCAGTAGCTTACGCGCTGGCTACGTCCTTCACCTACAGAAACGAAACTCAACAGTGAAGCCAGATAAATAGTCTCCAGGTCTGTATGTAGGAGGTTTATCTAGCAAAGAATGATGACGCAGAGAATAATGAAACTTCAATAATTGCAGCTAAGACGGTTATACGTAAAGTCATGCAAAAAATCTGTTAAGAGACAAGTTACAATTCAGACGTGGAGATAAAGGTTGGCGATGAAGAAGAGATTTGAAGATTTACCCAAGAAGATATTGCTGTTTAGTAGTCATGGGTCAAATACGAAACATTTTTTTATAGAACAAGTTCAGTTTCTAAAGATGGACGGAACATAAAGAAAAGCTTTTATGGCTTCTTGTAAAACTTTTAACCGAAATAATTTATACTTAATTTCCTTTTGGTCTGTAGTATGGTAGGCTAAGTTTACTTTTCCCTGGTATTATAGGAGTGCCATTGTTCATTGCCTGCAAATAAGTTGTAATTTTGTTGCGTGTATATATATATATATATATATATATATATATATATATATATATATATATATATATATATATATATATATATATATATATATATAAAGCAGGCTAACTACGTTCTTTCTCGAACAATCCAGGACAGCTAGTTCGTCCCGGCAACACAAGCAGAACTTTTTTCTGCTTCAGGAGCACTTGCTAGCCAGGACTGCGCAGAAACACGCCTCAACCAGCAATAGTAGTAACGAAAACTAAACATACTTATTCAGCAATTACTTACTCTTTGTTAAGTTGAAAAATCACTAAAAATAAATTACTTTTATAGCCGTTATCCGCCATTAAAGAAATCAAGCCGATACAGTTGACTAGTCTGGTATATTGATTTGGCATTAAGTGTAATAATGTTGTAAAGTAAATTGTCGAAGGGGCATAATTTCGCACCCGTGTCTTATCTTATTTCAACGGATTTACTAGGTTGTAAATTGGGACTTTAATGGCTATTTTGACGTGAACATTAAATCTTCTTTATGGTGCTGTGATCAAAGTTCAGTTCGATAACTTGAGAAGTGATTTGAGAAATAAGAGAACCTAATTTAAAGTATGTTTTCTCATTAATTAAAGTGATTATTGTAACTTAAAAGAATATGCATACATTAACGTATCACTTGATTATGGGATTTTCTCAAATGTACATCTTCATAAATTATAAAGATCATTTAATGTCCCCTGACAAACAGTATATTAGGTATACTAGTCAGTATAACAATGACCTGACCTGACAAATGTATTGCTATGAAATCTCGAATAACTTTGCAAAAAGTGATATAGGTGAAAAACCAGATGCTTGTGTTTTATCACAACATATAAACAATACAAGTCATTGAATATATTGATGATATTAAAATTTCCCCATGTGGAAACAACTACTTTATGATACTTTTTTGAAAATGTGCTTTATTAATCGGGAAGATAATATTATGAATAAAAGAGCAGTTTTCTACGACTCAACCATCATTTTTTTTCTAATTTGCTTCCTATCGAAAAAATTTAAGATCACATAGTAACTTCAACTGGAATATTTCATATAAGTTTCATGATAAATCAAAGTTTGTACTTTGACATGATCTTGTCATATGATTTATTTTTACTTGTCAAAATTGTAAAAAAAATTACTTCCACGTCGTCACAACGTGCGGAAATATGACATCGGCGTTCTCTCTCCCTTTGGCTGGTGCCTAGTCGCGGACGGCCTGCTGGGGAGGCTCTCGGGAGGGGGGTATGAGGTACAGGGCTATGCGGACGACATTGTCATCATAGCACAGCATAAGTCTTTATGCTGTGATCATAGTCCGAGGAAAGGTCACACAGCCAGTGTGGGAGCGCATGCAGACAGCACTGAAAGTGGTGGAAAGGTGGACAGTTGACCAAGGACTCAGGGTGAGCCCCGAGGAAGCAACCGTCATACCGTTTGCAAAGAGGAGGGAGTGGGAGAGCCACATAACTCTCACTCTATACGGTAGGAACACTCCAATTCAACCCCACCGAATCTCAGTCTTGCTTTCTATCTGATAAGAGGTACACCAGCCCTAGACCCATCACAATGAACAACCAAGTTATTCAAAGTAATGAGTCCTTTTCACCTGTTGGCATTTCTGTGGATCGAAATCTCAATTAGCACCAACATATCACATCAATTGCAGAAGCAGCTGCTAAGAAATTAGGTTTCCTCTTCCGGGCTCGCAAATACTTTTCACCAGCTAATCTCTATACCTTATATACTTCACAAATAAGGCCAAACCTCGAATACTGCTCCCTCATCTGGGGTGCCGCTGCCGGTCAACACTCGCTATCCTGGACTCTATTCAGAAGAGAGCTATACGTCTCATCGGTGACCCCACCCTCACCCAAAGACTGCCATCCCTTGCCCACCGACGTGCCGTTGGTGACCTCTCTCTCTCTCTTTCTCTCTTTTTATAGACATCACTGTCCATGGTTACCAGACTTAGAACATCTTATTATGCCCGCTCTTTTGTCCCGAGGACTTCCAAGTTTTAGAATTCCTTGCGGCCATATGTTTTTCCTTCTCCTACGAACCTCCACACCTTCAAGTCCAGAATTAACAAGCTGCCTCTTTCCTCCTTGTCGACACCCACGGTACGATAGTATTTAGGCTGTAAGCTCTCGTGGTGTGTTGTTGAAATATAAAAAAATCCGCACAAGCTCTAAATCAGCAAAGTATCAGACTCAAGGGTAAACGACCAAGTAAAATCATGTATGTGTATTTTTTCAGTGACCATCCCTGCATCAGTTGCAGAACACAGTCCTCACATATGTTGCGTATAGATACCACAGAAATACTCCAAAAAAACAAACAAAATACAAAATATAAAAGCATTAAATAGTCATTGACATCCAGAATCAAAACCTTTGCACATATAAAAAACTCCAATACACGTCACATACTCGGGGTCAGGAATCAAGATTAAGAGCCCTCTTTAATGCCGTGCTGAACTCAGGATCCAGAGCTTTAATTGCCTTTTAAACCTGTTTATATCAGTCAATGATCTTAAACTGTCTGGCAGAGCATTATAGAGTCTAATATTGTTGTGGAGATAATAGCTTTGTCCAATCCCCTTTTTAGCCCGATAAGTTCTCCACAAGCTTTCATGACCTCTAGTGTTGTATGAGTGCTCAATTCGCTGCAGCAAATGTTAGTTTTCCTAATATTCATTATCAGTGCATAAGTTTACATAAGTAATTACATAACCTGTTACCCAAATGGTAACAAAATGTCAACATTTTTAAGGGCTGTATTTATGATGTTTATTAAAATAAAATTACTTTTTGCGGATATTAATTTCTTTTCTAAATGCGAGTTCTTTGCTAAACAAACGGCTCAATAGAAAACAGGATTGCATCTCCTACTTTGTATTTAAAAAAAGTATTATTTTCATATGTTACGTGATTTATGTGTTTCATGGAAATATTCTTTTTCATGTTATTGTAAGCATCAAACGCATAGGTCGCAAAGTCAGCTATAATATATTTTGAGGCAAACAGGGTCGTTCTGTAAATATTTACCCTAAAAAACCTACACCGTGACATCGGTAAAAATATGGAACACATTTACTACTAACCCGAAATGTGGAATGTATATATTGAAACAGTAAGTAAACGTATCCGCATGTTCTCACGAAGACATTTCTTTTAGAACACAAACACAACAAACCGCCTCCGTCTATGACGTTGATTAAAACAAAGAGACATAAGTGATCTTAAAAAAGGTGTCATGTCTTTGCTTTTTGTCGATTTGACTTTGCTTTCATAATTGTTCCACAGCATGAGGAGTTATGCTGTGGTTATTTATTGTAACGGTTTCCCTGAAGTTGCTTAAATATAGTCGTTTTTAACTAATCTATGATCCGCTGTTAATAATCATAGTTTTTTAAAGTGTTAATAATGTTATAACGGACAATCAATGACAATTAGAGTTTGTTCTGACAACACCGGAATTTATCGAACTATTTAATATATCCAATAAAGCGCCAAATATTTGTCTATATGTTGAGTAAATTGGGTTCTTCAAAGTATACTTATTAATGATTATCACAGGTTCAAAGCTTCACTTTGTGTACGTCTTTTCAATAACAAACATTTAACTTGGACCTGAAGAAGAAATTCATACAGCTTGACTGTTATTATGTATAGTGTGCAAAGTTGTGCCCTGGCTAAGCAGGTTATGAAGGCAATAGAATCTTTGAAAGTGTGTACTTGGAAAAAAATTACAAAGACCAGGTAAATCTTGAGAAAAACGAATAACAGTAGCAAAGAAATTGAAGAAAGGCAAATATTGTTGGACCAATTCTGAAACGTAAGACTTTCTGACAACAGACACATGCTTGGTAAAATACAAAGGGGTAGGCTAAAGGAAAAACTTCTGCACGCCTGGCGCTGTCGCTGAAGTAAGTGCTATTAAACGAAAAGAACTCTTGGGGCCATATAGTCATGCTTACGACCACAAGGGAACATCGCCTTAAGATTGTGATGAAGATAAGAATAAACATAGTTTTTGTACATGTTATATTAATTGTACGAAGATCAACATGTGTTAAGTATAATATAGACTTAGAACATTTTAAAAGTAGCAAGTTGCTTCTTTACTACAAGAGTGATCTAAATTAATATTGACTTTTTCCGTAGAAAAGTTTCTAGCCACGCTTCTTGTCCTGTACCCTGACCTCATTTAATCGCATATAAATATTTATCAGGAATTAGTTTCATATTTCCTTGAAAGACACCTCCAGGCGGATGATTCTCCCAGGGGAGGTTATGTTGAAGCAAAGAGAGAGTGCAGTGTGTAAGAGAGGCATCATCAGTGAAGTTTATTAGATTCGGTTTGGATGTGGAAAGGGGAGCTGCTTGTGTTGTTCAGTGTTTAGGAAGTAAATTCTAGTTCTAGACTTTAATCGCTTTCCCTCTTTCAACTTGATTACCTGCAGCATGTCAGCCGTATTCTGTGCTCTCCGGCTGTATAAACACACTCTAACTTCACCACTTCACATCCAAGTTACATTCATAATATTCCCCTTCACCGTCTCTACGTCCAGCTACTACAGACAACTATTAGCTGCTACTTGACTCCTCAAACTTCAACTTTATTTCTTATTTGGTTTCTTATTGTAGACGTTTCCAACGGCACAAAATCTAATCTAAGTAATTTCTATGTTAACTCAGCTCTGATTACACGACCTTATGCAATGTAAAGTTTAAATGAACTCAATATAAGATAAAGAGTGCTGGTGCAGCGAGTCCGTTATGATAAACAACTTCCATAATGTATCTATTAACAACGAAACAGGCCAAAGTCACCGAAATGACACGGCCATGTCAATTTGCGTCTCCTGCAAGTTAACAATAAAAACGCAACACAGACAATCCAAGAAACGATTAGGAAATTTTTTTCTTAAATAGCACACATAAGCAAAGAAATAAAAATTTTAAAACATAAAGACGGTTAAAAGAAAGTTGCATGATGCAGGTCTCAATTATCAATCCAATATTGTTGTTTAGAAAACACCTGGTGCACAAGATTTATACTGTGGTAAAAAAAACTAGATTACCAATAAAAAGTACCTATCACTAAACAATAAAAAAAAAGTTCGGGACTCAGCAAGTGCGTTATGGTAGTGAATTTTCATAAGAATTGTACACTATTAGTAACGTATATTATTAAAACTAATTCTTAAAATTTAAATGAACCTTGGAGATCGGTTTTAGAGCTCCCAGTAAGCAATTACCTGAGAAAACTTCTATTTTTTTTATGGAGATGGGAAATTAAAATTTGGTACATATATGTAAGTACTGCAAGTCTCTTTAAAAAAGGTGTGTTACAAATTTCATCAAAGTTACAAAAGTTTTCCAGACATTTTTTTTATTATTTACAAGGAAATGTACCTGCCAAAATATAAATATAGCAGGCATTTTTCCTTATTAATTGCTTGGATGGTTCTGTTTTAGTTAACCCAATCAAACTAGTTTTTGCAAACAAAATAACAAAAAGGGTTTCTCAAAACAAATTGTTAGTAATTCGCGAAGCTTCCTATGTTATTTTTCTTTAATTTGGTACCCACGCTGCGTTTTACTATGGCTGAAGATTGAAGATTCTAACTTAATGCGAAATTGAGTTACCAAATTTGAAATATTTTTTCTCTACCAAATAACGTACTTGCTGCACCCAGACCCTTTTGAGCACTTATTTAGTGTTGCTGTATACATGCTTTTTATAGTGATAAAATATCGTAGCTCTCTATGTGAGACTGACAAATAAGGCAACCTCAAATTAATTTTTGGAAAAATATTTTAAACAAATGAAATGAGCTAACATTTTAAACATAATTTGAATATCTAGGTTAGTTGCTTCATCGCAGGGATTCTCGTCTACCTTCTGCATGCCTACAACCACCCTCAATCCATAAAAAAGGAGAATGTAAGAAAAATTTCTTTAGACCAACCCCCAAGAAAGTTGCGGGACCTGCGGTGAATAGGGGTTCTGCGCGGAGTAAACAGGATTTTAAATAAGTATAGCTGCAAAGTGGGATAAAGGCAACTTGTAGAGGTCCAACTAAGCTGGGTTTTACGTACTTTCCGCCCACATTTCGTTTTTATCTTCTTCCCCGCCCAGCATCCCTATTAACTCCTGGTCAAGTAACTTTCTTGGGGGCTGTTTGCGAGAAGTTTTTCTTGTGGCATTTGCATCCAGAAAGGGTTCTAAGCACGTTTCTGATTTTTGAAAATTCCCCTTGTGCTAAACTACAAATTTACCGAAAATTTAATTTTTATTTACAAAAGGAATGTACCTGCCAAAATATAAACGTGGCAGGTATTTTTCCTTATTAATCGCTTGACTGATCCGATTTTGCAGTTATTTAGTACACACGCTGACTTTATATGGGTTTTACTGTGTATTAAAACTGAAGATTCTAGTTTTCTGGGAAATTGAGTTATCACCATTTGAAATATTTTTACGAAAATTCGCTACCATAACGCACTTACTGCACCTAAACTCTTTACAACACATATGTACTATTAGTATTTAGTAATACAGTATCTACATGCATTGATTAGCAACCTGAATTTGATGCACCCCACTTTCTTATTTGTTTAATTGGATGTTAAAATCATAATATAATACAGTCGAGGGCCAAAGGCATTTGTTAATGTTAGGTTCAAATTAAAAGTTAGATTATTATTTACCTACTCCTGTTTTTATTTACCTTAGAATATAGGTCGTTATTTTATATAGTAAGATTTTAAGGCATTACTGGAGTCGATTTCGAGGTTATCTTCTTGTTTGTTAATGACATCTGTTTGTTTTGAGGTTATGCTTAGAACGCGTACGTCTACTGACTCCTGTCAGTTAACAAATGACAAATAGTGGTGTTGTCACATTAAACTAGTGGAGGAGAACCCTGATTTATCTGTCTGACCTTGTCTAACGTTATAGGCATCCATTCAGAAGTAATTGGATTATTTGCGGGAAATTGGTCCGATTGAGCCAGCCAACAGAGTTCGTCAAACTATTTACAAAAGAAGGACACGTCCCGAATTGGTTCATAATGGGTTATTATTATTTTTTAAGTTTTCGATGGAATAACTACACACATTGTGTTTGCTTCCGTGGAAACTTCTTCATTTGTAACAAAAATCAAAACAACATTTGTGCGTTTAAGTAAACGACGTTTCGTCGTTCGATGCGCGGTTTCCTCCGGTTTTTTGTAATGTTTATTGAAAACAATGTGTAAAAACAGTACATTCTACATTTATGTTGAGAGCAATGTGCATCACGCCATTACCCAACTACACTACCCCCAACATCATTAGAAAATATACTCTTTTTATCTACAACTCGTTGGAAATCCTACATTTAATTGTGTTGTTTTCATCAGAGAAGACATTTTGTATTATCTGCCTTCATTTTCACTTGATATATATATATATATATATATATATATATATATATATATATATATATATATATATATATATATAAAGGTCATTTTAATTGGAAAGTCAAAATTTGAAGTTTGTTAATTTGGTATGCACTAGCTGTCAAGGAATTCTGGATAAAACTTTATAAATTATGTTATTATACACCACAAGTCTTAGACTTTTTGTATAGGCATATTGTATAATTTAAGGTAATAGACATAATAACATAATATAGTATTAAGTTTTTGTGACGATAATAGTGTTATTTACTTGAAAAATTGTGGGAAAGCCGTCAGTTGCAAAATAAAACTCTTTATTAAAAGCCGAGCTTTCGGAAAAGTTTATTCCCTTCTCAAGGATCTAACGTGAGTTTTACTATAACTAATTATGAAAATACAAACATGAAAAAAACTGTTTTTTTTTTCCATGAAAATACAAACCATTATGAAAATACAAACATGAAGAAAACTGTTTTTTTTTTCCATGTTTGTATTTTCATAATTAGTTATAGTAAAACTCACGTTAGATCCTTGAGAAGGGAATAAACTTTTCCGAAAGCTCGGCTTTTAATAAAGAGTTTTATTTTGCAACTGACGGCTTTCCCATATTTTTTCAAGTATATATATATATATATATATATATATATATATATATATATATATATATATATATATATATATATGTAGTTACTTAAAACTTGGATTCATTTTTTACGAATACAAATAAAAATAAAATACAAAATAGTTACTAGTTTATGAGGAATTTCTTAAATTATGTATTGTACCTTGGGTAATGGACCATTATATGACATATAAAGTAAAGTGGATTTGCAGAATCTGATTTTTATCTAAAGTTCGCTCTTTCCTTTATTATCATTAGTAAGTAGAATGGGAAGCAATAAACAAAACGATAATAATTAATATTTCCTAGAACTCATTGTGTATACTTCGGTCTCTTCTATAATTACATACAGAAAAAAATGTGTGGTTCGTTGCATTATCTATCAATTGTTTGATAATATAGAATGGAAAAATAATTGATACATAGGAGAAACTCCAGACGTTAGCACAGAATGTTTGACAAAACATTTCTTAGGAATAACGGAAGGCAGCAGTAGGTTGTGACAACGTGACCAAAAGCATTCATTCATTTAAATAAATTCACTGTCTTCACTAAACTCCAGTGAGTTCGACATTTAAGTTGACTGTGTTGTGTGTGGGTGTAGGCTATATAACGCTTCTTTATTCGTGTTTTCTTTTATTTGAATTTTAAACGGAACTGAATTTGTTGTGCGTGTATCTTTTATTCGGTAAGTCATAATATATACTGTTTCCTTTTTTTTCTTTTAGAAATTTAAACAAAGCGGTAGGACTGCTGCTTTTATGTACAAAAATTGTAGAGTTGTCGTGTAGGGAAGACTGTTCTTTTAGGAAAAGTACTTTACTTTTAAAAAATAGAGCCCAAAAAATATCACCTAATGAAAATATAGTCTGCTGGTAAAATGAAGTTTCTAAATATGCAGACTTTGGTGACGAAACAACGGTCGATTGATATAAAATACACTTCAGATGAATTGAATTTTTTCTCAATCACTCCATGCTAAATGATGTAAATAGGATGCAAATTAAAAGGGAAATATCAAAAGTCAATCTTTTTTGTAATCCATTTCTTTTCTGGGTATGATTTTCTTTTATTTGCTATTTAAAATATCACGGGTGATTTGATTGGCAGTAATTTAATGTAATTCAATAAAATTATTCTGCGTTGTTTGACACGCGCGATTGATTCCAATCAAACTTGTTCAGAGTTTTATGAATCTAATTATTTTTAACAACTTGGTACACGTTTGCTATGTAAATTAGTACAAACTAAATGATATCTTTATATGGTGCAACTTCTTTATAAAAATATGTAACTTAAGAAGAATCTGCGAAGAAAATATATCTATTCAGTCAGCAAACAAATTTTCGTAGACAAAATTCGTTAATGAGGAGACTACGACTTTTAAATTTTAAAAAGATCTCTTCAAATGAGCGCAAACTAGGCCCCCTAGAATCCATATCCTAGTTTAGCTTGAGTTTTTATCTGTTTAGATATATACAGGGTGACGCATTTCTACGTCAAAGTTCAATATAATTGTGATTATGCAAGATACAAGAAAAAGTTGTATCTGTCAATTATAGGGTGTCTTGAGCTGCATCTTATAAAATTATTTTGACAGTCACAGGCTGGCCCATAAGTCGTTAGTGATAACTACATTATTTTTTCGAACACACTTATATTATTGCATTTTTGCATTTTTTATCGAAATATGATGCGCGTTTGTAAGAAAAAATTCGACGCAGCAAGTGCGTTTTGGTAGTGAATTTTTATTAAATGCTTCACATTTCAATAACTCAATTTGCTACTAACCCAAGGTTTGTTGGCTAGGGAACCATTTTTTTAAGACATTTTAAGGAGCAGTTTATAGTGGAAATTTTGTCAAATCGCTGCCTTTCTGTAAGGAGGTTAGGGTTCTTTAACGTGCCCAACATCACATGGTGCACGGAACCGACGCCTTTACCCCCCTTTCCGAAGGGCAGAACGTGCAGACATCCAATTTGCTCAAACACGGTGCCACAACCTCGGTTGATGTTGATTTTACAGTCTGTACACTGAAAAGATGAAAGCGGAGCACTGGGAATCGAATTCAGTGCCCTTGAGTCCAAAGGCACACTGGCTCACCACTGGACTACCGAGGCTATGAATTTTTATCTTGGATTTCTGTGTGCATCAAGTTTCCCACATCATGGCGCATCCCAAATAGGTGGTTTTCTAAAAATCTTATGTAAAAGAAATATTAAATTATTTATATGTGTACATGGGCATTTCTGGGCAAATTTACAGAATTTGCTCGTTAACGCTGATTGATGTGACACATTGTATATTAGTCTGAAAACTCTCGGCATTTATTTTAATTGAATAGAAAATTTAGTATGGCAAACTTTCCAGCTTGACGAAGTGAAATTGTGTCTTGGCATCGGTGATTTACCATAGTATCAGACATAGGCTGACGTTCAAGAAATAAAACACACACGTACTTTTCTTGACCAGTGAAAATGTTTTTGCGCTTTTTAGTGAATTTTCTTTAAAAAAAATCACTAATGAGGAGATCTCGACTTTCGAATTTTGAAAAAATTTCTTCAAATGAGCGCTATATAGGACCCCCGGAACCCAAATCCGAGGTCAGTTTCAGACTTTATATGTTTATATATATATATATATATATATATATATATATATATATATATATATATATATATATATATATATATATATATATATATATATATATATATATATATATATATATATATATATATATATATATATATATATATATATATATATATATATATATATATATATATATATATATATATCTATATATATATATATATATATATTTATGTGTCACACCTATAACTTAAAAAATAATGGGCCGATTTTGATAAAATTTGGCACATACCTTCCTTTCGCAAGTCGCTTGGATAAGTTCGTTAGCCAAGAAAATCCGCCGAGGTTTTCCCAGAAAATTTTGTGTTTTCTTTCGAAAAAAATCGAAAAAAATTTATATTTCCAAAATTAACAAAGTAAGGGCAACCAAATTTCATACGCGGGTTTATATCATTAAAGGAAAGTCACCTACCAAAATTTAGCTCCGTAGGTTAAATGACAAAAAAGTTACAGGCATTCAAAGAAAAATAATTTTGGGTTCTCCTCAAAACGTCAAAATCGCGATTTTAAACGTCAAAATTGGTGAGTACCTTCCTTTTGCAAGTGGCTTGGATATGTTCGTTATTTAGGAAAATCCGACGTGGTTTTCCCGGAAAATTTTGTGTTTTCTTTCGAAAAAAATTGATATCTCCAAAATTAACAAAGTAAGGGCAACCAAATTTTATACGCGGGTTTATATCATTATAGGGAAGTTACCTACCAAAATTTAGCTCTGTAGGTCAAAAGACAAAAAAGTTATAGGCATTTAAACAAAAATAAATTGGGGTTTTTCACAAAACGTCAAAGTTGCGATTTAAACGTCAAAATTGGCAACATTTAGGAAAAGAACTTGAATCTAATACCGGCTATGGAAATAAAATGTCTCAAGAAGAATGTTTTACAAACCCTGAAGTCTTAGCTTCAACCGTCATTGTCCTTCATTTTAATAAAATGTTTCCAGAAAATTTATTTCAAATAGACCCTTTCTCTGACACTTGGCAGTAGCCTTAGCTATAGAGTTTATCGTTAAGAGGGGGGTTCAATAAAATGCTTAAAATACACTATATTTGTAGCTTGTTGAACTGTCCCAATTAAAGCCTTAGACTGAAAATATAGTATACAATAGATAGATTGAGGTTTGAGGAAGGCAATAAAGATTTTTGTAAGCAAATATCCCGCTTATAACGAAAATACAACGTTTTTGCCAAACCATGATTTGACAATTTTTTGTCACAGAATTAGCTCAAAATCACTCTTTGCCTAGATTAGGTATCCAAGAATAAGTTTCTTAAATTTCAGGTCTTTTGGATTCCAAATAAAAACGTAATGCAAAGTGAAATGTAAAATATGACATACCTTAATTATTTAGTCAATATGTGTTGTCAAACTAGCGCGTTTCGGCACCATCCGTAGACCAGCTATTTTCTAAAAGATGGCGCACTAAAATTGTGATTCCACGAACGCATTTCATTTTCATTCATAATATGTCAAATCATCTTTAAGGTTACATGCCATTAGTAACATTTGAATGTTATTTAAGACCGAAACAGTCTACACATGAATATGTTTCAGCGATCGGCGAAGTAAATCAATCAATTCTGCAATTTGCTATTTAGCTAGCCACTTACATTTAATTTCCGATACCAAATTCCTGACGGTAAGGTGCTGTATGTGTAAATACAATGTAAAGAATTCGTTTATTACGAAGCGTCGGTAGCTCATTGGAAGAGTACTTTGTATGTCAAGCGGACGATGCTGGTTCGAGTCCGGCCCGGTCCGTTTCTCCTTTTAGTGAATTTTTATTGGGAAAAATTAACTAAATTCAAATGGAGAGGTATCTATGGTGAGATTTGACAAACATTTTTTTCAAATGACTGCGAAATAGGACCCATAGGACAAATATCCTGGGTCAGTTTCAATTTTTATATGTTTATATAAATATAATATAAATAAAAATTTTAAGTTTTCTTTCGAAAAAAATGTTTATCTCCGAAAATTACAAAGCTATTTTGACGAAATTTATGTGAATATGTTGTCTTGGTAAAGGCCTTACCACGTGCCAAAATTCAACCTTCTAGGTTTATAGAAAATTGAGTTATTCAAATTTGAAGCATTTAATGAAAATTGATTACCATAACGCACTTGCTGCGTTCAGACTTTTTTTGCTTCCGCGACTTAAGCGGTTTGACCTTTGCTTTTTTTTATATTTAAAAAATGGTTAATCTTGCTGGTGCGTATGGATGCAGTAATGAATATAATTCATAAAAACTAATTTCTTTCTTTTGTGCAAGTAAAAGACATTTAACGGTAATTATGCAGATGATCGGCATACGTGAGTTTTGAAAAATATTTCAGTAAACATGCTTAAAAGACTCAATGTGTGCATAAGCAACAAGATATATGTTGTGGAATCAACCCCTCCAAAAGTTACGAGACCCGGAGTGAATAGGGATGCTCGGCGGAGAAGGAAATATAAAGGAAAAATCAATAAAAACAACTTAGTTCGACCTCTATAAGCAGCCTTTTCACTTTTTGTATCAACACTTTCTCCTAAACATGTTTTTCCCCTGCACCACGTATATTTGCTCCTAGTCCCCCGCAGCTTTTTGGGGGTTGAAGGGACACCATTTTTCGGCGGAGAAGGAAATATAAAGGAAAAATCAGTAAAAACAACTTAGTTCGACCTCTATAAGCAGCCTTTTCACTTTTTGTATCAACACTTTCTCCTAAACATGTTTTTCCCCTGCACCACGTATATTTGCTCCTAGTCCCCCGCAGCTTTTTGGGGGTTGAAGGGACACCATTTTTCATGTTTATGCACTAAACACTCTACGAAGCAGACCTGAACGACCTAACCTGACCTAACCTTACCTGACCTGATCCGGACCTGACCCGGATCCTTTTACCTAACCCATACCTAACCCTGGACTGACAAAAAAACGTAGAAGAAAACCGAAAAGCAGAATAACATGCATTTTAAAAAAAAATCTTATGATTTAAAATATTTTTGATACCGCTAGCTATTCCTCGAGACACAGTATCAATGGGCTCTATCCTGAATCTATATAAGCTACACAAACAAATTTTGTTAAAAAATAAAAAACTATAGTGAAAAAGCAAAAGCGACTACTTAAAAACTCAAAGACGCAGCAAGTGCGTTATGGTAGTGAATTTTCATAGAAATGATCTGGCACCAAATATTTTATTATAACTTTTTTTTCTTGCAACATAGAAATCTAAATTTTTGTGTATAGTTTACTTTTTAGTGAATTTTCTTTAAAAAAATTCACTAATGAGGAGATCCCGACTTTTAAATTTTGAAAAAATTTCTTCAAATGAGCGCTAATTAGGCCCCCCAGAACACATATCCAGGGTCGGTTTAAATTTTTATATGTTTATATATATATATATATATATATATATATATATATATATATATATATATATATATATATATATATATATATATATATATATATATATATATGTATCACACCGATAACTCAAAAAATAATGGGCCGATTTTGATTAAATTTGGTGAGTAAATTCCTTTTGCAAATGGCTTGGATAAGTTCGTTAGCCAGGAAAATCGGTCCAGGTTTTCCCGGAAAATTTTGTGTTTTCTTTCGAAAAAAATATATATCTCCGGAATTAACAAAGTAAGGGCAACCAAATTTCTTATGCGGATTTATATCATTATAGGCAAGTTACCTACCAAAATTTAGCTCCGTAGGTTAAAGGATAAAAAAGTTACAGGCATTCAAAGAAAAATAAATTTGGATTTTCCTCAAAACGTCAAAATTGCGATTTTAAACGTCAAAATTGATGAGTACATTCCTTTCGCAAGTCGCTTGGTTAATTTTGTTAGCCAGGAAAATCCTCCGAGGTTTTCCCGGAAAAATTTGTGTTTTCTTTCGCAAAATATTTATATCTCCAAAATTAACAAAGTAAGGGCAACCAAATTTGGTAAGCTGGTTTATATCGTTATAGGTGTGCCACCTACCAAAATTATCTCTGTAGGTCAAAAGACAAAAAAGTTATGGGCATTTAAAGAAAAATAAATTGGGGGTTTCCTCAAAACGTCACAGTGACAATTGAAAACGTCAAAATTCGCAACATTTAGGCAAATAACTTGAATCTAATACGGGCTATGGAAAGAAAATGTCTCAAGAAGAATGTTTTACATACACCGAACTCTTAGTTTCAACCGTCATTGTCCTTCATTTTACTAAAATGTTTCCAGAAAATTCATTTCTAATAGACCCTTTCTCTGATGCTTGGCAGTAGCCTTAGCTATAGAGTTTATTGTTTAATGGTATATAATTTTTGTCGAATTTTCGTAAAAAATCAATAAAGCTCAATATATTCGTTATTATACAAGATATGAAAAAATATTGTATACATTAATTATACGGTATTTTGAGCTACATCTTAAAAAATTATTGCGACAATCACAGGCTGGCCCATAAGTCGTTGGTGATACAAATAATTTTTTTTGTCGAAAACGCCAAATTTTTTTGCATTTTCCATCGAAATATAATGCATGTTTGTAAGTTAAGAAATTCTGGAGGCAGCAAGTGCGTTGTGGTTGCGAATTTTGGTTAAATGCTTCATATTTGAAAAGCTCAATTTGCTATTAACCTATAAGGTTGACCAAGAAACGGATTTTTTCAGTAACACTTTTGGTTTACTTTTGGAAATTTCTGTACCTTTTCAAACAATCAAGTTATTTTGATGAAACATGGCACATTGTTTTTACTATATATGTTATACTGGTAATCAAATTTGATGCCTACTTTTTCTATATAGGTTATACTGGTAACCAAAATTGATGTCTGCTTTCTTAAAAAGAAAACACACATATTTGCAATAAAAACATTTTTATGAAAATTCACTACCATAACGCACTTGCTGCGTCCCGAGATTTTTATTATCATTTTGACAAAAAAACTAAAATATTCTGTTTCTGCATTTTCAGCTGACGAATCAAAAGAAGTTGATATAAGCAGTGTTTCGTAGTGAAAACTTTAACATGTAAGTATTTCATTAATTGCTGCTCCATACTGAATGCAGATGAAGATATTTTGTGTCTGGCTTCACAAGTCTGTTTTCTTCTCTGCAACAGATTTAGCTTTTTACGATGCCGTACTAAACTTGTTGCAGATAAGAAAACAGGCACATATGAGGCTAGAGAGAAAGTCTCTACATCTGTATTTAGTAAATAAGTATTTGTTTTAATAATAAAATTAATAATAATTTATTACACACATAACACTATGTAACAAAAATGATTTAGCCTTTGAGCTTGTGATCGTTGTTTATGCTAAAAAAAATTGAAAAATATGGCTACATAACATACTCTATCTTTTTGACTAGAGACTAGAGACAATTTGCATGGGTTTTCCATTAAATAAATTTAACATTTACCTAATAGTTTTTCATACATAGTACATTATCACATGCATAAAAATACCCAAAAACATATATAGTGGACAGAATTATTATCATGTGACCGCGAGCGTTCTGTTATTGGTCGTGACGTACTTGGACAGTGAATAAATGACGTGTTTACATTACCTTATGGTATGATAAGTAAGGTCGCTTGTTCCTCAAAATCGTGGAGATTTTTTTGCTTATTGTGTTTCTTCTTGTTGAATAGTGTAAAATGCCTTCCATTATTGCCAGATGAGTCTTTCCTGTTGTTGCAGTTGAAGTTTTTCCGAAAGCTTCTTCAATCAAACTCCTTCTATTTATTTTGTAGCGGCTACTCTTTCAACTGGAGATGTTTCATTTCGCCGTTGGAAATAAAAAATGTGAGGTACTGCATGTTTTTTCAATATTAGTTTCACATTCCCCATGAGTGTATGTCGCCAAAAATTATCCATATTTTGAAATAATACGTCAATCTTGACCACATGCAAATTACAACCTATATAACGTATAATAAGAAATTTAACCTTATATCACCAATAGTCATTGTGAAAATGAAGAGGTACTTACATTAAAATGGTCTTCATAACAATATGAGGCGATTTTCTCAGATAACTATGGATTTTTCCTATCAACCCGCTTTAAAATTTCGCACCATTGCTTTCTAATTTCAGACACTTTTGGGACAATCAGAAATAGTTTCTCTGGAGTTTTTATAATAGTATTTATACACATTAGTATTTAAAAGCTTTATTTTTCATAATATCAAATAAAATCACGTGCAGAAGCCAATACTCAATAAATAGCTTGCAACATAGGATGTAAACACAGAGAAGCAAGCTCATTGTCATTATGGACATTACCGTCCAGTGACGTCACAGATTATGTCGACAAAATAGTGGTCTTTGAATTTAATTATGAAATTCGTATTTTCAAATATTTTTTTGCATCGTTATTTTTGTAGTATGCGAAATGAAAAAAATATTAAAAAGCATCTTTGCGGGATGTCTATCAGATGTGATAAGAGGAAAAAAACATGCTAAATATCTATTATACTTCATTATTTTACACATATAATGTATTGTGTAAAATGTTCATAATGATAAATTAGTAGTTATGCTATGCCGATTCTAACGCCAAAACCCATGTGATTTCTTATGGAGGTTCATTTTGCAAAAATGTATCCCCAGCTGTAAACTGGGGATCTGTTAAGTCAGAAGACTTCATAAATGCAAGAGATTTGCAATCGCTCTTGACCTGATCAGACCTGTACAAGAGCCAATCTAAACAGGTCATCTGGTCTGTTCAGAGCAAGAGCGGTTGCAAACCTTTCAGTTGCACTGATGATAACAGTTATATATGAACTGAAGTGTTCTGACCTTGTGCATGCGCAGTTTACAGCTGGGGACAACTTTTTTTGAAAATGAACATCCATAAGAAATAACATGGGTTTTTGCGCTAGAATCTTATCTTAATATTTTGCCAATATTATAGCGACAAAGAATCCAACCTCAAACTATTTCCTTGTTCAAAATACAGGCTATAAGAAAATATCATTTTTCCTTACTAAAAATTCATATGAAGCAAAGCAGACGCGAAGTTTATTAGATCCGTTTAAGGAAAGGGTCGGTCGGAGAGAGGCATCTGTTCGTGTTTGGAAGGTAAACTTTAGACTATAATTGCGTTTCCGGCTTTCAGCCTGATTACCTCATCTAACCTGTCAACTGTGTTTAGCGTGCTTAAGTAACATCCCCATCTAAACACTCTTGTCTGAATCCTCTAGTTACAGTTAGAGTTAAGCCTCTTCATTTATTATAAATACGAGAAGGTATCAAGACTAAATTAACAGCTATATAGCTGCCCTTAACACTATTTGGTATCTAATCGCACGAGCCTTCCTTTGCCTCATTATTTATTATAGATGCATACGTATACAAGTAATTGATCACAATCTAAAGTAATGTTGCCTTGTCTATGACTCTATGACTCTCTGCCTCCAACCACTATGTCCATTTTATTGTTAGTCCCACGCAAAATCAATTATGTGCCAAGTTTTCAGGATTTTTTTCTCTTGGTCTACCTCACCTCTTTTGTACAAGTATACATCTTTCTAATAATATTGTCCTAAAGTTATGATGTCTCGGAATAAGTCGCTTTTTAGAGGAGCAAACGTGCCAAGTTTTAAAAAATGGTCGAATATCTTTGTAGCTTTTTTTGTTAATATCATTTTAGTGTTATCTCTTTTAAGTAAACATACCTTAATTTTATATATATTGACATACACACATTTCTTCTCTAATAACAATAAAGTTATTATTATATTTATTTAATATTATATATATATATATATATATATATATATATATATATATATATATATATATATATATATAATGAAACAAAGCTTTCCAACTTCGAACGTATGAAGTTTGTAACAAATGAACTTCGCAGGTAAACATATCAGAAGAATTGTTTAACGCATCGCAGAGGTTTATTATGGATTCGTTGTCCTAATATAGGATCGGATATATTTAGTTAAATTTCTAACTCTATATTTGCGTGCTCATTTCCAAAACATAAGATATCTCTTTCATTCCAGTGGTTTCTCTGATTTATTTTACATCTATCCTTCCGCTATGTTCTGTGACTTGCGGACATATGGAGTCATCCCTCAAAATGACATCAACGATTACATGGGAAATCAAGTCACGTACATATTCTAATATTTCCCCATTTAACACGTTAAACTACATTTTCAAAACTGATTTATAACCTAGATGTGCTAAATTTTCCAGAGTAAAAGCCTCTTCACACAAGCCAGCTGTTTGTTTTAGTCATTACCATTTTACAAAGTAAGGTGGCGATGGGGTGGTCGTATCGGCAAATATGACTTTGGAACTTACATACCATTGGCCACAGACTTTTTTTATTACTCTGATTACCGAATGTACTTGGCACTTGTAAACCATAATTAAATTGTCCAGCATCCACTTAAGCTTAAAAACGATTTACATAACGCCGTGGATTATTATTATCTATATATATATTACTACCATAACGCACTTGCTACGGCCAGACTTTTATTACATAAGCTTATGATTATTAAGGTAAATATTGACCTGTCTTTGTGAAAAATTTTCAACGTATTTCTAAATCTTACACACGGGTTACTTTTTAACAGCTTAGCAGGGTGTCTAAATATTTCGTAAGGGTAAAAACAAGATTTATTGGTTACAAATGAGTAAAGAATCGGTTACCGAAATATGATATTCGAGTATTCCACCAAAAAAGAAGATAATAGGATATTATATAACTGTTTCAAATTCAGATTGCCTTTCAGTAAAAAAAGGATTGAATTTACTTGTCATCTAAAATACAGATACGTAAGTAAATCTCCTGATGTTTGTGCAAATAAAACATAATATCATTCATAAGTCACTAGACCTTGGTGAAGAAATGAATTTAAAATGTTATTTGGTATTAAGGACATTTTCAAACCGCAAGGAAAGGGCACTTAAATAGAAATCCTTCTGTCAACAGTAAAAGGACAAAACAAGGAGTTAGCAAATTACGAAATGTCGCACAACTGGTGGTAAAATACATCCGACTCCTTGCATCTAGTGTTTCATGAAACTTAAATTCTTACTTTTATGATCAGCAAGCTACTGGAATAGAATTTAATCAGAAACAAATTTAAGAAGCCTGCACCATTTAACTATTGTTAGAAACTTTCCTCGTGAACTTTGAAGTCAGTAAGATTTTATTAATGTTAACGACTTAAGGATGTTTGGATAGCGCTTGGTAGTGATTTTTTATTTAAAAACATCCAAATTGTAAGCACTTATTACTCCATAAACTTTGATGATAGTAGACGGTATGCTCTCTATTTTGGCAATATGTAAGCAATCGCGGTTGCTTTTCTGTGATTTTGTTTTGTATTTAGCTAAACTGTAAGCTTTAAATATCATGCTAGCACCATCTATTATTGACGAAAAAAGTTCTCCAAATATTGTAAAAGAGACAACAAAGTTTCTATAATTTTTAACTCATTGTGTTATATTTGTGCGAGGGAAGAGTATAATATAATGCTTAAAGTTTATCAATCAAAATGAATAGGGTAGCTACATATATATTCAGTATAAAGTTTACGATTGCTCAAATTCTATGTCTATTAAAATTCAATACGCTCTGCTTATTTCTATCAAAGACCCTCTTGAAATATCAGAGCTAGAAATGCACTGGTTTCCACTTCATTTTCATTGTTTTCATGAAATGATTGTCGTGCGCAGCGCTGAATGCTAAATGCAGCTAGCGGGCTGGAAAAAGTGCTCATAATAGAGCCTCACTTGTATTTAGGAAATAACATTATGCTAGAATGTGGAATGATGGAATTGTTTACATTATCAGCACCTAGATATTCTATTATGAGAGCCAGAATTTTCTACAGTTTCACTACTGGCAAATAAGTTAGTGACTAGTAAACCACTTGCCTAACTCCAATTAAGAAACAAAGTAGCCCCTCATATTATTTATTGAAAAAATGTCAATTTTCAAAAAATCACCCCTTATTTCTCCTCTATCCCCTAAAGCGATCTTACCCAAACACAATTAGAAGCATTCCTTTGTCGAAATCTCTTAAAGAGTTAAAAAAAAAAAGATCGCGCTGGAAGTCAAAGAAGGGTACAAGATCAAAATTTGTCAAATATCACAGACAAACATTATGTTTTATGGAGTAAAAATGTGAAGAACTACTAAAATAATTAAAATAAATGTTATGTTTTCTTTTTAAAAAACGTCAAAGTGGCAAAAAAAAAACGCTGAAACGAATGCTAGTTATGGAAGAAGAGTGTTTAATAAGGTCTTAAATGATTGTTTCAGCAGCTATTGTATTTCATTTGATTAAAATTTCCACACAAAAATGATTTGAAACAGATCCTTTCTGCGATGCATCTAGAATTTACTTTTGTAGGAAACCAACACAGGAAATATGAATTTTGGCAGCTGCATTTTTGTTGTTGTAGGCAGAGTTAAAACGTAAATGCAACAATTCTTGAGCAAGTTTTAAAAAAACTAAATTAGATCTTGGAATGTTACTCTTACGTACCTACTGGGAAATAGAATAAATATTTGTAAGGCCTGATTGAATCAGCATAATCTGTTTTTTTTTTAAGTTCTATACATACTAAAATAATTTGGTGCCTTTTTTCAAACAACACACTGCAGTGTACGGTATAAAAAAGAGAGAAACTAGTATAAAGTGGGCGATACGACTATTCTGTTTCAGTAACTGTCTATTTGCGTCACCCATTTTACGTTACAACACAAATCTCTGTTCCAACGTGGAACATAACAAGGGTTGAGTGCAGATATAAAAAGCCTAATCGTGTTTCCCTGCAGACAAACAGCTTTCTAAACCCGCAAATAAACAATATACAGGGTAGGGAAAATGTAAACTCACAGTTATGGAGTAAGGTGATGAGGCCAAGTTCAGATTTTCATGAGGCCATTCACTCCAAGTTTTAAGATTATAAGACGTTTCAAAAAATCGGTTAAATTAATGTAGGTCAAGAGCTGGGAAGACTGTGTATACTGAAACTTGGTAAAGTATTTATTTATAACCAGTTGTTTAATTTAATGTCAATAACGAATAGGTAACATATTATAGGAAAACAAATTGATTCTATGGTAATTTTCTTTAAAATCAGAATATCCACGTACAAAGCGACATTTTTTAGTTGTTGCCATAAGCAATATAAAGATTTAAACATGTGGTAAGCACGGAGATGTACACAATATTCGTTTGTACATTTAGAAAAACATTTTCCAATGAAAACAGTTAATAGAAGCTAACACAACAGAACCAACGTATGTGATTTATTTGTATTTTAATGTCAAAAGAATCGCCCACGTATCTCAACCATACTGTCGAAAAATACTCCACCGCTCCAGCAAAGTCACTCTCTCTAATTGGCTCACAAAGCGTTCGGCACAAAAGCTTAACAACAATTATAAGTCTGCCTATTAATTACTATCTCTGTTTCTAATTATTATCATCGGTCTATAACTAAATATAGGTATCAATGTCATTTTAAATCAAACGAAACAAAGATAACTTCTATAATTTAATTAGTAATTTAAACTATAGGTTTTCTTCTACCAAGTCCATTGACGAATTGAAGAAAAACGACCAACCACCTTTCCTTGACACTCATATTATCAAAATGTATATACGTTAGAATTTGAGGTTTATAGGAAAGAAACTACTGCGAATCGGTTCATGCCATGAGATCAACTTATTCTTTCAGACAGAAAATCTCGAGTTTGAAATCCTTGTTCAAAGGTTAGTCAGCTCTTTTTTGAGGGAAGAGCGATACAACTCTTTCTCTTCAGCTATTCTGTATAGATTAGTTACGAAGTATAAGCGGAAAATATCGATAAATAACATTATGACACTGAAGACATCATCCGATGAGCCACCGAATAAGTTCGCAGTACTTCATTTCTATCCATTTCTGGCAACACGGTTAGAGAACGCATGTTCAAAAGTAAATGACTTTTGAATCATCTACAACGCTGATAACTTGACAAGCCTCTTAGATATATCAAAATCCATTGTCTTCCTACAAAAATCAGGTATTTGTCAAATATCTTGTAATAATTGCGAGAAAATATACATTACGCAAACACATAGATCAAAGCAACAATATTCATAGAGCACATGGCTCATTTGAGATTCAATAGAGTACAAAAATCTAGCGTTGCTCCATGCCCAACATATGAATGACTGTGGACATAAGACGGGAAATAGTAATTTTAAGTTATCAAAAGTAACCACAGGTATAGCAGGTTAGATCCTTTGAAAAGTTTAGAAATCCTCAAGGTGAACCCACATGATTTAATGAATTGATATATGGGATTTTTATCACTTTTTGATATAGCGTGGAATAATTCGTGGTTCCGTCATTTACCGTAGTTTAGGTATACAAATGAGATAATTTTAATCACACAGTTAGTTAGATCCAGCTACTGATAAGGACAACTTCGTTGTCGCAATACTTATCCGGCGCATAAGTTTATGCAATAGATTCTGTGTTTCTTGGAGTGTCTCTGTTTCACGTTTCATCCACAGTGACTGACGTCGGTCTCGTATTTGTCTACATTCTTTAAGAATTAATCAAATTAGATGCAAGATGGATTTATATTTAAATCGTTCCTTTTCTACAGGCGTAGAGTAATTGATGAAGCTCATTAAGAGAATGGAACTGGGTTAATGATGCATTAATCAGCCTTGATGATTATTGTTCTTTAAACAGAATTTAGTAGACGTGTTTTATTTCCCTCAGATGAAGAATTATTATCTTAGCAGTTTAAGGCAACTAAAAACGAGAGCAACAGATGACTGTTAATAATTAAGATTAAATTGTCGTCTGCGATATCTATTATATAATGTCCACCTGTGCGATAGTGATGAGAAAAAGTTTGGATGCAACAAGTGCGTTGTGGAAGTGAATTTTCTTTAAAATGTTTTAATAGCAAATATGTCTCTAATGCAAGCAGACATCAATCTGGTTACCGGTATAACCTATATGGTAGAAACAATGTACCATATTTTATCAAAAATACTTATTGTTTAAAAATGTACAAAGATTATCTGAAAATAAACTTAAAACGTTTCCGAGAAAACTGGTTTCCTAACCCACAAACCTTAGGTTAATAACAAATTGAGTTAGTGAAATTTGAAGGATTTAATGAAAATTCGCTACCAAAACTCACTTACTGCGTCTACATTTTTTCTTACAAACATGCATCATATTTCGATAAAAAATGCAACAATGCAGTAATATAGGGCTGTTCCAAAGAAACAATTATAGGGATCACCAACAACTTATGGACCACCTGTGATTGTCAAAATATTTTTATAAGATTCAGCCAGCTTAAAAGACCCTATATATAACGTATACACTTTTTCTCGTATCTTTTATATTAACAATTATATTGAGCTTTACCGTAGAAATGCGTCACCTTGTATATATGCAAACAGATAAAAACTGATAGTAAACCCGAATATGGATCCCAGCGGGCCTAGTTTGCGCTCATTTGAAGAAATCTTGCAAAAGGAAGCCCACATTTGATCAAAATCGGCCCAATTTTTCAAAATTCAAAAGTCGCGATTCCTCATTAGTGAATTTTTTCAAAGAAAATTCACTAAAAAAGGTGTAGGAAAGAACTGAGAGGCGCCAATGAAATAATCAAAAAAATAATATAAAACCCTAGTTTATTCATTTTAGTGAATTTTCGTAGAAAAAATTCACTCATGGGGAGATCCCGACTTTTGAATTTTGAAAATTTTTTCACAAATGAGCGCGAACTAGGACTCCTAGAATCCATATCCGGGGTCAGTTTTTATATGTTTATATATATATATATATATATATATATATATATATATATATATATATATATATATATTATATATATATATATATATATATATATATATATATATATATATATATATATATATATATATATATATATATATATGTATCACACTGATAACTCAAAAATAAGGGGCCGATTTTGATAAAATTTTGCATGTACGTTCCCTTTGTAAATGGCTTGGATAAGTTTGTTAGTCAGGAAAATGTGATAAGGTTTTCCGGGAAAATTTTGAGTTTTCATTCGAACAAAAATTTTATCTCAAAAAATGAAAAAGCTATGATAACCAAATTTGGTAGGTAGGTTTATGATATATGAGGTAAACTATACACCAAAATTTAGATTTCTATGTTACAAGAAAAAAAATTATAATAAAATAGTTTGTGCCAGATCATTTCTATGAAAATTCAGTACCATAACGCACTTGCTGCGTTCAGGCTTTTTTTTATATAATATTTAATGTCTGGAAATGGTAATATGCACACTACCAGTTTTATCGAAAAGCATAAGCCTATTATAGTGTAAAATTACCCACAGTTTGGTACGAATCCTCGTTCTTTCCTAGGGCATCTAAGCTTTGGAATACCCTCCCGGCAGACATATAATCCCCAACTATCCAAGAAGCGAATGAAGAGAAGACACACCTTGTGGTACAATAATTAAGTCCTTCATGTCTTAGAGACACTTGAGTTTTGCCTTTCATATCTTATCAAAAAAGATATTTAAAGTTAGTCATCTACTATTAATGTACGTACATTTTTATTACTTTAACTTCGGTCCATTTCCGTGACTATCGCCAATCACCGACGCCAGGGAGCAATTTCGCCTCACTATCCTGGAAATTTTGCCGCCCCCGCCTTTGTGTAAGGAAGGTAGAGAGCTTTAACGAGCCCAACATCGCATGGACACGGGACCGACGGCTAATATAGGTACTTAAATGGTTATATCGTACTAAAAATGAGTTTAATGGACACTCTAACCACCTGCTTCAAAATGCCTTCCTCTCTGATTAAAAATCCGGGTTAATCAAGCAACTTAATTGGTAGATTACTTTCATATTATCCATAAATCTAACTAAAGGCCTGAATTCTCTATTGAAACTGTATAAAGCAACAATTTATTATTTATATTAAATTACACCAACTAAATCCCTACTATAACTATTGTGAATATCTACACTATCACGCTCTGTTAAATATAATAATTATAACTATATGTCTGTATTTATCTATAGTAACCTATAACATATTATTACAAGGAAAGATTACTCTTCTGTAACATGGGAATTGAAGGGTATCAACAAGTTATTTTATACAAAACAAACACGTCAAACCTTCGTTATATTTTACCACCTTGGGAATCAATTTGAGTATAATACGAGCGACTGATGTCAAATTTCCCTATAACCACTTTTACACTGCCTTACATCAAAACCGTACATCTATGTAAAGAGAAGACGGGATTTTATTAAATTCTCACTAGCGATTTCATCCGGTACCAATACCAATGTGATACGAATTTCAAACAAACAATTTTATGCTATCAAGCACATCTTTTAACATTATATCGTCACACAATGTAATTTGTTTAGGTACATTGAGAGTTTAGACGGTACGTACTGTATGTCACAAACAACAGGAAACCGTAACGGTCAAATTTTAGCAATTAAATGGTATTGAAGGAGATTAGATACTCACCATCACAAGGTTTCAATATGAATTAATTTCAATTGCCTAGGTGGTAATGTATCAACTATATTCAGATTTATATCAGGTGGCGAGAGAGTCATAACTGGCTTTGCTTTCCTGATCGCTCACTGGGAACTTCAGCGTGAAGAGTGACGACATCTCCGACTTTAAGAGACCAATTTTTCACCAATCGTGCGATTAAAAATAGTTAGCGTAAAGAGTTGTAACATACTATTTTAATGGCACCTCTTTATAAACGGATGATATTTTGTAACTCTGTTTCTAAAGACTTTTTCTGTTTCATGCCTTAACTCCACGCATCCTGCTTGTCGGCTTGAATAATGTATTGAGAGCCCAAATTCTGGAGAAAACCTAGTCATTGAGCATTAAGTGGTGAGATTCCTTTTACGTTTGGCCTATGTTTAAGAATATAGAAAGGCCAAGGAGTTTATGATAGAGCGGTACATATGAGAGCTCTTCTACTTTTTTAAGGTGATGTCTTCTCTAGCATGACTGGCAATCATCATGGCAAATTTCACTCTTGTCCCAATTTCGTTTAAGTCTTATTGATTCTTCTATGAAAAACGTAATGTACAACAACGGGAAATTAAACGTACATATATCGATATCCATACTGTAAAGCGACGTGATAAGTATATTAATAATGGACGCAGCAAGTGCGTTATGAAAGTAAATTTTCATAAAAATGTTTTTAATAGCAAATATATCCCTCTAATGCAAGTAGGCATCAATTTTGTTACCGGTATAACCTATATAGTAGAAACAATGTACCATATTTTATCAAAATAACTTATTATCTGAAAATGTACAAAAATCTTCCGAAAATAAACTTAAAATGTTTCCGAGAAAACTGGTTTCCTAACCAACAAACCTTCGGTTAGTAGCAAATTGAGCTATTGCCATTTGAAGCATTTAATGAAAATACGCTACCAAAGCGCACTTACTGCGTCGCGATTTTTTCTTACACATATGCATCATATTTCGGTAAAAATACAAAAATGCAATAATATAAGAGTGTTCGAAAAAAACTGTAGGTATCAGCAACGACTTATGGGCCAGCCTGTGATTGTCGAAATAATTTTATAAGATGCAGCGCCAGACACCGCATAATGAACGTATACATTTTTTTCTCGTATCTTGTATAATAACAATTATATTTAGCTTTACCGTAGAAATGCGTCACCCGGTATACATGTAAACAGATAAAAACAGTAAGTAAACCCGGATATGTGTTCCAGGGGGCCTAGTTTGCGATTATTTGAAGAAATATTTTCCAGGGGGCCTAGTTTGCGATTATTTGAAGAAATCTATCAAAAGTCAAAAGTCGCGGTCTCGTTAATGAATTTTTACTACAAAAATAAACTAAAAATTATAAATTGTTAAAGCACAAACTTAACCAAAACTACCGCCAGAGCATCAGAGGAAGAGTCTATTTGAAATGAATTTTCTGGAAATATTTGAGTAAAATGAAGGACAATAACGGATGAAGCTGAAACTTAAGGGTTTGCAGAACACGCTTCTTCCGACATTTTCGTTACACAATCCGTATTTGTTTCAGGTACTTCGTCTAAATGTTGCCAATTTTAACGTTTCAAATCGCGACCTTGGAATTTTAAGGAAAATCCCTTTTTTTTTCAAATGCCCTTAACTTTTTTGTATTTAAACTTACAGGCGTAAATTTTGAAACAGGGTTCACTCTATAAACACTCGTACCGAATTTGGTTGCGCTTACTTTGTTATATTTGGATATATAATTTTTTTCCGGCAGAAAATACCAAATTTTCCAGGAAAACCTGGGCCGATTTTCCTGGCTAACGAACTTATATATATATATATATATATATATATATATATATATATATATATATATATATATATATATATATATATATATATATATATATAAACATATAAAAACTGAAACTGATCCTGGGTATGGGTTGTTGGGTGCCTAGTTCGCGCTCATTTGATAAAATTTTTTCAATATCAAAAGTCGGGATCTCCTCATTCATGATTTTTTCTTAAGAAAATTCACTAATAACACTAATAATAAGAAGAATAAGAATAAGAACAAAGATAAACATCCAGAAAAAGGTAAATTTCTTATAGCTCAAATACAATTAAAACCTAACCGAGGAAATTAGGCGTCAGTGAGGACAAAATAATGTTATTTTCCCTATAATACTATCAATTGCTGATATAGTGACTCTCTTGCCAAGAATCTGACCACTTTCGATCTTTCACACTTTTTAATACGCAGTCTAAAAAATTCGTAATACCACATTGCGAAAAGATATAAGTAGTTTTTATTTTGCTTAAACTACTAAAAACACAGCCACCACATCAAACAAGACACAAATAAACAAAATTATTTCTGACTATTAAGTAACAAATGCGAAGAGCTGCAGGAGGACAGTTATGGAGAGAGCAGCACAGGCTAAGGAGAGCTAGAATAAAATAAAGTAATTGGGCAACTAATACAGTCAGTTTGCCGAGTTTTGTCGAAGTTCTATGTAAATATAATATCTTTATTGTTATAAAAATGTAAATGTGTGTATGTATATATATATATATATATATATATATATATATATATATATATATATATATATATATATATATATATATATAATTAGGTCAAATTTAGCTGAGAGACATAACACTAAAATTATTCAACAAAGAACAAAAACAAAATAATTCGACAAACTCATTAGCCTACTAATACACCCATCCAACTACGTCCTTATTCAATCACCATTTTCAGTTAATGCCGCTCCGCTTATTGTTCGACCTACTAAGAACCTACTAAAATGATGTTCAAGCACTTTGATGGGCTGTTTACTACACGGGTTTATCACCCATTGAATATGTTTGGACTATGATTATAACTTGGTGCAGCAATTAACTTTATCCCCAAATACCTACTCCACAATATTTTTAGCATGTTAACGAGAATTGGAATGAAATGCTCCAAGTCTCGATAAACCGCAGGTTTTCCTTTAATGCCAGGGAGAGTAAATGATTGTATGAAAAACCTTGGCACAACCACTCATTCTTGAATATATTTTTTATTTATACATTTAGAACTTTTTTATGCTGTGAGTTGCGAATTAAATAAAACAAATATATCTAATTCTGGGTACTTTGCGGGTTATTATGTAGTGTACGAACTCACTTAGTGGGTTTTCCGGTTTCTCCAGTAGCTGAAATGAAACTGAGCAGACATTTTTGCTTAGTTTTGCCAGAGACAATAGTGGTAATGGCGCGAGGTTATTTGTACATGTACTGAGCAAACTTTTTTGTTGATACAGGAGGGGGAAATGCTACATGCAGACCTCATCTACAACACCTTAGTGCGTGGGATATCGAGGTACTGTGAGACTCGTACCCACTAAAACTCCCTCCCATGGAGTATCGGACCTTAGTCGGGACGCATATGCTTATGTGAAAGTTGCTTATTGTATGCGGTGGCACTACGGAGAAGAGCATTTGGGTGAGAAGCGACTTTTGCGAACTGAGTTGTGGATAGTTGAGTTATAAACTCAAGTATCGAAGGCATTTCCAGATCAGAGTGAATCTGACTGTTTCTGACAAACCATGGCGCTCCGGTAATCATTCTCAGAATTTTATTCTGGGTGATTTGAAGGGTCTTGATGTGTGTTGCGGCTGCGGTGGCCCATGCAGGGGATGCATGGGTCATCGGTGGCCGGTTGATGACTTTGTATATGAGCAATTTATTGTTCATGGACAATTTGGATTTTCTATTTAGAAGTGGGAACAACTTCGAGATGAACATCGAGGCTTTACGTCTGACGTGTTGGACATGGGCGTTTGTTGAGGAAAACCCCGAGGTATTTGGCGGAATCTTGCCAGGGAATTAGACGGTTGTCTAATGAAACGTGTTCGTGAGGTGTGTGTCTCCTCTTGGAAAATAGGACAGCTGAATATTTATCGGGGTTTATGGCTAGAAGCGATTTCCTATACCATCCTTGCAGCTCGACTACGGCGGTCTGAAGTCGTTCGGTTATTATCCTCGGCTGAGTGGAGCTGCTGAGGATGGTAGTGTCGTCTGCGTACAATGAGTATTCACGTTTAGAAGCCCTGTCGGAATGTCTGCAACAAATATCTTGTACAGCAGAGGGGAGATAGCATAACCCTGCGGAAGACCAGCCGTGGCTGAGTACGTTCTAGATCTGGCCCCCAAATGTTTGACTTGGAACTTCCTCTATTGCAGGTATGACCTGATTAGCAGAACCAGAGGGAGAGGATAATTGAATGATAGAAGTTTGTTTAGGAGGGCTGCATGTCAAACCCTATCGAAGGCTTGAGCAATGTCAAGAAATATTGCACTAATTGACGTGTATTTATTAAATCCTTCGGTGATGTTTTCCACCACACGAAGGACTTGGTCTGTGGTGGAGTGCTGAAACCGAATTGCTCGCCTGGGAGGATATGATTTTCAGAGATGAATGAAGCTAGCCTTTTCTGAATCAGATTTTGGCAATTTTGCCGATGACTCGTAGTAGGCTAATGGGCCTGTAGTTTTGAGGGAGCAGCGGGTCTTTGCTGCGTTTCGGAATGTTGATAATATCGGCAAGTTTCCACATGGAAGGAAAATGTTGAAATCGTAGCATGGCATTCATAATTGTAACTAGGAATACCACGGCTTTGCGGGGAGGTTTTTCAGGGCTACGTTGAAGATTCCATCGTATCCCGGAGTGAGCAGACATTTATCTGGTAACTTCTTTTGTAGCCCATTGAAGACGCACGCGCCTCAAGCAGTGGCATTGTACATGACATAAGCAATGCTGATACATGTCACATCATGTCCGGTGTCCGGCAGGGCCAACAGAATTCTACTTCTCAGTTTTTCTAGACAGCGGACTAATTTTGCAACTACCTATCCGTACACGTAACAGCCCGTAAACTATTCAGGATGTCAATCAATGCCGGTCGTGAAACTCTAAAATATACAAATGTATGTAATATGAACACTGTATTATTATCTGTGCAACAGATATGTTGCCATGACGTACCCTCATTGGGTACATAATTTACAGGTCACATTTAGTGTTCATCTTACATTTATGTCTTTTTTTATACAAATTAAATCAGATCGGTCAATTATACTCATATAATCTGAGCGTTTGTATTTATATGTTGGGCAGTATATGTATATGAACGATCTAGTGTAAATTGAAGCATGTAATAGTGTGGCGGCAATCCCAGGAGCGGGCGGTTAAAACTTCATTGTGTTGGAGTTTCTGGAACAAAGACGGCGGCGGCACTCTCCGAGGGCGGTGTTATTTAATGGTCTGTTACATTTAACTCGTGTCGTAATTCAAGGGGATGTGTGCTGGGGACCTCGTGCTAAAATAGTTATGAAAATTGAATTCCATCGCTGCTTTTAGTCAATTCTCTGTCGCTTTTAGCTGAGGCGGGAGTTAACAAATTACGTGTCCACTCCGGATGATCTCGCTCTTATCTTTATTTGTGCGCTTACAGTCTAATGGCTATTGTTACGCCATGTACGTGCAATAGTTTCCTGACGGATCCTTCCTCAATAATAAAATCTCCAGTCAAGTATATTCCCTGGTGATCTTTATGTTAAACATTATCAATCTGAAAAGTAATTGCATATAAATTTAAATAATCAAAACTATTTTGGATTGCCTTAAAAATAAGGTAATCACGCTTTGATTTTTTTGGACGTTTTCTAATATGGGATTCATAATATATTTACTAATAATTGTTTTCTTGTAATAGACAAACCAATAAGATGAATCTCAAAGATATCTGCCTGGACAGACATAAGGATTGGTACAATTGTAGCTACAAAAAAATAATATGCTCCCAGAAACTAGAACCAAAGAAACCGAGAATCACATTAAGAACACTAAATCTAACACAAATAGTGCTACAAATTGAATCACAACTTCCACATAGTTGTGATAATTTATTCTCTTCAGAAAGACATCCTCATGGAATTTATTTAAGGCCCATGACTTGACCACAAAGAGACTATTTGTATTCCTGTACCCATAAACTTTCAAAACGTTATATTACTCGAGTTTTATCGAAAAAACGTCATTTTTCACCAAATCACCCCTTATTTATCGCCTACCTCTTAAGGCGATACCCAAAAATAATTCGAAGCGTTCCTTTGTTGGGTGCTAACTGGATACCAAATTTGAAGATGATCTCTCAATTTGTTCGAAAGTTATTGCGCCTACTAACAGACAGGCGTACATGCCGACAGACCGACAGACCTGGCCTGACCGACAAACAGACCGCCAGGCAAAAAAAATCGTTTTAGAATCAACTTTTCTACATGTTTTGAGACTTTTTACGCCGTTTTAGCAAAAAAAATCGAAATTTTTGTAAACAAATTCCACCCCACACATTCAACCCCTAATTTAATTTCAGAAAAGAATACTAGATGTTTGATAAAATTAAAAGTTTTCTAATAAATAAACCCTAAAACGTTATATATTTTTTTCTCCCTCAGGGCTCGTCCGCGGCCTTGCCGCCCCGATAGCACCGCAACCTTTGGTTGATTGTGCATACCCTTAGTCTTACTCCACCCATTCCAAAATCACTGTGCCTTGAACTAGTCTGCACAGCGATTGGTAGGGTGGAGTTTTATATTGCTCCGTCTCCGGTCTAGACTGACCGTAGATCAGTTGTCTTTTGCGAGCTTTACACTCGCACAATATGTGCTGAGCTGATTCCTCCCCCTCGCCGCAGATTCTGCATACGAGGTCCCCTTCAAACCGCCCCATTTTAAACAGGTGTTTCTTGACGGCCATGTGTCCCGTCAAGAGACCTGTTGTGTTTCTGAGCTGTCCTCTGGTAAGATTTAGCAACTCCACAGCTCTCTTTGAACTGGGTTCGTCAATTATTGGCTTAAAAAAACGTTATATTACTCGAGTTTTACCGCTAAAGTGTATATTTTCACCAAATCATCCCCCATTCATCCCCTACTCCCTAAAGCAATTTTGTCCAAAAACAATCCGAACCGTTCGTTTGTCGAGTGCTAACTGTATACCAAACTTGAAGACGATATCTCAATTCGTTTTAAAGTTATTGTGGCTACAAACAGACGGACCGATAGATCGACACACTGACAGAAAAAAAAATTCGTTTACAAATCATGTTTTATATACGGTTTGATACTTTTTACGACGTTTAAGCGAAAAAAATATTCTATTTCCTATGATGGTGTTTTTAGAATTCAATAGTCGCAATCTCCTCTTGGCGCATTTTTTCTACAAAAATTCGCTAAAACATAAAAAGGATTTCCGGAAATATTTCCGATGTCAAGCCGACGCCTTTAAATTGTACTTATGGTTAATATGTCTGATAGATATTATTTTATAGAATACATTGAAAAAACTCATATAGAAAAAATGCGCTGTAGTGTATATGCTTTAGAGTGGTTATAACGATGTATAACAGAAGTTACTTAAAATAAAAAGTCTAGACGCAGCAAGTGCGTTATGGGAATGCATTTTCATTAAAATGTTTTTAATAGCAAATATCTCTCCCTAATGCAAGCAGGCATCAATCTGATTACCGGTATAACCTATATTGTAGAAACAATGTACCATATTTTATTAAAATCACTTATTGTTTAGAAATGTACAAAAACTTTCCGAAAATAAACTTAAAAGGTTTCCGAGAAAATTGGTTTCCTAGCCAACAAACCTTAGGTTAATAGCAAATTAAGGTATTGAAATTTGAAGCATTTAATGCAAATTCGCTACCCAAACGCACTTACTGCGCCTCGATTTTTTTTCTTACAAACATCATATTTCGATAGACAATACAAAAATGCAATAATATAGGAGTGTTCGAAAAAAAAATTGTAGGTATCACCAACGACTTATGGAACACCTATGATTGTCAAAATAATTTTATAAGTTGCAGCTCAAGATACCCTATAATTAACGTATCCAACTTTTTCTCGTATCTTGTATAATAACAATGATATTAGGCTTTACCGTAGAACTGAGTTAGGCTGTATATATTTAAATGGATAAAACTGAAACTAAACCCGGATATGGATTCTAGGGGGCCTAGTTTGCGCTCATTCGAAGAAAAATTTTTAAGAAACAAAAGTCGCGGTCTCCTTATTAACGAATTTTTTTAAAGAAAATTAGCTACAAAATGTAGACCGTTAAACCATAAACTTAACTGAAACTACCACCAAAGCACCAAAGAAAGGGCCTAATTGAAATGATGTTTCTGGAAATATTTTAGTAAAATGAAGGACAATAACGGTTGAACCTGAAACTTAAGAGAATTCAGAACACTCTTCTTGCGATATTTTTTTCAGGTTCTTTGCCTAAATATTGCTAATTTTGACGTTTCAAATCGCGACTTTGACGTTTTGAGAAAAACCTCCTTTTTTTCTTTAAATGCCCATAAGTTCTTTGTCTTTCAACTTACAGACCTAAATTTTGGTACATGGTTCACTATTTGTAATAGAAATTTGGTTACCCTTACTTTGTTATTTCCGGAGATATTAATTTTTACCGAAAGAAAACACTAAATTTTCCGGGAAAACCTGCGCCGATTTTTCTGGCTAACAAACTGATACAAGTCACTTGCAAAAGGAAGGCACTTAGAAAATTTGATCAAATTCGGTACATTATTTTTTGAGTTATCAGTGTGATACATACTGTTATAACAAAGTAAAATCTAATCCTATAAAAATTCTTTATATTATGTTTTCAGCACTGTTTAATAGGCAAAATAGGTTAATAGCTTGAGATCCTAATAGCATATAAATTATTTTTTTCCCTCATCGTCTTGTTTTTGCTGTAATAAACACAATTTTGGTTGAGCTTGTTGTGGGTTGCGGTGGGAAAATTGCACATAGATATCTCTGGAGCACAGTTTAAGGGCAGTAAAAAGGATATTAAGGCAAATCTCTTGTGACTTGAGTGTTCTTACTCTCATCAGCAGCCTTCTGGTGCAAGATGAACTTTCTAGGCGAAAAATATCTTACCACACCCTTGGATAAATAATGCATGAGTTAATTTATGAATAAATGCAGCTCATATATAATAAAACATGTATCCCTGAGAAAGGATTTTCATTATTTCAGTTAAGTTATAAAAGCTAACATTAATATAAAATAAGCGATAAAAAGCAAATTTATTTCATACCTCCCATCTCTTACAAATGCGAACATAACACTTGTTGGGCTTTCTCGCGAAAAAAAATCTCGGGACGCAGCAAGTGCGTTATGGTAGTGAATTTTTATTAAATGCTTCAAATTTGAATAACTCAATTTTCTATAAATTAAGAAAGTTTAATTTTGGTATGTAGTAAGGTCTTTCCTAGGGCAAGATATGCACCAAACTTTATTAAAATAACTTTGTAATTTTTGGAAAAAAATTTTTCACAAAAAAATTTAAAATTTGAATAACTCAATTTTCTATAAACTTAGAAAAAAAGAAAGGCACTGGCCGAGTTTCATTAAAATCGGTTAATTATTTTTGAGTTATCAGACGGATACATATATATATATATATATATATATATATATATATATATATATATATATATATATATATATATATATATATATATATACATATAAAAAAGCCTGGACGCAGCAAGTGCGTTATGGTAGTGAATTTTCATAGAAATGATCTGGCACAAAATATTTTATTATAACTTTTTTTTCTTGTAACATAAAAATCTAAATTTTGGTGTATAGTTTACTTTTTATATCGTAAACCTACCTACCAAATTTGGTTATCATAGATTTCTTATTTTTTAAGATAAAAATTTTTTTCAAATTAAAACTCAAAATTTTCTCGGTAAACCTCGTCCGATTTTTTTGATTAACGAACTTGTCAAAGTCATTTACAAAAGGAAGGTACATGCCAAATTTTATTAAAATCGGCCTATTATTCTTTGAGATAAAAAATTTTTTCGAATGAAAACTCAAAATTTTTCCAGAAAACCTCGTCCGATTTTCTTAACTAACAAACTTTTCAAAGCCATTTACAAAAGAAAGGTACATGCCAAATTTTATTAAAATCGGCTTATTACTTTTTGAGATAAGAATTTTTTTCGAATGAAAACTCAATATTTTTCCGGAAAACCTCGTCCGATTTTCTTGACTAACAAACTTGTCAAAGCCATTTACAAAAGAAAGGTACATGCCAAATTTTATTAAAATCGGCTTATTACTTTTTGAGATAAGAATTTTTTTCGAATGAAAACTCAAAATTTTCCCGGAAAACCTCGTCCGATTTTCCTGGCTAACGAACTTATCCAAGCCATTTACAAAAGAAAGGTACATGCCAAATTTTATCAAAATCGGCCCATTATTTTTTGAGTTATCGGTGTGATACATATATATATATATATATATATATATATATATATATATATATATATATATATATATATATATATATATATATATATATATATATATATATATATATATATATATATATATATATATATATATATATATATATATATATATATATATATATATATATATATATGAATATATATAAATATATATATATATATATAAACATATAAAAATTGAAACTGACCCCGGATATGGGTTCTAGGGGTCCTAGATCGCGCTCATTTGAAGAAATTTTTTCAAAATTCAAAAGTCGAGATCTCCTCATTAGTGAATTTTTTCTAAGAAAATTCACTAAAAATTGAAACTGACCCCGGATATGGGTTCTAGGGGTCCTAATTCGCGCTTGTTTGAAAAAATTTTTGCAAAGTCTCTCTATCGATACCTCTCTATTAGTGATTTTTTAAAATAAAAATTCACTAAAAGAGAACACTATGTATTTGCGTCCAAATCGGTGCATTTCCCTTATTTAGTTCTGTAAAATCAATGTGTTATCAAATAACTTGTAAAATCAAAAAGCCTGGACGCAGAAAGTGCGTAATGTAGTGAATTTTCAAAGAAATGATCTGGCTCCAAATACCAGACACAGACCGACAGACCGGTACAACGACAGACAAAAAAAATTCATTCCCAAACCATGTTTTATATATGTTTTGACACTTTTTGCCGCGTTTAAGTAAAAAGAAATTTTTGAAATTTTGGTCGCCGATGCCATACTTCCACACGTGACGATGTGGAAGTAAAATATGTAAGGATTTCACCAAGTTAGGGTAGGAACAATCTGATCTGCTATTAAAATTGGGTGGTCTTCAAATTTTTCAGCTTCTCAATAGTGTATTCTTTTACAAAAACGCGCTAAAAATTTATTGTTATCTCATCAAATAACGTTAAGATTCAATAAAACACTAAAAGAAAAATTTGAAAAAACTTTTTTTCTCGTACTTCAATAGATTTTGTTTACCACACACAATATTTTTGTTTTGTGTCCTCCAGTGGGATACAAAATTTTTTCATTGAATAACCTTTTTTCTTTAACATTTTATTTTTTAGTATGTAGTATACGTTTCATAGTAGTGCCAAATGTGTACCAAATTGGGTTTCCATAGCTTTGTTATTTCTAAAGATACAAAAGTTTTCCAAAACAAAACGCAAAATTTTCCCAAAATTTTCCATTACATGTATTTGTCGTCTATGTTAAGCAACTTGCTTAAGTCGAAAGCTTCTTACCTTTGTGCTTTAAGCGTCGTTATTACTTTTTGAGATAAAATACACTTCCGTTACATGAAACAATTATTATGCATACGAGGCAGGAAAATCATATTTGACTCAAACTAAACGTACCAACCGTTCAAGCTTGAATAATAACTAGAAGTAATATAAAGTATTACGTGTCTTTACTTGCTTACGGTACGATATTCTATTTTTCTAGTAGACATTATTAGAAGCACAAATCACTTATAGCAATAGAATGTATATAATATTAGCACCATATATCGTACATTCCTGTTTTATAACTGCTTAAATAAAACAATTTTGCACCGCATTCATGAAGATTTATCAGACAATACAATCTTCACACTATGAGAGTATATCCCGAGCTTAGGTTTTACATAAAACGTATTTTAAATTGTGTGTGTGTGTGTGTGTGTGTGTGTGTAATATTAAAAACGTGTCCTGAATGAAATATGTACACCTCCTACATATGTATATCATATACTGCTTTTCAGAGCTTCCTCCAATTTTCATAACTTTTTTCCACGTTAAGTTAAACTGAATTCAATTACTTTCAATCTGAAAACTCCACAAGAAGACTCATCAAATCATAAGACGTTGTTAAATAGTTTTATTTTAATGTGTAGTGGCTCAACAGTAAATATGTAGTGGTTGCATAAATTATTGCATAATATGAATGCATAAGTTAGTTTATATATATAAATTATTTGATTTCCACATTGTGACAACGTATGGAAGTATCGCATCGGCGACAATTTTTTTTTTCGCTTAAACGTCGTAAAAAGTATCAAAACATATATAAAGCATGACTTGGGAACGAATATTTTTTTGTCTGCCGGTCTGTCTGTATGTCTGTAACCACGATAACTTTAGAACAATTGATATATCGTCTTCAAATTTGGTATACAGTTAGCACAGGAAAAACGAACGGTTAAGATTGTTTTTTGGGTAAATCGGAGATGAATGGGGGGTGATTTGGTGAAAACTGACATTTTTTCGTTAAACCTCCAGTAATATAACGTTTTAGTGTTTGTTTCTAAGAAAACTTTTCAAACATCTGGTATTCTGTGCTGAATTTAAATTAAGGGTTTAATGTGTGGGGGTGGAATATCGTTGACAAACATTTTTTTTTGTTGAAACACCGTCGAAAGTCTCAAAACATATAGAAAACTTGATTCTGGAACGAACATTTTGTTGTGTGTCGGTTTGTCGTCGATCGGTCTGTCGGACTGTCGGCATGTACGTCTGTCTGTTAATAGGCGAAATAACTGCCGAAACGCATTGAGATATCATCTTCAAATTTGGTATACAGTTAGCACCCCACAAAGAAATGCCTGGAATGTTTTTGGGTAAGATCGCTTCAGGGTGTAGGGGATAAATAGGTGGTTCTTTGATGAAAATTTAGAATTTTTTATTTAAACTCGAGTAATATAGCGTTTTAGAAGTTTATGGGTACAGGAATACAAATATTTTCTTCGTGGTCAAGTAATGGTCCCTAAATTCCTTTCATGAGAATGTCTTTCTGCAGGGAGTAAATTATCACAACTATGTGGAAGTTATGATTCAATTTGTAGCACTATTTTTCTTGATTTCAATAGTACGTTTGTATCTTAAACGCAGGCTACTTTTTCTTTAGTAACAAAAAGATTTTTTACACACAAAACATTTTAACATTAGAGTGATGAGTTATTTTTGAAAATTTTACAAAGGAACAAACTGAGTGAAGTTCGGAACCTTTGATGAACACTGACAAGTACAATTTAGATAATTCAATTTATTACAATACAGATTTCAGCTCTGAGGATCGTTTTGCTAACGTACTTGAAAGAAACAAATCCTGGGTTATTGTGAAAGACCTACTGAAAGAACAATGTAAGGCAGATCAAATGTGCAACAGGATTTTAACACCTGTCTTATTTTGCAACAATGTCTTGTTGCTGTAGCTAAAAACACTATCAAACTTTTCTACCACAATAAAATGTATAAAATGATTGTCAAGAAAACTTAGCAACTTAACAATTTGAATAATACCATATGATTACATTTTTTTTAACCTAATAATAATTTACTTTTTTTTTTCTTTCAGATCTTACATATCAAGATGTCATCCAGTCTACTTCATATGGTTTCGAAAATGTTATTTGTCATAATAGCTGTATCTATGGTACTTGTTAGCGCAAGGCCGAACCATTTTCCAGAAAACAGTCAGGTAAAATGTTTAAGTACTAATAATGGAACTTATTATTCAGTAAGCAGGCCTACACTAATAAAAAATAATAGATACTCTAAAGATCAATGCAGAATGTTCATATTTGACTAACGCGTCCCATGTTGAAGCCACAACTGTCATTGGCACGGATCGTCAGTTAGAAAAATTATGTATGGAAATTTTGTAACTCCGGATTGATCACTCCCTTTGCCATGCAGTTATAATCTGTGTAGTAATTGGAAATATAAAATTTCGGGACGCTGCAAGTGCCTTATACGAGTGCAGATATACGACTGCAGTCCACGTATACAAATAAAAAATCACAAAAAGTACACCAAACAAATAAAGTGTATATTTAAAAGTAATTACTGTGTAGTGCAACATTCCAAAAGATATATATGTATATATATATATATATATATATATATATATATATATATATATATATATATATATATATATATATATATATATATATATATATATATATATATATATATATATATATATATATATATATATATATATATATTTGGCATGTACCTTCCTTTTGTAAGTGGCTTGGATAAGTTTGTTAGTCAGGAAAATCGGACCATGTTTTCAAAAAAAATTTTATCTCAAAAAATAACAAAGCTAGGGTAACCAAATTTAGTAGATAGACTAACGATATAACAAGTAAACTATACACCAAAGTTTAGATTTCTATGTTACAAAAAAAAGTTATAAAAAATATTTAGTGCCAGATCATTTCTATGAAAATTCCCTACCATAACGCGCTTGCTGCGTCCAAACTTTTTTCAATACCTACATACTCGTATTAATCAACGTCGAACTTTGCAAATTCCCTCTCGACATCAGTGTAGATCTTTAATGGGATAGAGTGCACCTGTTTAGTCTGACGGTGTAAAATTTTACTTTCCATTAGAGATACTGTTAATGTTCTCCTTAGTTAGCGCCACATGTAGGTGTGGATGTTTTGCTGCACAGTGATATATACCGCAGAATATAAAGCAAACATTTACATATCTAAAACAAACTCATCCATCTTCTGCTACTATTTTGATATATGGCCGTTGTGTAGGGAATTTCAACTATTATCAAATATCAACGCAGGTAAATATTGACTGTTTTGATTATCAATATTTATGCGTCTTCTAATTAAGTTAAAGCATCCCTTTGTGAGCTTGCTGATGATACTCGTTTACGTTTACCATACGACCACGCAATTATAAATGAATCTGCAAAAGGGTTAGTTATTTACCTTACAACCAGGTATAATGCAGACTGCAAACAGAGAATTATTAAAAATTGTAGAAACTTACTTACCATAAATGATGCCACCATTTGTAAGCAAATGATTACACTAAGGTGCAGAAAAGCTGGATGTGCACAAAGATTACAAATAGATGAAAAACTTGCTATGAAACCGGTTCGTACTAACTAGAGTCGTGAAGATGTTTCCTTATGGCTTCAGAATAGCTTCTTATCTTCTCTGCAAAAAATTTATGACTGACGATGCCCTAGAGGCGAACCCGGTTACAGAAAATCTAAAGAGTTATTGTTAGTCCAAGGAAAAAGTTTATGAATCTGTATTTAGTGTGAAAAGTATTCTCTTTTTTCGAGATGTATAAAATGATAAACAAGATTGGCTAATTATTTACTACCGCCTTGATTAAATGACCGATGGTCATGGCTTGTCAAATTCATGGAATAATTCTTCTCACTTTGATTTACATTTTGCTACATTCCAAATTATGTATTAAAACATCAAAATAAATTAGCCAAAGAGGTTATTTTAGTTTATTTGGTCATAATCTTAGCTAATATTTCTAACCATAACTATTGGCTAATTATTGTGCTAAACTTGCATTATAAATTGGTATTATTTTTTGGCCTGTTTTATGGATATTTTTTACATATTTCTTCGTATTTCTAGATAACCTCAGACCAGGAGAGCAGCAACAGCCAGATGTTTGACGGTGACCTGAAACCCTGGCAGGTGGAGATGCTGATACAGCGACTGGCCGAGATCAACAGTCAGCAGGCAGCACCAGGTGGAGCAACGGGTTGGGCAGAGCTGAGGGCCCTCAGGAACCCAGAAGTGAAGCGCCAGAGCCGCTACCGCCAGTGCTATTTCAATCCCATCAGCTGCTTCAGGAAATAGAGATCCAGCATCATCCCCACAAGTTAACCCCAACCCCAGCCTGTTACCATTCTATCTCTCTCTTTCTCGCCATTACATTATTGTTCTCCACCAGGAGTTCGTGAGCCCCTTCTAGTCTCTTGTTTATTTATATCGGTGTGATCTAAATGTAAGATACTTAACTATATACTGTTAAATCTAACAACTATTTTTGATTCTATAAAATTAGTGTATCTAGATAAAGATTATAAAATAAAGAGATGAAAATTTTATAAGGTTCTTTCTTTCATTTCACCCAATAAATAAGCCAAAATTTGCAGCTGTTAGTTCTTATGAGTAACATATTTATACCAATGCGTTTTAGTGACTATTGAAATCTCAGGTACAAGTTTTCAACCAATTATGTTTTTTTTCCATACCAGAGATTGAAAAGAAACGAGTTTTTTAGAAACAATATAGAAATCGCGCTGTTTTGTCAAAAAAAAATCAGTTTGTAAGGGTAGGTTATAGCGAATTTTCATTAAGAAAAATTCGCTAATAGAGAGGTCATGATGAAAAGCTTTTGAAAAAAATTCTTCAAATGATATCGAATAGGGGTCCCTAGAACCCGAAACCAAGGTCCACTAAAATTTTTATATCTTTATATATATATATATATATATATATATATATATATATATATATATATATATATATATATATATATATATATATATATATATATATATATATAGGTATCACACCGATAACTCAAAAAATAATGGGCCGATTTTGATAAAATTTGGCACATAGCTTTCTTTTGTAAATGGATTGGATAAGTTCGTTAGTCAGGAAAATCGAACGACGTTTTCTGGGAAAGGGAAAATTTTAAGTTTTCATTCGAAAAAAATTTATATCTCCGGAAAGTAAGGGCAACCAAATTTGGTACGCGGGTTCATATGATCATGGGTCAGCCAGCTACCAAAATTTTGCGATGTAGGTTAAAGGACAAAAAGTTGCAGGCATTAAAAAAAATTGGGTTTTCCTCAAAACGTCAAAGTCGCGATTTCAAACGTCAAAATTGGTAATATTTGGGCAATGAACCTGAAATTAATATCAGCTATGGAAAGAAAATGTCTCAAGAAGAATGCTTTACAAAGCCTGAACTCTTAGTTTCAATCGTCACTGTCCTTCATTTTAATAAAATGTTCCCAGAATATTAATTTAAAAAACACCCTTTCTCTGATGCTTTGGCAATAGTGTTGGCTATAGAGTTTATCGTTTAATGGTATATCATTTTTGTCAAATTTTGGTAAAAAATCATTAAAGCTCAATATATCCGTTATTATGCAAGTTACGAAAAAAAAAATGGAATACATTAATTATAGGGTGTCTTAAGCTACATCTTAAAAAATATGTCCACAATTACAGGATGGCCCATAAGTCGTTGGTGACTCAATTTTTTTTTTAATCTAACACGCCCTATGTTATTGCATTTTTGAATTTTCCATCGAAATATAATACATCTTTGTAAGAAAATAAATTCGGGACGCAGCAAGTGCGTTATGGTAGCGACCTTTTTAATCGAACACTCCCTATGTTATTGCATTTTTGCATTTTCCATCGAAATATAATACGTCTTTGTAAAAAAAGATATTCGGGACGCAGCATGTGCGTTATAGTAGCGAATTTTCATTAAATGCTTCAAATTTGAATAGCTCAATTTGCTATTAACCTATAAGGTTGACCAGGAAACGAGTTTTTTCGGGAACAATTTAAGTTTACTTTCGGAAATTTTTGTACATTATCAAACAATAAAGTTATTTTGATGAAACATGGCATATTTTTTCTACTATATAGATTGATGCCTGCTTTCTTAAAAAAACATGTTAGCTATTAAAATCATTTTGATGAAAATTCACTACCATAACACACTTGCCGCGTCCAGAAGTTTTTTTTTAAACGTTTAAGCGAACAAAATTTTTGAAATTTTTGTCGCCGACACGATACTTCCGCACGTTGTGATGATGTGGAAAATAATTAAGATGGATTGAAAAGAGCACGAACTTTCAATAAAGTATGAAGAGTTATTATATGATATTCCTCAAAACTAGTTAGATACTTACGAAAATTAATGACGAAGTGTGATTAAGTTTTAATTGCTAAAGGAAATTTCATTCTCCTAGCAAAACCATTCAAAGTTTCGTCCGATGAAAAACGAACACATAAATTTCAAAGAGATATTAATGATTTGGTTAGTCTCGCGTAACTTATCTCTTATCAAACTTGGGTTGTATTCAAAAATAAAACCGAAAAGCCTAGCAAATACTCCACAGTTTTGTTATTTACTATCTTACATGACTTTAGAAAATAGTGCTCGAAATTGAATCATAACTTCCGCATAGCTATGGTAATTTACTCTCTTCAGAAAGACATTCTCATGGAATGAATTTAGGGCCATGACTTGACCACAAAGAAAATATTTGTATTCCTCTACCCATCAACTTTTGAAACGTTATGTTACTCGAGTTTTATTGAAAAAATATCAATTTGCACCCTACCCCCTGAAGCGGTCTTACCTAAAACCATTTATAAGCGTTCCTTTGTCGGGTACTCACTAGATACCAAATTTGAAGATCATATTTCAATTCGTTCGAAAGTTCTTGCGCCTATTAACAAAATAGACCAAAAATGTTCGTTCCAAAATTAAGTTTTCTATATATTTTGATACTTTTTACGCCGTTTTGGCATAACAAAATTTCGAAATTTTTGTCAACAATATCCCACAGCATACTAGATGTTTGATGAAATTTAAAAGTTTCGAATAAACAAACCCTAAAATGTTATCTTACGCGAGCTTTAATAAAAAAAGTGACAATTTTCACCCATTCATTCCCTACCTCATGGAGCAATTTTACCCAAGAACAATCCGAACCGTTCGTTTGTCAGGTGCTCATTGCGTACCAAATACCAAGATGATATCTCAATTCGTTCTAAAGTTATCGTGGCCACAAACAGACAGACATACAGATCGACAGACAAAAACATTTCTTTCCCAAAGCATGTTTTCTATATATTTTAATTCTTTTTACGACGTTTAAGCGAAAAAAGTTTGCTGAAATTTTTGTCGCCAATGCCTTCCGCGCATTGTGACGATGTAGAAGTAATATGACTTTTCAAATACTAGTTTCTATAGGAAACGCAGCCCTTTCTAGTAAGAAACTTAGTTTCGAATCCCAGGATCACATAATGTTGTATTTTTAAGAATTATGTATCTGCCTTCTAACAAAGAAACCTGGTGGCAAAATGAAAACATTTTAAAATTGGTTTACAAGCCAAAACTTATAAGGCATTTCTTATATACATATCTAATTAGTCTGAGTTTTTACTGTGAATATACTTTACTTAAAAAACTATATGATAAGCACTATAAGGTTTTAAAAGTAAAATGATACACATCTAATTATATACGCTTATTTCTTTCTTTGCGAAATAAACATAAACATATACTTCTTCATGTCGTTTTTCTCCTTTCATAATTGTCCCCAAGAAACGTGGTTTAGTAAATTAAATTATTGTAGGTTCTTAGTTGGTAATAACAATTGATCTGCCTAATCTGTCTCTGCGTCAAGCGGTTAGAGGAGACACACTAATTATATAATTATATTAGGTTTTCTCTCTATTCAGAATAACTACTTTAGAGCCGCCGCATACGTGTTCGGAAACTCAAGTTGCATTTACCCATGAAACGGAGAACAAAGATAATTTCACTCTCAAAGAAAGATGCTTTGTTTTACGTCATTTAGAACAAAGGGAGTTGCTCATTTTGTTCGCTTTACAAATGACAGTGTAAATTTCTAAATAACAAAACTACTAAAAAACTCTTATAAAGCCAAATCAAAAATATAGACGAAAGCCTCCGCACAAATGGGGACCTTAGGAATCGCTAACGAGCCTGAACGGAGCATGTGCGTTATTGTAGCAAATCAAAAAATGTAGTAATTAAAATTGTATCTTCGAAAAGATACGCATGTTGCCTTTATAAATCCCTCATCGTTGCATACGAGAAATGTGTTTTCTAGGTTGATAGAAAATTAAGTTATTAAAATCTTAAAATGACAAAATCTCTGCGATTAATATGTCAGAAATAATTAAAATTACATGTGCATACAATTTAGAATTGATTGGCGAATATGAACTCTAGAGTTTGAAACATTATTGAAATATAATTATGGAGAGTTTTATATTAACAGCAAATGGAGGCAATGTTTCAATGTTAGACAAAAAAAGAATGGTGAAAAATAAATAAGGTTTAATAGCCTCATATATTCCTCATCCTTTCATTTTTCCAAAACACGAGCCGAAACGTCAAGCTTTAACAAGTAATTTTTCTCACTTATAGCTGCGTATGAACATGTTTCAGTTCCTGTTTTAGAGCCATTTTGAGGAAATAAAGAAACATCGAAGGAGAAGGACTCTAAGGCCTGAATCTGCCTACTATTTAGAGCAATAGATAAGGGTAGGTTCGATTATTGTAGTTTGATTAGGGAGCCTCAGCCTGCATACTATCAAAATCTCACTGAAGGTCGTCTCTAATGGTATCAGTGTATTCAGTCCTAGACCGAAGAGAGATCTCTTTCTAATTTTAAAAGCTTTAGAAGCAGAATATAAAGATAACATAGATGATAATATACCTCAATGCGTATAATTGGATGAACTTATTTCTCAGGTCCAAGTTAAAATGTTTCTTAGTGAGAAGCGTATTTGTCTATTTGCTAAATTGCAAACCACCTACTCAGTTTTGTTTTGTCAATTGTTCTCCTACTTTTAGTGAATTTTCCTTTAAAAAATGGACTAATGAGGAGATCCCAACTTTTGAATTTTGAAAAAAATTCTTCAAATGAGCGTGCTAATTAGGCCCCCTAGAACCCAAATCCGAAGCCAGTTTAAATTTTTATATGTTTATATATATATATATATATATATATATATATATATATATATATATATATATATATATATATATATATATATATATATATATATATCACCGATAACTCAAAAAATAATTGACCGATTTTAATTAAATTTGGCGATTACCTTTTTCGTAAGTGGCTTAGATAAGTTCGTTAGCCAGGAAAATCGGCCCAGGTTTTCCCCGAAAATTTTTGTTTTCTTTCTAAAAAAAATTATTTCTCCAGAAATAACCTCGTAAGAGCGCGGGTTTATATCATTATAGGTAAATCATCTACCAAAATTTGGCTCTGTAGGTTAAAATACAAAAAAGCTATAGGCATTTAAAAAAAAATTGGGGTTTTCCTCGAAACGTCAAAGTCGCGATCTAAAATGTCAAAATTGGCAACATTTAGGCAAATGTCTCAAGAAGAATACTATGTGAAAACTGGAACCTGTGATGAGCACTGATAAGTACACTCAGAGAAGCCAAATTACCACAACACATATTTCAAAGACCCTACGATCGTTTCGCTGACAACGTCAGCGTCATCAGAGAATGAAAAATTCTGAACCCAAAATTTTTCATCCTCTGATGACGCTGACGTTGTAAGCGAAACGATCGTAAGGTCTTCGAAATATGTGTTGTGGTGATTTGGGTTCTCCAAGTGTACTTCTCAAGAAGGATGTTCTACAAAGCCTGAAGTCTTAGCTTCAACCGCTTTGCCCTTTATTTTACTAAAATATTTCCAGAAAATTCATTTCAAATAGACCCTTTCTCTGATGCTTTGGCAGTAGCCTTAGCTACAGAGTTTATCGTTAAATGGCACATAATTTTTGTCGAATTTTCATAAAAAAATCAATAAAGTTCAATATATTCGTTATTATACAAGGTACGAAAAAAAAGTATATACATTAATTATAGGGTGTCTTGAGCTATATCTTAAAAAAATATTTCTACAATCACAGCGTGGCCAGTAAGTCGTTGGTGATACAAATTTTCTTTTTTTTTTAACGAACGCGCCTCATGTTATTGCATTTTTGCATTTTCCATCGAAATATAATGCATGTTTGTAAGTAAAGAAATTCGGGACGCAGCAAGTGCGTTATGGTGACAAATTTTCAATAATTGCTTCAAATTTGAATAGCTCAATTTGCTATTAACCTATAAGGTTGACCAAGAAACCAGTTTTTTGGAAACACTTTAAGTTTACTTTCGAAAATTCTTGTACATATTCAAACAATAAAGTTATTTTGATGAAACATGGCACATTCTTTCTACTATATAGGTTATACTCGTAGCCAAATATAATGCCTGCTTTCTTAAAAAAAGATGAATATTTGCTATTAAAAACATTTTTATGAAAATTCACTACCATAACACACTTGCTGAGTCCAGGCTTCTTTTTTAATCGAACACGCCTTATGTTATTGCATTTTCCATTGAAATATAATACATGTTTGTAAGAAAAGAAATTCGGGACGCAGCAAGTGCGTCATGGAAGCGAATTTTCGTTAAATGCTTCAAATTTGAATAGCTCAATTTGCTATTAACCTATAAGGTTGATCAAGAAATCAGTTTTTTCGGGAACATTTTAAGTTTACTTTCAGAAATTGTTGTACATATTCAAACAATAAAGTTATTTTGATGAAACATGGCACATTGTTTCTACTATACAGGGTCGCTGATAAGTCTGGAAACGGTCGATTATCCGGGAAAATATACAAGGTGTCGAAAAAAGTTTTATACAAAAGTTTTTGGGTTCTTCAATGTCTACTAGGCGGTGATAATTTTATTTATACAGGGTTGGTCATACAGGCGTGGAACACCAAAATTAATTTTTTTTTAATGGAACACCCTATATATTATTCGATATTTCAATCCTTCTCTTAATTTTGAGCAACATTTATGAGAAGCATAATGTACCTAAACTCAATCGTTTCCGGGTAAAAAAATAAATAAACATAAACGCTACTGTTTTTAAAATCTATTGGATGAAGAACAAAAATAAATGAAAAGTAGAATATCTCTTGAAAACAATCTGTGAGTGTGAAAAGAACCGGTTGCGATGTTTTTAACATTGTTGGGAATCCCAAGATAAGATAGGATGCCCATAAGAAACGCAGTATTATTCTTTTGTTTTAAAATGTTTCCAGGGCAACGAATGTCAAACATTCATTCAGTGTCAACAGTTTTGAAACATTAGTAATTTAGTGTCAACAGTTTTTGTGCAAAATGGCAAGTTTAAGTGAAACCGAACGTATCGAAATTTTAATGATGATAGGGTACGGTGATAGAACACGAAGTTTTGCTCAAGTGGTGATTATGTTCAATGAGTTGCATCCTGAGCGGGAATCGATCTCCAAATCCACAGTTTCGAAAACTTTGCATCGTTTTCACGAAACTGGCGGTATCAAGGATAAACCTAGAACTGGAAGGCCAGTAACCGTTACAAATGAAGAAAATTCTTTGAATGTAATATTGGATGTGGTGGAAAATCCGAAAACTTCGGCACAGCAATTGGCTTTAAATCACAATATGAGTCGATATTCAATTCAAAAGATTACGAAGCGGGAAAAGTTCCGTCCATATAAAATTCATTTATTGCAAGAACTGAGTGAAGACGATTTTGATCGCAGAATCGAGTTCTGTGAACTTATTATGGAGAAGTTACGCCAAAATTTTAACTTTGCCAACCACATTTTGTTTTCCGACGAATCTACATTTTGTTTGAATGGACAAGTCAACCGACACAACTGTAGGTACTGGTCAGACGAAAACCCACATTGGATGGAACAAATTCACACCCAAAGACCGCAAAAAGTAAATGTTTGGTGTGCTATTATTGGTGGACATATCATAGGACCTTATTTTATACACGGTAATTTGAACTCTGCTCGATATTTGACACTTTTGCAAGAATCAATTGTTCCAGACGTTAGTCGATTATTTCCGAACAATAACGACCCAAATCTACCAGCGGAAGAAATATGGTTTCAGCAGGATGGGGCACCCCCTCATTTTGGAATTGAGGTACGGGAATATCTGAATCAAACCTTTCCTGGCAGATGGATAGGGCGCAGGGGAACTATTGAATGGCCAGCTAGGTCTCCCGACATGACGCCGCTTGACTTTTTTTTGTGGGGTCATGTAAAAAATTTAATTTACCAAAATAGACCGCAGAATATTGAAGAGTTGCAAGCAAGGATTGTGCATGAAATTAATAACATTCCTCAAAACGCTCTTGTAAATGCAGTGCAATGTTTTGTTAAGCGATTTCATTATTGTCAGGAGGTCAATGGAGAACACTTTGAACATCTTATAAAATAGGATTCCAAACAATGTTAAAAACATCGCAACCGGTTCTTTTCACACTCACAGATTGTTTTCAAGAGATATTCTACTTTTCATTTATTTTTGTTCTTCATCCAATAGATTTTAAAAACAATAGCGTTTATTTTTATTTATTTTTTTACCCGGAAACGATTGAGTTTATGTACATCATGCTTCTGATAAATGTTGCTCAAAAGTAAGAGAAGGATTGAAATATCGAATAATATATAGGGTGTTCCATTTAAAAAAATTAATATTGGTGTGCCACGCCTGTATGACCAACCCTGTATAAATGAAATTATCACCGCCTAGTAGACATTGAAGAACCCAAAAACTTTTGTATAAAACTTTTTTCGACACCTTGTATATTTTCCCGGATACTCGACCGTTTCCAGACTTATCAGCGACCCTGTATATGTTATACTGGTAACCAAATTTGATGCCTTCTTTCTTAAAGAAAAGATATTTGCTAGTAATAAAAACATTTTTGTTCATTTGAATACTTATCTGTCAAACTTCTTCTCTAAGTATAGTTGTAAGTAATTGTAATAATTGTAATAGAATATTAACTCATTACACCTACGATTTTCAAAAACTTAATGCATTTTACTGCAAAGCTAGTTTTTCATTGAATTATTACTGTAAAATAACCAATCAAATCTATGTACAGAAGCTATGGGAACTACAAATGCGAATCAATGCAAGAACAAGCAGGAAAAACCTATGCAAAAATGAATATAATATAATACATTAACACTAACCTCAAACCATCATCTTGTTTCTATTGCATGGAGAAAGTCTTTGTAAAAACCCTTAAAAAAATAGAACACTAAACCCATTAGCACTAATTTAACCGAATTTTACACACTGTTTTATATAAAATATTCTAAAAAGAATTAAAATACGTGAGCACTTTGAATCACCCATCGCGAACTCCACAATTAACGTGATAACGTCATTTCCATGACACCCTCAATTCGCTGTAAAAGTGCGTATCTTGTTCACTGGTACCTGTCACGGTGAAACAAAAAAGGATATAAAAACTTACCGCACCACTTCTTTATTGTTATTTATCTCTATATTTCCTTAGTAAACATTTGATTTTAAATGAAATCAGTTGGCTTAGCATTAAATATTCTCAGTGCTGCCAACATCATAGTTTTGAATTAACAATAAATCGCCGTGTGTTTAGTGGTTGACGGGTTAAACGACGTTATTTTCGTGTGTGTTTTTATTAAATTTATTGTGAAAGAAGTGTTATAAAGTGAAAGTTATTTAATTCTGTTGTGATTAGACTTTGTAGTGTTATTGGGACAGTAATGATGTATATGGTTAACCAGGATTTCGATACAAATGCTACAACGATAAGGTAAGATTTATGATGGTGGTTTTCATGCACTTCTATTATTATATTTCTATGTTTAAATATGCATTACATGGAGAAGTTTTGGTTGTTTATTTGTGCTACAATAGCGAATGATCATATTTATACCTACGATTTGCCTAATGGGCACCTTTGCCGCGAAATATTTAAATTAAGATATGACGTTAACACCTATGTAGGTACGTACTTGTTCCACGTGTTAACTGTTACCGTATTATTAAAAATAGTCTGGACGTAGCAAGTGCATTATGGTAGTGAATTTTCATTTAAATGTTTTTTATAGCAAATATCTGTTTTTTTTTTAAGAAAGCAGGCATCAAATTTGGTAACCAGTATAACGTATATAGTAAAAATAATGTGCCATGTTTTTTCAAAATAACTTTAATTGTTTGAAAATGTACAAAATTTCCGAAAGTAAACTTAAAGTGTTCCCGAAAAAAACTTGTTTCTCGGTCAACCTTATCTATTGAGCAAATTGAGCTATTCAAATGTGAAGCATTTAATCAAAATTCGCTACCATAACGGACTTGCTGCGTCCCGAATTTCTTTTCTTACAAACATGCATTATATTCAGATGAAAAATGCAAAAATTCAATAACATAAGGCGTGTTCGACTAAAAAAAAAAAGGAAAATTTATATCACCAACGACTTATGGACCATCCTGTAATTGAAGAAATATTTTTTAAGATGTAGCTCAAGACACCCTATAATTAATGTATACAATCTTTTTCATATCTTGTATAATAACAGATATATTGAGCTTTATTGATTTTTCACGAAAATTCGACAAAAATTATATAATATTAAACGATAAACTCTATAGCTAAGACTACTGCCAAAGCAGCAGAGAAAGGGTCTATTTGAAATGAATTTTCTGGAATATTTTAGTAAAATGAAGGACAATGACGGTTGAACTAAAACTTCAGGGTTTGTAAAACATTCTTCTTAAAACATTTTCTTTCCATAGCCCGTATCAGATTCAGGTTCTTCGCCTAAATGTTGCCAATTTTGACGTTTTAAATCACAAATTTGACGTTTTGGGGAAAACCCCAATTTACTTTTCTTTAAATGCCTATAACTTTTTGCCTTTTACTCTATAGAGCTAAATTTTGGAAAGTAATTTATCTATAACGCGCGTACCAAATTTGGTTTCCCTTACCTTGTTATTTCCCGAGATATAATTGTTTTTCGAAAGAAATGCCAAATTTAATAAAAATCGGCCCATAATTTTTTGAGTTATTGGTGTGATACATACAATATATATATATATATATATATATATATATATATATATATATATATATATATATATATATATATATATATATATATATACCACATACGCGTCGGTCTCTCTAATGGACGCAGTCTTCGAGGCCTCTGAAGACCCTGCATATGCTAGAAAAAAACGGAATTTGTAAATTCGAACAGGTTTTATTAGAGAGACCGACGCGTATGTGGTGCCCCACCCTGTATATATAACCATATAAAAATTGAAACTGAGCCCGGATATGTGTTCTAGGGGACCTAATTAGCACTCCCTTGAAAAAAAAATTCAAAATTCAAAAGTCGGGATCTCTTCATTAGTGAATTTTTTTAAGAAAATTGACTAAAAGGCAAAATTTCTGATTAGCTCAGATATTCATAAGTACAAAACCGGAAAAAAAGATATTTTCCGCCTAAACAAATATCAGTATGTTTAGTCATTTTGTTACAGAAAATGTTCATTAAAAAATTCACTACTGAGGAGATCCCGACTTTTTAATTTTGACAAAAAAATTCAAATAAACACGAAATATATATATATATATATATATATATATATATATATATATATATATATATATATATATATATATATATATATATATATGTATGTATGTCTGTATGTATGTATCACACCGATAACTCAAAAAATTATGTATTTTTTCTCGGAAACATTTTGAGTTTCAGAAAATTTTTGTACATTTTGAAACAATACGTTATTTTGAGAGAATATGGTACATTCTTTCTACTAAATATGTTATACGGGTAACCAAATTGATGTCTGCTTGCATTAGAGAGACATATTTGTTATTAAAAACGTTTTTTATGAAAAATCACTTTCAAACATACTTGCTCCGTTCAGAGTTTTTTTTTTGTATATATTTATTTATTATAAAAATGTCTGTTAATCTTAGTCACTTGATATATTTGAGTTGTTGATCTAATAGGGCAAGCGCTAAGTCAAAGGGTTGCTAACAGTGTTAAGTATTCCACTGGGTAGAAACGAAAGCAGAGATTAAATAAAACCTTTGAAGTAACTGGTACAGAAATCACTCGATAACTTTTTCAACGACTAGCTAGAAGTGGATGTAACGTTCATCGCTTCCATTATTATCAGATACTTCTGACGTATTACTACCCCTATTTATGTGTGAATGTATGCGTATGTATGTATATAAGTAGGTGCATGTATGTGTGTGTATGTATGTGTGTGCGTTGTATGAAGTATCGTTGAACAGAAAAGTCACAAATCAGATTCGTGTCCCACACTTAAAAGGACAACGCACCGCCGCCCTCATGAACGTTGGGGTAGATTTCCACTGAGAATTGGACATTATCACGTTTTCAGAGAAAGTAACATATAATCAGATCATCGTTGTACGTTGAAAGAACTTGCTCACATGTTTAAATGGAAAAATATTTCATATAGTGAAAGTACGAGTTCGCCGGCTCGTATATGAATATGACTTGAATTATCTTTTTTCCTTCAAAGTCTATACGATTTAAAACTAAAATTTTAAAAACATAATGTTACCAGCCCATTAAGTTTCTAATGAAATAGACTGGTCCAGTTCTAAATTGGTTTTTATATCCACTAAAAAAATTGCGCTGAATTACTTCGATCCCACCCAATAATCAAATATCAGCTTCAACTGGATTTAAAAAAAAATGCGTTACGAGGATATATTAATATCTAATTAGCTTAGAGACTCTCTAGTACGCAAAAACTGAATTTACTAGCTACGGTAACAGCTATGATGTTTTATAAATAATCTATCAAAGTTGATATCCAAAACTTGAATAGTAACAAAAGCTCGGCATGTCTGTGAAGGCGCAAAATTTTGATTGACAAAATAGAAAGAGGAGATATTTTAAATAGTTTTGAAAATCAAACCACACAAATTAACAAATATTTATTAGTAAATTCTCATTAAAAAAATTCACGATGGTGAGATCTTAGGAAACTTTCTGGATTTCGGAATTTTTGTTATTGATAAATATTAATGTCTTATCGAATTTTTCCTAAAACGAAAAATTCACTAATGAGGAGATTTGTGTTGGATAACTTCGTTAGTCAGGAAAGTTGGAGCAGTTTTCCGGGAAAATTTTGGGTTTTCTCTAGTAAAATTGTATTGTATCTCCGAAAATAAAAACGTTATGAGAACCAAATTTGGCACACACGTGCCTACTATGAAGCTTGCCCTACATGCCAAAATTCAAATCTCAAATTAAAAGAAAAAAAGTTATAGGCATTTAAAGATAAAAAAATTGGGTGCCACACTGTTGATCAGAGGTAAGCACAAGAACAAAATATTTTGTGGTTAACAAAAACAATTGAATCTTACATACAAGGGTTAAGGTTAAGTTTTCTTGGCGCAAAATGGTCAAGAAGTAGCAGAAAAAATATTTTGAAAATGTTACATTTTTTGCCTAAAACGTCAAAATCACGATTTGAAACGTCAAAATTTGCAATTTTCAGATAAGTAGTCTATAACAAATACGGATTACGTAGAAGAAATGTCGTTTTGCAAAGCCTTAAGTTTCATCTTCAACGATAATTACCTCATCATCTTACTAAAATATTTTCGGAAAATGAATTTCAAATCGACCCTCTTTCTGATGCTGTGGCAGTAGTTTCAGCTTTAGAGTTTATGGTTTAATACTCTATCATTTATGCAAATTTTCGTAAAAAAATTCGTTAGTTGGAAGACCCCAACTTATGAATTTTGAAAAGATTTCTTCAAATGAACGCGAACTAGAACCCCTAAAACCCATATACGGGGTCAATTTTGGTTTTTGTCTGTTTAGTTATATACAGGCTGACGCATTTCTACGATAAAGCTCAATATATCCCTTATTATACAAGATATGGGAAAAATTATATACGCTAATTATAGGGTGTCTCGAGCTGCATTTTATAAACATATTTTGACAGTAACAGGCTGGTCCATAAGTCGTTGATAATACACATTCTCTTTTAATGAATTTTCTTTATAAAAAAAAAAAATCACTAATGAGATCGTGACCTTTGAATTTTGAACAAATTTCTTCAAATGAGCGCTATTTAGGACCCCTGGAACCCAAATCCGAGGTCGGCTTCAAACTTTATATGTATATATATATATATATATATATATATATATATATATATATATATATATATATATATATATATATATATATATATAATTTCAACAACACACCACGAGGGCTTACAGCCTAAATACTATCGTACCGTGGGTGTCGACAAGGAGGAAAGAGGCAACTTGTTAATTCTGGACTTGGAGGTCGGGGGGAATTCCACAACTTGGAAGTCCTCGGGACAAAAGAGCGGGCATAACAAGATGTTCTATGCCTGGTGACCTGGACAGTAAAAGGGTGCATTCGCTCTGTTCCCCTGGTAGATCTGTTGGGGGAACTATGGAAGAAAGTTCATCTGAGCAGTGATCGTGCAGATATCTATAAAAGAGAGAGAGATATCACCAACGGCACGTCGGTGGGCAAGGGATGGCAGCCTTTGGGTCACCGATGAGACGTATATATCTCTTCCTGAATGGAGTCCAGGGAGCAGTATTCGAGGTTTGGTCTTATTTGTGAAGTATATAGGGTATAGAGATTAGCTAGTGAAAAGTATTTGAGAGCCAGAAAGGGGAAACCTAATTTCTTAGCAGCCGCTTCTGCAATTGATGTGACATGTTGATGCCAATTGAGATTTTGGTCCACAGAAATGCCAACAAGTGAAAAAGACTCATTACTTTGAATAACTTGGTTGTTTATTGTGATGGGTCAAGGTTTAGTGTATCTCTTATGAGAAGCAAGACTGTGATTTGGTGGGGTTGAATTGTACAAGATTTCTACTTCCCCAGTCTAGAATTTTTTGGAGATCCACGGAGACAAAACGCTCCATGAGTCTCATCTATTTGGGCTAAAGGGACAGGCTTAGAATATTGTATATTTAAGTGGAGGGTGCTGTCGTCCGCGTAACTGTAAACTGGGTTGGATGTGCTAGAGCGGAGGTCATTGACGTGGAGAAGAAACAAAGTAGGGCTAAAGCTGAACCTTAAAGAACTCCTGCATTAATTGGATACAGTTTATAGGAATGGCCATCCACGACAACAGAAATGCTCCGGTTGGAGAGGAAATTTTCTGTCCACGTACAGAGTTTTGGTGGTAGGCCATAGGCCGGTGGTTTATTAAGCAGCGCTGCGTGCCAGACCTAGTCGAATGCTTTGGATATGTCTAGAGCGACAATCTAGGATGCACCGTGTAGTTCCATAGACTTGTTCCAAGAATGGGTGACAAAGGAAAGGAGGTCGGCAGTTGATCTGCGCTGACGGAATCCATTCTGCCTGTCTTGGATTAGAATGTGTTTTTCAAGAAATTTTAGTAATTCGGTGTTTATATACTTTTCCATCACTTTAGAGACGACTGAAAGGAGAGGAATAGGCCTGTAGTTGCTAGGACGCGCTTTGGATCCTTTCTTGGGGATGGGTTGTACTGGAGCAGTTTTCCAGTTACTAGGGAATATGCCTCTATTGTAGGATGTATGAAACAGACAAGTCAGGACAGGAGCAAGTTCCGGTGCGCATTTTTTGAGAACAATTGCTGGGATATCGTCAAGCCCAGAGGCTTTCCTGGTATTAAGAGAATCTTTCGTACCTTTTTAGTTTTGAAAGCGATATCCGTCATTTTATGCACGACATTGGGGACTGTTGGTGGTTGAACATTTGGTGGTGGGTTGAGAGTAGAATTGCCGGCGAACAACGAGGCAAAAAGTTCAGTCTTGCTCAGGGCGGTAAAAACAATTTCATCCCCTGAGACAAGAGGTGGAAAAGTGTTTTTGCAGAAATTATTCCCAATAGATTTAGCAAGAGTCCAGAAAGGTTTGCTGCCGCTGGATCTTAAGAGGACTTTGTTTTGGATGTGGTTATTGAACGAGTTTTTTGCCTCGGAAAGAATGCGTACATAGCGGTTTCTTGTCGTTAAATGCTTGACGGTTTTCTTGACTGAGATTGTGTAGAAATTTTGTGTGAGCTTTGACCTTTTCAAGTCTGGCCTTGCCACAGGATTTGGAGAACCAGTGCTTTTGAGTGGCTGCAGAGGTTTCCTGTGTACGTGGAATAAATAATTCCATGCCAGCTTGGATAATTCGGTGACGTTTTGTGAGATATCAGAGGGGTGAGGATGAAAGAAGCAGCCAGACGCCCATGGAAATGAGGAAAAGTAATCTTGCATTTCGTTCTAGTTTGCGTGTGACCTCGGGTTGCATTTCACAGGAAACAGTGACCATGCCGTGGTCTGAGCGACCCAGTGGGGCGGTGACTGGTATCTTATAGCAGTCAGGATTTGTAGTAAGAAGAGATCAAGGGGATTTGAGCTGTGTGTTGAGATGCGAGGAAAGTAAGTAGGTTGCTGAACCATATTGTCTAAAGAATTGTTGACTGCAAAAGCCTCCGCTGCGTTTCCTTGTGGATCGGTTTTTGAAGATCCTAGTCATTCCTTATTATGGACATTGAAGTCACCAAGAATAGTGACCTCGGAGGAAGGATATCCAAAAATCAGATGGAAGGTTTTTTTAGAAAGGTCATCAAAGAGCTGAACAAAGTTGTTGTCAGAAGGTGATCGGTAAATGCAACAGATGAATTTAGTTGCAGCCCTGTGAGAGAGTTTTCTCCATAGTATGTCTTTTCTTCCAGCTTCTAAATTGGGGAGTCTGGTGCAGGGTAGATTGCACGGTAGATTGATATATATATATATATATATATATATATATATATATATATATATATATATATATATATATATATATATATATATATATATATATATATGTTTATATATTTATATGTCACACCGATAACTCAAAAAATAATGGACCGATTTTGATAAAACTTGGTGAGTACCTTCCTTTCGCAAGTGGCTTGGATAAGTAAACCACTCTAAAGAAAATGCACCCATGTATTAATGACCGGATTATAACCGTTTTTGGCCGGTTTATTTTCATAACAAAAGGCACAATAAATTTCATTTAAAATAAGAAAACACCATGAAATCAATACCTACTAAATGAGTAAAATTTTTCCACGAAAATTCACTAAAACGAAAATCAAGTAAGAGAAAATTGTGATGGAACCTGTTTTACAATTGTGTTCCTGTCTACTTTTATTGAAAATATTCATGAACAGGAAAGATCATCATTAATGAAAAAATAAAACAGGGTAGGTATAATTTTGTCAAATATTTTATTTTCATCAATGATTTATGTAAATATCAAATAACCTATATACACTTTTGTAAACACTACCACAAATACTGTACAAACATTATCAACTTATAATTAAGTATCATTTAATTAACCTATATACATTACATTATTTATCACTCATTAATAATATGTAATTAGTAGTATCGTTACAATATTATATATATATATATATATATATATATATATATATATATATATATTACATAAAACTTATGATGCACGGAATTGAGCGATTGTAAATTACAAAAGATATGAGGAACTTCAAATCAAATTGTTTGAATATTTTATTGAGTGAAGGTAGCATATTATTTTATAGAAAAAAGATGAGGTACTGATCAGTTTTAAAAGAGCTTGAACTGGCGGCAGTGGTTTAAAACACAGAATATGCCTAAAATACTGTATTTTCAGCTTTATCTCGAATATACAAGCGAAGATACCGAGTCTTTTTGTGTTATAATGTTAATGTTTACACTTGGTTATTAAATGAAAAATTATCATTGTAACCGAAGAATAATGAATATGTTTTATTTTTAAGCATTAACATAACCAAATTATTCTTACCAACGAGAGACTTGACTTAATAAAACAAACTGTTATTTTACTTCATGAATAGCAAAATTTATGGCAACAATTAAAACAGCAATATTAATAATTTAGAAAAATTAAACCTCATCTATTATTGTCGTTAATTATTTAAATAAATATATAAAAACTCAAGTGGTTTGCTATACTTAACGCTCGGTCAGTCGTCTGAAAAACACAAGAAATTAAACAATAAAAATACACAAGAACAAACATTATACAGATTTTTAAGAAAAATGTGCCCAAAGTGCATATGTAAATAATGAACAGAAAAAATATTTGCAAGAATTTGTAAAATAATCTTTAAAAAAATTTACTTATCAAATGTCTAAAATTCTATAAAAGTTTCGAGTTTTTCTAATTTCTATAAAGTAAAAAATCATGGGTTCTGTGATGGTCTCTTAATTTTGATTAAGACTCAGGATCTTAGAAGAACAATCTAAGTTAAATAACAAAAGAAATAAAAAAATCGTATTAAAAAATACTACACAATCCAATAAATAAAATAATACACACGCAAGAATAAAAGACAGCCATGGATACAAATCAAATCGTATCTCTTTTAAATATGACTCACCTATGAGAACACCAAACTTATCTGAAAGACTGTTATTAAAATTTACTCAAAGTTTCTAGTTGGTCTATTTTCAATAAAGTAAAAAATCATGGGTTCTTTGATAGTCTATTGTTTTCCAGATAGGACTAATGATCTTAAAAGTAGCAAAATGCTCCATGGCAAATAAAAACAGTTCATAACTTTTTAAGCTATCTAAAGAAATATTAATATTGAAAAGACATAAAAAAAATATTAAAAATTGCACTAAAAGGAATTAAAATTATCACATTAAGGTTTCATTTTACAAATATAAAATAATAAATTCTATATGTAGAACAATGTACAGTTGTCCAGGAGCAGAATGGATTGGAGAAAATTTTGTTATTTATTCTTACACATACACATAAGAATTTGAAAAAACTTTTGCCTGTTATCTCTGGACCCTGGACATCGTATATATAATTTTGAAAGAATGTCCCAAAACTTAGTATTTAGCTAAATATCAATTGGTATAAGCCAGTTTATAAAAAATCTCTGAAAATAAAGCACTCTACATCGCCTGACTTGTTCTAGTAATTGAGTAATTCACTTTGTTTTCTATAATTTTCAAAAGACTTTATACAGAAACTTGTTTAAGGTAGGTGATAATTAAATTTAAATAGCAAAGAAATACCTACTAAAAAAGTTATACTGGTCAAATAATTTTACCGTTTTTTTTGTCTACTAAATGCTACGAGAAAAAATGTATGACTTTTTTAACAAATTGTAGAACAAGTTATACCTACTACGTAACATAAAGGTTTTTGAGACATCTCCGATTAAGAAAGTAAGAAAATAGAACATACCTACCTAAACGATTTGAAAACATTTTGGGCATTTATAAATACATAATTGAGAAACGAAACGTTTATAATTACATTATAAATATCCTATACAATATTGCATTACAGAGACTTATCACCTAGAATATTGAGCTTGAAATCCTGCAGTCAACTACGTAATATTCAGGAAGCACCTCCAGAGTCGGAAGTGTTCCCTGTATTATTAACAGGTTCTGGAGATCCGGAGGTGTTGTGGCAGTGGCTGCAGTGAAGACAGACAGTGCAGGTACCGAGTTTTTTAGCCAGGATAGATTTCAGTTTCAGTGCAGGTCCCAGTTTCATATTCATCGTTGTAGTTAGGTGCTCTTCTGTGAGCAGGGGAAGCCCTGCGCCATCTATCCTCTGATTGCGGAAGTTCTGCAATACAAAAGAAAGCTTCGTTACTCAATGTGAACTAGAACATTACATAAGTTTAGTCTATGGTAAATCGAGCTCCGAAGAAATGAAATACTATCAACTGATGCTAGAGTTCGCACCATACACGATCAGGATATTTAATTGATAATCAAAAGTGACGCAGCATGTGAGTCATGGTATCGAATTTCATAAAACTTTTTACTTTTCAAACGGGTTAGTTGAGCAGAGTTATTTAAAATTGGAAATGTTAAAACAAAATATTCATTGTATCTTGTTTCTTTAACATCATCTTAATTCCGCGAATGTAGACAATCACGAACGCCAGGGGCAGTTTCATCACACGATACTGGAAATTTTGACCAATCCCCTTCCATTTTGCAAGGAGGATAGGGGTCGTAAACGTGCCCAACATGCATTGGACCATTGCATGGTCCATGAGGCCGGAGCTTATCCAAAGGGCAGACCGTGCAGACACTCAACTTGCTCAAACACAATGCCACAACACCTGTGGATCTTAATTGTACAGTATGTACTGAAAATGGAATGGCACTTCTACTGGGAATTGAACCTACGACCTTCAGTAGTATGCCGTACTGACGAGCTCTAATTAGAGCGAAACCGGTTATAATTGTGGCGAGAGTGCATCTAGCCTTGCATACTTTGTCCCTCTATTAGGGTAGAAATGGGCCAGGGCTGACAATTTACTAAATTGTTAGTTGGTTGTGCACAGTCTCTGTTTTTAACACTTTGTGTTATTTGGAGCTGGCGTGACAACATACTACCTGGTTCCGCAACGAGGTGGCGGCACGTTGCTTCGTGTCTCACCACTCACTTAGTGTTGAAACGCTGGCTACTATAGCCGTATTACTTTATAGGTGTATTTTCGCAGCAATTAGTATACCGTACTGACGAGCTCTAATTAGTGCGAAACCGGTCTACGGTTCTAATTGTGGCGAGAATACATCTGGCCTTACATAGCGCTATATATATATTCCTCGTTGTTAAAAAAGGAAAAATATAAAGTTGAATAGAACAAACAAAGATGGACATATTAAATAATTTTGGTCCGTAATGTTTCTTAACAAAATCATGTCTCTATTTCAGTAACATTTCATATTGCATTGATGAAAAAAAATTTAGATACCTTGGTTTATAAAAACAGCTACAGGGATAATAATAATTTAAACTTCTTTTTTAAGCCTAAAAATAATGTTACTTCCACGTCATCAATACGTGTGGAAGTGTGGCCTCAACTTTTTTTTTTGCTTAAACGCCCTAAAGAGTGTCAAAACATATAGAAAACATGATTTGAGAATGACATTTTTTTGTCTGTCGGCATGTACGTCTGTCTGTTAATAGACGCAACGAACCAGACGAACGAATTATTGGGATTATTTTTGGGTAAAAATTGCTCCAGAGGGTAGGGGATGAATGGTGGATGATTTGGTAAAAATTGACATTTTTTTTTGTTAAAACTGGAGTAATATAACGTTTTAGGGCTTGTTTCTTGGAAAACTTTTAATTTCATCAAACATACGGTATGCTGTGCTGAAATTAAATAATGGGTTGAATGTCTGGGGGTGAAATATCGGTCACAGAAATTTTGAATATTTTTCTTTTTTAAAACGGGGTGAAAACTCTCAAAACATATAGAAAACTGAAACGAATTGAGATATCCTGTTCAAATTTGGTATCCAGTTAGCACCCGACAAAGCAACGCTTCGAATTGTTTTTGAGTAACATCGCTCCAAGGGGTTGGGAATATTAAGGTTGATTTGGTGAAAATTGACATTTTTTTGCTAAAACTCGAGTAATATACCGTTTCAGAAATTTATGGGTACAGGAATACGAATAGTTTTTTGTGGTCGAGTCATGGATCCTCAATTAATTTCATAAGAATGTCTTTCTGGGGAGAGTAGATTCTCACAGCTATGTGAAAGTTATGATTTCATTTGCAGCACTATTTTCACTTTATGTAAGTTCAACATCTTTTCCTAGATTTCAAGAACCAGTATATTTTGGTAAAAACAAGGCTTAAACGGGAAGTGTAACAAATATCAACACAACACTTTTAATCTGGTTGAAGTTGAAGCTTAAGCTTTGGTGGTGAGTTGACCTATTATAAACGAACTGTGATATAAAACCAAGCAACATTTTAAAATGAAAATAGTCATAAAAATAACTAACATTACCACTGGTCTATGAACGAACAAAAGAAGAGACTTTATAATATGACATATAACCGAATGTAGGCTACTTAAATTAAATGAATAGGCACAAGAATGTTATACTTTAACTCTGATGAGACCAATGTAATCACATGAACATACAGAATGAACATATTTTCTTTTGCTGTAGGTAGGTATGTAAAAAAAGAGAACGCCAAGCAAATATTACACCATTCACAACTCACACTAATAATCAATATCTCATTAGACTCGGTATTATAAAAAACGAACTGTAATTTGGATAAAGAGAATAAAATTACCACTAGAGACCAATGGGCGAAGATAATCTTGCTCGTGTTACGACCAAACTGCTTATGTAAAAGAAACCCAAAATGTTAATCTAGAATAGCGGGCACATCATGCGAACAGTAAGAAGAAGCACCAGACTCGTGCAGGGATCTAATGTTATTAGGAAGAGAGCTAATTAGAACCGGGCAAAGTGAAGAAGAGCAGCAGAAAGTAGCAAGCAAATGTGCGAGTAGCTCTGTAGCTGAAGAATGTATGTTGTATTATCCAGAGGAGAGAAGAAGAGTGACATGACGTGGCAGAAGAGAAGTAGCAGCACGAGCACGAGCTGCAGTGAATGGCATGTGCTCCAGTTGAGCCGGAGCTGGTGCGTGCAGGAAGAACACGCGACCATTATATTAAGGCCCGTGCCCTCGTCGTGTGGTACTTACTACAAGACCCATGCACCACATCCATTCTCTTTCTCTCACAAACATTCACACGTGCCTTACTTTTTAATAAATTATTTAGTGCTTACACATCAAGTTGTGTAATTACCTGTATAGCAATATTGTTACACATATTAAAGTATGCAAATCGGCTACCATAACATACCTACCAGGATTTTTTGTTATCTGGTTAATTTACTAAGAAAAAAAGCCTGGACGCCGCAAGTGCGTTATGGTAGTGAATTTTCATAGAAATGATCTGGCACAAAATATTTTATAACTTTTTTTTTCTTGTAACATAGAAATCTAAATTTTGGTTTATAGTTTGCTTTTTATATCGTAAACCTACCTACCAAATTTGGTTATCATAGATATTTTATTTTTTAATATAAAAATTTTTTTTCAAATGAAAACTCAAAATTTTTCCGGAAAACCTCGTCCGATTTTTTTGATTAACGAACTTGTCAAAGCCTTTTACAAAAGGAAGGTACGTGCCAAATTTTATTAAAATCGGCTAATTACTTTTTGAGATAATAATTTTTTTCGAATGAAAACTCAAAATTTTCCCGGAAAACCTCGTCCGATTTTCCTGACTAACAAACTTATCCAAGCTATTTACAAAAGAAAAGTACATGCCAAATTTTATCACAATCGGCCCATTATTTTTTGAGTTATCGGTGTGATACATATATATATATATATATATATATATATATATATATATATATATATATATATATATATATATATATATATATATATATATATATATATATATATATATATATATATATATATATATATATATATATATATATATATATATATATATATAAACATATAAAAATTGAAACTGACCCCGGATATGGGTTCTAGGGGTCCTAGTTCGCGCTCATTTGAAGAAATTTTTTCAAAATTCAAAAGTCGAGATCTCCTCATTAGTGAATTTTTTCTAAGAAAATTCACTAAAAAACACTGACAAATGTAACATGTAATAGTAGGAAAAATTTGGAGCTTGTGTTCAATTATTACTTCCACATCGTCACAACGTGTGGAAGTATCGCATCGGCGACAAAAATTTCAACTTTTTTTTTCGCTAAAAACTCAAATCATATATAAAACATGATTTGGGAACGAAAATTTGATTGTCTGTCGGTCTGTATGTCTGTCTGTTTGTAGCCACGATAACTTTAGAACGAATTGAGATATCGTCTTCAAATTTGGTATACAGTTAGCACCCGACAAACGAACGGTTCGGATTGTTTTAGGGTAAAATCGCTTTAAGGGGTAGAGGATGAATGGGGGTGATTTGGTGACAGAGAGCGTCTTCCTACTTATGCATATCGCAGGCTCTGGGCCACAGAACGGCCGCCGGGAACCAAGCCTAGCGAAATTATTCGCCACCTCATTCCCCGCGACGCCACAGTGTCCCGGAACCCACACCAGTTGCATCTCCTTTGCCTTGCTAGTCCTTTGAGGGCGTCAGCACAATCCTGATCCAGTGTTGACCTGATTCTCGCCGCGCAGAATGCCCGGAGGACAGCGTGGCTATCCAAGCAAATGTACACATATTTCTCGGGGATCCTTCTCACATCCTGTCTATTGGCCACAGACAGGATAGCGTACACCTCTTTTTCGAATGCCGTGGTATATGCGCCAAGAGCATAACTCTCGCGCACCCCCAGGCCTTCTATGTATATTCCCGCCCCGGAGGATCGACGCAGCTGCTAGATGGTTGCTACTCCCTTCCTCACTACTCGTTCTATTTGCGATCCCCATGTTAGTTTGGAGTCCAGGATCACCCCCAGATCTTTGACCTCCCGCTAAGCAAAAGGTTTTCCAAACATCACGGGCGCCCTGAACCCCTCTACATTCCTCTTCTTGGTGAATAGAATCATATCCGTCTTCACTGGGTTTGCGGAGAGTCCCAGCTCACCACACCACCTTTCAGTTATGCTACAGGCAGCTTGCATGCACTCACAGACGACGCCGAGGAATTTGCCGGTGACTAAGACCAGCCCATCATCAGCGTACGTCTGAGCGTAGAAGCCATTCTCGGAGAGCCGCTCCAAGAGGCCGTCCATGACCTGACACCATAGATGTGGCGAAACGCAGCTGCCCTGAGGACAGCCGCCCGTCGCCCCAACGTCCCGTCCTCAGCCCCTCAAGGTCAGCGAAACTCTCCTCTCCTCCAGCATGTTCGCCACCCAGATTATTAGGGACCTCGGCGTTCCCCTATCCTGTAGGGCGGCACAGACCGTATCTGTCCTTGCCTTATAAAAGGCCCCCTCCACATCGAAGAACACAGCTGATGTGCTCTCCCCGTAGTGTAGAGCCCTTTCCACCTTCCGCGTCACAGCGTGCAGCGCTGTCTCCGTCGATTTCCCCCGCTGGTACGCGTGCTCGCCTTTATGGAAGGGGTGATCCTTGAGGATCCCTTCCAACATAAACCTATCTACTAACTTTTCCACTGCCTTAAACAGGAAGGATGTTAGGCTAATCAGCCTGTACGCCTTGGCCAGCGTGTAGTCCTCCCTTCCCCGTTTGGGAATGAAGACCCCCCCTAATCCGGCGCCAGGCCTTTGGGACGTAGCCCCACGCCAGGCTGGCCCGGAAAACCTACCTTATGTTGGAAAGCAGTATATCCAGGCCCCTCTGGAGCAGGGAAGGAAAAATCCCATCACAGCCTGCGGGCTTGAATGGAGCGAACTCGTTCACCGCCCAGGTTATAGAGCCATCTGTGACCACCCCCTCCGCCAGCTGTACAACAATGTTCTTATTTAAACTATTTTAAAGAGCCTCATTTGACACCCGTTTTGGAGCACCATTCAACAACACCGTTTGGTGCCCTATTCAATAACACCCGCCTGGAGCACCATTTAACAACACCGTTTGAAGAGCCCCATGTGACACCATTGTTTGGGCAGCCCCATTTAACGTTAGTCGTCTGGAGTGCCTCATCCAACATCAAAACTATTGAAGGTCTCGTTTAGCATCTTTATGGCAGCCCCTTCGATGCCCTGCCATGGGGATCCCCTTCGGGGTCAACCCAGTGGTTAGGACAGTCCTGGGTGGTCCCCACAATATATCCAGAGGTTTCGCTAGCCCTGAGTAGCCTCAGGTCCTCTCATATTCAGTTGATCCAAGGAACACCACAGAAGGCACCATAGTTAAGTAGGTACATGTGACCTCTCTAATCTTTCTTTAAATTCACACATTTAATTCATACTGCTTCAGCCTACCACAATAACTTACAATCATTTTGTCCTATATAAATTAATTATTTATTAATAAACGAAGTTAACCGACTCTCGATTTTTAGTGAATTTTTATTTTAAAAAAATCACAAATAGAGAGGTATCGATGGTGAGACTTTGCACAAATTCTTTCAAATGAGTGCGAACTAGGACCCCTAGAACCCATATATATATATATATATATATATATATATATATATATATATATATATATATATATATATATATATATATATATATATATATATATATATATATATATATATATATATATATATATATATATATATATATATATATATATATATATAACTCAAAAAATAATTAACCGATATCGATGAAACTTGGCAAGTGCCTTTCTTTTATTAATGGCTTGGATGAGTTCGTTAGTCAGAAAAATCGGACGGGGTTTTCCGGGAAAATTTTGAGTTTTCTTTCGAAAAAAATTTTTTTCTCCGAAAATTACAAAGTTATTTTAATGGAAATTTTGTGGATATATTGCCTTAGGAAAGACCTTACTACGTATTAAAATTAAACTCTCTAAGTTTATAGAAAATTGAGTTATTTAAATTTGAAGCATTTAATAAAAATTCACTACCATAACGCACTTGCTGCGTCCCGAGTTTTTTATTTGTATGTTTGACACCACCCAAATTATAAGGTACGATAATATTTTTGTCAGAATTGCATTAGATCTCATGTTCTGCCCTGAGCAACCATATAATTTTCTTTTAAATTTTAATAAATCATTTTGTTATTAAATTTTATATAAAATAGCATTAATTAATGTTATAAATTAGTACAATTCTTAGTAATCTATTTAATTAAATCTATGTTGCACGCTAAGTCTCAAAATACATATTTGTTTTAAAACTGCTGCAACCAGGAATCCTATTAGGATTTCAATAAATATTAAAATTTGTAAAGACAATTACAATTTGTAATAATCTAGATGTCCACAGATTGCATAACAAGCCATACGTCAATATTGTAGCTGTCGCCTTAGACTCCAAACAAAAATAATTTAAAATAATTAATATTGAGCACAAACAACGGCAACAACTAATTACCTCGATCTTATCTAGGAGACATAGAAATAATTTATGTTGCTGTTGTTTAAATTAAAATATGTCGGACAATGAGTTAGCGAGGGGGCAATGCGGGCAGCCCGAGGGCAACCTATTGAACTGCTTTATATGTAACATCCAGCTTATAGTTATCTGTCATCTCTGTTATGCCATATTTTATGCATAATTCAAGGCGCCCACGTTCTTACATTCAGATAACACGTGCCGGAGTCTTCAGGAGGAACAGAGATTACAACAATTACAATGGCATCTCAAAAATCTAGTAGACATTGTCTTATAAGCATAGATGATGAACACAGATAGACTTCAGGACATTCTAATAAATAACTAAATGAAAACACCTTTGATTTTAAGTTGGATGTAAATTATGGGGCCAAAGAAAGAGATCTTCAATGAAGGAGAAAAGGTACGTATGCAGTTTGAGATTTGACCTCTTTTAACTAAATCATCAAAATTTATATGAGGCTTTATTATCGCAAACATGTCTGCATCTCCCTCTCCCTATCTCTTTCTCTCTACATCTCTTTTTAATGTTTCTATTCAATTCGTTATACGATAAGCTTCCGCACATCATTAATTGACAATACACTATTCGGCAATATCTTAGATAAATGTAATAGCATGCGGTCAGGGTAATAGAGGAAAAATCAGGATTTTTTTCCTATTTGTCAACAAAATATAATACGGGGGTGATTCCATATCCAGGTCTCCAAAGCGCTGGGGACGCGCATATCATGGTTACACTGATGTGTTTCTTGCTTCGTCTGCTCCCAAACAAGCCATCGCTCAACCCGATGTGCTGTTAACCTTTGGTGATTTTCCACTATCTGCTAAATTTACATCACATTTAGTGATTTAGACTAAATAAATGCTCAAAATTCAGTGATTTTTATAGTATCAAATTAGATTCCTTATTATATATATATATATATATATATATATATATATATATATATATATATATATATATATACATACATACATATATATATATATATATATATATATATATATATATATATATATATATATATATATATATATATATATATATATATATATATATATATATATATATATATACCCTCGTAAAATTAACAATTATGTTAGTAATATATTTTAACTGGACATTTCTATTTTGGATTTAATAGAGATGTCATTTAATTCGAATGCGGTTTTAGATAAACATAAAATCCGTTGGGCAGAGGTAAAATTAAAAGCGGATTCTTTTTTAAATGAGACACATGTCCACAAATCTACACGGAGAGCATCATGTACACACATACAAATGCAAACAAGTATAATATACTTATAAAAATGTTTGTAACACTCAAGACAGCAGGTAAAGCCATGGCAGTTTTATGACGTACTTAAAATCAACTATATAAGATTATCAGATCTGTTTATTACCTGCACATATGCGATAATTTACGACATCTATCTCTCTATCTGGGGCCATTGGATTCTATTACCCAAGGTTGCCAAACTTAATCATTCCTTTTACCTAAAACATTAGATTTGAACACTGATAAAGAATATGTGATGATCGGTCGTTGTCTTCGATGAAAGTAATAGTTACACGTTATTTACCAGACGCAAACGACGACATATCACAGAGGATGAAAGATGAGGGCTCTCAGTTGACTATGATTGAACCAAAATAAAATATATAGACCTACTATTTAAGGTCTAAAAAATAATTGTGCCTCAATATATTTAAACCCTTTACGTTCCGCACTTTGAAGGGGGCGTAAATCCAGCAGTCCTGTCCACTATCTAACGGAGGATTGTCAACTAGAAATAATTACACTTAAGCGCGGGCAAGCGTTCAAGATAAATATACTGAAACTTTGAAGAATAATAAAACCGCAACAAATCGAGGAAACACAGATGTAAAATACAGTCATAGAGAATATTTACAAACATGTTAAAAGCATTTATGTCGTCAAGAAGAGTCCGGTAAGCTGGCAACATAATATTCTGCTCTATACTATGTGTGCAACGGTAATCATATATTAGTTTTAGGTTCCCTGGCTGGCTGCAATAGTTGGCGCTCTGGTAAAGGTGCAGCACTATCCATCCTGAGGAAGGAGCGAGATAGTGGAGTGACTTTACGATGTCGTCTAGAAATTATCTAAAACGTGTTCATTATGCCGGCCAATTTGTACACGATTAAACGTTAAAACAGTTGTTTGCAGAGTTAACCGCGGATACCTCCTCCTAAGGTTACATCATCTTGTTTATGGTCCCTGTTGTCATTTGCATTAGGTGCACTATTACAGCACTCTACATCTACAACAGTATCTTCTATACCATATCACTCCGCTTTAGTTAGCTAGTTATGTCAGAGCCAGTCTATCTTAGCCGCTTTCTGAGTAAGTTGCGAAATTGCATAAAATTAATAAATAGATGGAGAAGCCTCAAACATTTATTTACCAATCTACAGAGCTCCATGCTTTCGCGAAGATCTTTCTATCCGAAATTTATATTAAACTGAACTTTCGGTTTCATGGGGAGATCTCTACTTTTAAAAAAAGTCCTCAAATAAATGCGAACTGGGCCCCTTAAGCCATATCCAGCGTCAGTTTCAATTGTTATATATATATATATATATATATATATATATATATATATATATATATATATATATATATATATATATTGGGTTTTATTTCAGAAGAGTTTAGTATCTCTGGAAATAATGAAGCTATCGCAACCAAATTTCGTACGCGTGTTTCTATCATAAAAATATTCTATATACCACAATTCATATCCCTGACCTAGAAAACAAATTTTAAGCGTCAAAATTGATAACTCTGGTAGTCTTGCTAATGCGTAATGTGCTTTGCGAGTGAAAAATATCACATAAAATTACTAAACAAGCTCCTAAATTTGTGTCTCAGCTGTTATTTTCCTTCATTTGATCAAAATATGTGCAAAAAATCTATTTCATAGAAAAATTGCTATAAATAATAAAGGCGATAGAAAATTAAGATACTAGGTTACATACACATTAGTACACTACATCTGTCATGTTAAGTGTAGCCCAGTGATAGAAGCGGTTGCCGTCAGATAAGATAGTCGAGTTCTAATCCTATAGTAGTGACTTACTTTTTCTTTACATTTTTTCAATATTTTTTTCATTTTACCGTTATCTGATAATATTGTGTCATTTCGATTATTTTTGTGCAAATTTTTGTATAGAAAAAAATCATTAAAGAGGAGATGAAAACTTTTAAGACTTAATTCGATTTGGATAACTAATCTGGTGTTGTGATTTGTTATTGTCCTAACTTGGTGAAACGGTCGCATACTTAATACAGCCGTAGAGACTTTTCCTGTGGTTTCACAAGTGCTTGTTTTTTTTGTCTCCAACCAATTTTGCTTTTTACGGCATCGTCAGGCAAAAGAAAAATGTGTCCGTGAAGCCACAGAAAAGTCTCAATATCTGTATTTAGATCAGATTGTATAATTTTTAGTGAATTTTCGTTAAAAAAGTAGATCGCGACTTTTGAATTTGGAAAAAAAAATCTAATGAGCGCGAACTAGGTCCCCTAGAATCCATATCCGGGGTTAGTTTTTGTTTTTATCTGTTTACATATATACAAGGTGACGTATTTCTACAGGAAAGCACAGTTATTATAAAGGATGCAAGAAAAAATTGTACATGTTAATTATAGGATCTTGAGCTGCACCTTATAGAATTATTTTTACAATTACGCCCATAAGTCGTTGGTGATACAAATTTTTTTTTTTAGATCGAACACCCCTTATATTCTTCTATTTTTCATCGAAACAATTCTAAATTGCATGTCCATAAGACCAAAAAAATTCTGGGCGCAGTAAGTGCGTTTTGGTAGCGAATTTTAATTAAATGCTTCAAATTCCAATAACTCAATTTGCTATTAACCCAGGGTTCGTTGGCTAGAAAACCAGTTATTTCAGCATCGTTTAAACTTTATTTTCGGATTTTTTTTTACATTTTCAAACAATACAGTTATTTTGATGAAGGATGGTACATTGTTGTTTTTACTATATAGGTGATACCGGTGACCAAAGGTGATGCCTGCTTTCAATACAAAAAAGACATATTTGCTATTAAAATCATTTTGATAAAAATCACTACCATAACGCACTTGCTGCATCCAGAGTTTATTTAATGTATTAATCCATTGTTATAAGTCAGCGACAAAATAGTAAAATAAAACACCACACATTGTTGTTTTTAGCGTGAATACGAATGTAAAATTCTGTCATTGTAAGGTAGGTACCGGTCGGCTAGATACACATACCAGTCGCTCTATAAAATGACAACCACATCAACTCGATATGAGGCTTATCGTGTTGTCGTGAACCCACTGGCATTGGCGTGGTATTGGTACCGTGTTCTGGTACATGTCGAGGAGCGTGAAAGATCTCTGACACGAACAATTGAACAAGCTAATGAATATTGAGTTAGTTCTAAACGACCTAGCAAGGGCGTTATATCCACACTGAAAACAATAACCAGCTCCACGAATCTAATGCATTATAATACCTTCCAACATCTGGCATCAACCTACGATATCATATTATAAAAGTGGCGGAGAAAAATACACTCTGTATAATCGAGTGACGACAAAAACACAACGTCTATAGTGCCAACCTTGTACTTCCTGTTTGTATGCACACTGTGCTTAACAATGCAGTGATCATTGAATAGAAGTGTTTAAAAGCCGGTATACCATAAGAATGTTAGTTGGTTTCCTTGTGTAATTAGCCGAGCCACAATATGGTAGTCTCGTTGTTAGAATGGTGCATTGTTTTGTAAAACACGACACTTTCAACACAAACAATATATCATAACTCACGGTTTAGTTTTTAAACTAGAAAAGGTCACAAAGTCAAGAACTGTGACAAAAAACAATTATACTATTAATTAAATATTGATACTAATTCAGAATGCATCATTAACACTTGAGTTTGAGTACGTTGAACCTTCTTATTAAACTGGAAGAGAAAATACCCTTAAAACGGTTTGTGCACATACTGGAGGGGAAAGAAAACAATTTATTAACATAATGCGTTACTCCGATTTAATATTTTTTGTCGGCTTAGCAGCAGTGATTTGCTTTAGTAGTTTAAAAAACTGACGAGGTCCAATCAGATGAACCAGGTAGTACATTAACGTTATCCAAATATGACATTATCGTAATAAGAATTTTGCAGTTTTGGTGGCTACAAACTTATCTTATCCAAGAGTCTGTGACATTTCGTTACATGACCTAACCTAGTCCGATCTTACTTGACCTGCCTTAAGCTTTTAGGGCCCGTACTTACTTGACCTAACCTCATCTGATCTTACTTTTAACCTGATTGGAGCTTTTAGGACATGTACTTACCTAAGCTGACCTACTTGACTTGACTTAAACTTGATCTTCTCTTACAGCAGCTGCCCCTTCTCTTACATACAACATAGACGGGTGGCCTTTATAGTTATCTAGAAATCCATGTCTTTTAAATGCGAGATAAGTTTCAACCGAAAACAACTTAGGTATTACAGAAAGCAGGAAGCAATAAAAATTTATTGAAAGTTAATAAAGCTGATAAAACTATTAGAGCAAACATTCTGATCTCCAACTGTTTTATTTATCTGACTTTGCTTAATGGTAAAATGAAATGTCACCGTATTTAACGTAGCGTTTATCTAATTGACATGCGGATTCCAACAGAATATGCTTGTTCTTATTCTATAAGCAGCAGAGAGATTATGACACTAAGATATTAAAATTAGATCAGCAGCTACCAGTTCGAATGCTTTCTAATTCAAGTTACTTCACTGTTATACTCGGATCCAGCTAGTTAATAACAAACTAGCGCTAGTGAAAATAAAGTAATAAAGCCGTCCATCCATTTGTCCGTCCGTCCGTCCATCTGTTCGTCGTTTAGGTGAGTGTAATAAACCGGTAGCCGGCCGGGTGACCAACCGGTAGAGGAGTTCAATCGGAATGTTCAGATACTTTACACCGCTGCCAGGTTTATTCGATCAATTCTTACTTTTAATGGTAACATTATGCTTTCCTTGATACTTAACTCGTTGGACTGTTGAATGGCTCTTGGGCTGTTCTGCCGTAACCGAAGCCCACTAAGTGAGTTGCTAGACATGGCTGCTGGCTCACTCAGTAGCTTGAGGTTCCAGGACGGCAGCTATGTTTGGCGAAACATCTAACAACCCCCAAGTGAGGGCGGCCACACTACAATAGCGCGTAAACTATTCAGCAGTCTAAACAACGCTTTTCGTGAAAGTCTTCAATCGCCACTCCTCTCCTCTCCAATTTCTGGAGACTAAATTCGTCGTCTCCAACTAGATTTAGGAATAAGAAGTCTTGATAAATGCACTTTAGAAACTTGTAACTCCAAAGTGCACTAATCAAGGCCCATCACAAGTTTTAAACTTTAAATACCAATAATAAACCGTTTGCAGCAAATATATTACGGTGCTGTTTTTATAATTAAAATATGACATCATTTTTGATACTATTAAAAATAGTGCTGCAAATTGAATCATACCTTCCACATAACTGTGATAATGTATTCTCTTCAGAAAGACGTTTCTCATGGAATGAATTGAAGTATCATGACTTGACCACAAAGAAAATATTTTTATTCTTGTACCCATGAACTTTTAAAACGTTGTATTACTCGAGTTTTATGGAACAAATATCAATTTTCACCAAATCACCCCTTATTTATCCCCTATCCCCTGAACAGATCTTACCCAAAAATAATTTTAAGCGTTCCTTTATCAGGTGCTAACTGGATACCAAATTTCAAAATGATATCTCAATTCGTTCAAAAGTTATTGCGCCTATTAACAGACAGACGTACATGCCGACAGACCGACAAACCGAACGACCGCAGACGGACAGATAAACAAAATGTCGTTCCAGAATCAAGATTTCTATATGTTTTGAGATTTTTTACGCTGTTTTAGCAAAAAAAAATCGAAACTTTCGTCAACAATATTCCACCCCCACACACCCAACCCCTAATTTAATTTCAGCTCAAAATACTAGGTGTTTGATGAAATTAAAAGTTTTCTAGTAAATAAATACTAAAACGTTATATTACTCGAGTTTTAACGAAAAAATGTCAATTTTTACCAAATCACCCCCCATTCATCCCCTACCCCATGAAGCGATATAACCCAAAAACAATCCGAACCGTTCGTTTGTCAAGTGCTAACTGTATATCAAATTTGAAGACGATATCTCACTACGTTCTAAAGTTATCGTTGCTACAAATAGACAGACATACAGACCGACAGACAAAAAAATATCGTTCCCAACTGATGTTTTCTATATGTTTTGATACTACTTACGACGTTTAAGTGGAAAAAAAATTGAAAATTTTTTCGCCGATGCGACACTTCCATACGTGACGATGTGGAAGTAAAATCAATTGCATATTGTTATAAATCTAACAATTTTTAACGGATTGAGAAAATAGTTTGTAACAAAACACTAGTTTCGCTATTCTATTTATTTTGTTATATTTGTAGTCACTGGCAAATCAGAAGTTTCTATATTTTTTCTGGTAATTGTTCGATCAAGTTAAATTACATATTGACATAGATATAAACTCGGTCTCTCGATGTGCCTAGACATATGTGCGTTAATTTCCGAGTCAGATAAATCAAAATAGTTCATAAACATTTACACTTGTTTTGTTCTATATATTTTCCATCCGATCTCCTCATATTTAACTAAAGATCCTAATTTTTTGAATTTTGAATCTTGTGTTGCCTCACTCCAGAGGTTTAAGTGTAAAATGCAGTACAGAAAACCGTGGTCACACTTCACTAGAAATGGCTTACATGTTCAGGGGAACCTTATAATATTAGACTGTTTTCTTTATAAAATAGTTCGATGAAAGGTAAAAACTTATGTGTCTCACAAAATGGGTGTTTACTCCGCTTCTTGGATATTTAGAAGTTATATGTCTTCTACGCTGCTTTATCGGTGAACCGAAAGTATTTAATGTAATTTATTCTCAGTTTTTGGAGTTTCCCATTTGCCGCCATGTTCTATCCAAAGTAAAGTCGCCGCTCTCAAGTTTGCGGTTCTCTGACCTGACATGACCTAACACCGAACCACGTTACCTCTCGTAAGTTGCGTCGCAAATTTAAATAAGTACACTTAAAGCCTAGTATAAGGTCACTTTCAATCTTCACTTGAGGTGTAAGGAATTTCCATTCTATATTTGGTTATTTCAATTTTTTTCTTCGATTAGGCATTTATTTCCGAGTATCAAAAAACAATATATTTTATAATTTTATATATTTATTTAGTTTATTTTTCAGTATGTTCCAGTGCTTATTCTTCTTAAATGTTTACGGTCACTCTTGTTCAAGTATGTGTTTTTGTTTCTTTAAAGTAGGCCTACTTCCACGACTATGTACGATCAACGACGCCATAAAGCAGTTTTACCTCACCAAACCGGAAACTTTGCCAAGCGTCTATTTCTTGTGAACAGGTTAGTGATATTTTACATGCTCAATATTGCATGGCACACAGAACCGACATACCTAGCACCCCTTCTGAAGAATAAAACGTGCAGACGTTTAACTTACTCAAACACAATACCACAGTCTCGGTAGTTGTTCATTTACAGCATGTACCGAATTAATTCATTATTAATCGTAATTTACAAAAAGCAATCGCTGCGCTGCGGTAGGATACCAACCCGGAACCTATGATATCGCCCGCCAATGTTGTTCCACCCGCTGCACTTACTGAGACCGCAACTGGTTCAAATGATTTTCTTGGTAACTAAACAGAAGAAACCGTATGGTCAACATGTCTCGTGTTTTGTTTACTGCATCCGAGTAATTTATGTCGAGCTGGCAAACGTGTATAGATTGTTGCATTGTGCCGCCCATTTAGTGCCGCACGGTGGTCAATAATATAGAGAAGACATAGCAGGGCAGAGAGCAGCGAGAGAAGACAGGTTATTTAGCCGTGATCTGGTTCACGCAGGACAGGAGGATAGGCGGCTGTGTATGACCTCGGAGGGGCCGGGGGGAGCGGTATGTTGGGGTCACACACAGCCGCGCCCTGAGTGCCCCCCTCGTGCTGCACTAGCGGAGTCCCGGGCCCCCCTGGCGACCGCTCCTCTAACCAACATGCGTCACGTCTATTACATCTATTGCAAATCTATTTCTTTATCAGCTCTCTTGTTTTATCTATAATTACTACTTGCGATCTAGTAAGTAGACTATTATGATCTTCGTTTGTTTTCTATTTTTAGTTCGTTTAATGAATTTTTCTTATATCGCAGGAAATTCATCTCGCCAGCAAAACAAACGGGCGTTTTAAGTGAGATTTTATTCTCCTCACGAGCAAAGGTAAGGTCCAGCAGAAGAAGATGAACTTTGGACCCCACAGAAAATAAATAACAAAGTATTAACAACCTTACGAAATGTTCACTTCGAGAATCCAAATCAACACAACGCACTTTTAAAAACCTGACAATCGTTTCGCTAGCCAAATTAGCAAGACAATCGTCAGGTTTTTTGAAATGTGTTGTGGTAATTTAGGTTCTCCAAGTGTAGCTATCAGTACTTATCACAGGTTTCAATCTTCACTTAGTGAATTATGGGACGTATTACAATTTGCATTTTGAAATGTTTTTGCATCAAAACTATCATGCCGAGATCTAATTGTTGCAAGATTTCCAGAAGGAAATCGCACTCTCTTTTGTCCTTCTTTGTAACTTATTAATAATTATCAGTAATCTGCATTATAGAAGATTTTTTCTGAATTAGTTTGAAACCCTTAATGAATTTAGTATCTAATGTTAGAAACATAAACCGGTTTCGCTATATGTTGAGACAACATAGTTCACGAGATGATGCCATCGCTGTGATCTCGCGAATTTTTTCTACGAAATTTCGCTGAAAACATTATATAGAAATTGTGGTACGAAATTTGTGGAATCTAACAAAATCTAAAGTTTTATCCAGTTCCTTCCATGGCTTAGACAAAAGCTAGAGACCTAATATAAAGAACGTTTAGCAGTTATCATAATACATAACATTATTTTCTTCGTTTGGGTTTTTCGACTTGAAAATATTATAGAAAATAGGTAAAGACAGGAATTAAAGACAAACGACCGGTTCTATTGCTCATGTTACTTTTTGTGATTAAAAAAAGTGTGGACGCAGCAAGTGCGTTATAGTAGTAAATTTGTTTTTAACACCAAATATGTCTTTTTTTAATGAAGGCATGCATCAAATTGGATTACCGGTATAACCTATATAGTAAAAACAATGGACTAGATTTCATCAAAATAACTGTATTGTTTGAAAAAGTAAAAAAAAATCCTTAAATAAACTTAAGATGTTCCCCAAAAAACTGGTCCGATGGTTTCGAAAACGGTTGATATTTCGCATATGGTATGTCAGTAGTAATTTATCTCAAATTCAATGTAGAATTCCAAAATATAGTGAAAATCACCATGTTTACTTAAAATAAGCAACTCACTTCCGGTTAAACCGGAAGTCTGACATAAAGTAAACTATTTTGACTGAACTGAAATTTGCCTCAAACGTATGCGTGTGAATTTTTAAATTTCAAATCGGAGTAGTTTTTGAGAAACGGCTAACTAAAGGTCTTGGCGCCACAGCCTGTATATATATATATATATATATATATATATATATATATATATATATATATATATATAAACACTGATCTCCTTATTAGTGGTTTTCTTTTAAAGAAAATTCACTAAAAGCTGATGAAATGGATTGTAGAGAAAATGGCATAATTCTCAATATATGCAAAATCGAAGCACATAATGGATATTAACAGTTACATTGCATGATAAGGTACGCAGATGACAAAGTACTTTTAGCAGAAACGTAAAAGGTATTACAGATGACGTTTAGTGTGCTGAAGTTTGTTAAAAAGAATAAAAGAAAAGATCAACATGACGAAAAAAAAGTAATGAAAAAAAGTAAAGGATATGGCTGCAAAAAAGGACGTAAAGTGAAACTGGCAACAATTTAACAAGTGGGAATGTTCACGTACCTTGGTAGAATTATAACTGTTGTTTAGAATATTTAATTCAAAGTATGTTTGTGACTAAAAACTTAATTTTTGATTTATTGGTAAAATTGATTTAGCATTAGCGAACATATCATAATGGTAATATTCTTTAAATTAATTTGAATAATGACAATTATGTAGGACACCTGTATATACACCTTTCATCAGTTTTCAATAAAACCAATAAGTGGAACGCGTCCATCCGAGAGTTTTTTAGGTTTATTAGGTGTGTCACTGCCTCTCACCACACATGTGATTGATAATGGATCTAGTGACCTGTGACACGCACAGCCCGTGAACCCCAGCCTCTTCAATACATCTACATAACCGGATCAGCTCAACTCTTGCCTCTTTTATTTGTTTATTTCAAAAATATTACATCAATTCAAGCCGAAAGGAATGTTTCCTTTAGTTATTCCATAATTAGTCTATGGGTTTCGTTACAAATCATAAAGTAGAAGTATTTTAAAACCAATTACAGAATTCAGCTATTCGCTGCCAATATCTCAGTAAATGAGATGTGCCTCTCTGTCATTTCAGTGCTTATACATTTTTAAAGGGGATTATGTCTATATAACTAAATAATTTAATCATTTTTAGAGTAATTAATTTATTTAATTATATATAACAGGATTTTTAACACGGCATTTCTGTATACTATACAAGGTGAAAGGTTAAGGGCAAGGCCGCAAGGAGACAACCGCATACACGTATTTCAAGCTTACTAGCCATCATCAGTACGGTATAGCCAGGTGAAGATGAGAACACTCTGGATATTTAGTTTTTGTGACGGTAGTATTATTATTTTCTTAAAAATTGTTTTCTTAAAAATTGTGGGATTGCTGTCAGCTGCACAATTAAAACTGTATTAATGGCCGAACTTTCGGAAAAATGTATTGCATTCACAATAGCTGCATATGTCAGTGTGACTCTTATCGACTTCAGTCAAACTTTTCAAAAATAATTTTTCATCTTTGTTATTTAATAATTTACTCAAGTTTTAGTAAAACTCACATTATATGTAAGTATTTAAAATCTTTGTATTTTTTCTATGTAAATTGTAAAACTTTTTCCTTTCCATGTAGTAGCCTTGATGATGGAATACATTTTGCCGAAAACTCGGCCATTAATAGAGTTTTAATTGTGCAACTGACGGTTAGGAATATATATATATATATATATATATATATATATATATATATATATATATATATATATATATATATATATATATATATATATATATATATCTACAAGACTAAAACTATTTTTAGGTAGGTGTGAAAGAAATGGATGCTTCAAAAATATTTATAAACGACAATGACGTATACAAAAAATGTCCATCTAATTGGTTTCGTTAAAAATTAATTACTCTAAAAATGCTTAAATTAGTTGATTATATAGACATACTTCCCTTTAAAACATTATAAGAAGCGGTTAATTTTCTGGTTGAAACGCGTTCAGAGTTTGCTAAAACTCGACGTTTCGGCTCCTATTTTGGAGCCATTTTCAAGAGGTTAAAAAAATATGGAAGAAAATAAACCCTTATGGCCTCAGTCTGTTTACTCATTAGAGCAGTAGATAAGGGTATGTTAGGTTATTGCATACTCCTCAAGGTTCAATGGAAATCGTTTCTAAGGTCTGGATGTGTTCAACCTTAGGCTTGATAGAGATCTGACTGCCGCTTGGTCGTCTTGTATTATCTATAGTGGGGTGTATACATTGGAGAAGACACACTGTAATTCTTATACACAAATGTAAGTTTATTCAAGTTCGTTAATTCAATTAACATTTTAAATATGTTAAATATAAGAAAACTGCATTAAAATAGCACTAAAACAATAAATAAGCGATAGTGGTACCGACCGACAAAGGTATATAATTATGCAACATAATATAAATAAGAATGCAGACGATTTCAACAATTTCCAGTAAAGTTGTACAGATCGTACAGTAGCAGGTCTTTATGAATATGTATGGACAGAGTACAGGTTGTTTAATGTATACCACCGCTGAAAACATCACTGATACATCTGAAAGCTTGAATAATGATTATCTAAACCGAAGGTGATAAATATCCTCACGCATTTATTTAATATCAAATAATAAATCACAGACAATAAATCACACCAGCTCTATCGCTTGTTCTTGTGCTGATAGTTTATAATGTTTATTGTCTTCTGTACAAAACATTACAATTACGTCATTTCGTAAATTTACATAAGAAATATAGATACGTTTTGCAGGTTGTTCTCATTTATAAAATAATCGTTTTAGTTTCTCTAATTTAATTATTTTCAGAATCAGCTATGTAAGTAACAAGACGAGCACTACGCAATTCTACGGTATTTTTATACAGTTCTCTATGGCATATACTTTTATTTCGAGAAAATAATTATTTAGTTTTTGGGTAAGTCGATTATTACTTAAAATTATTATTGATTGCAGAAAACTCGTTATTATTGTTATTTTGAGAAATGAAAATTATATTAATTGTTATGAAATTACTATTGTCAAATTCAAATGTGTGTAGCTAATAACTTTCGATCTTTTGAATGAATACTTCACACAGAAAATTTGAAAATATGCAGGGTGTTGCATTTATTTGTTGCTCTTAGTTGTAAGAAACAGTTTATAGTTTTTTAGTGTTTATGGTGGTACTGCTGTATTTTATATTTATTCGTTAATGTTCAAATATTGTTGGTAGTGTAAACGTATTTTTATATGCATGTGTTTATTATACATTGCATAATATAATATGTTCCTTCAAGCGTAGAAAGCATTGATTAATTTTTATTGTCCTTACTTGGTGCAACCGTTTCATACTAAATACAGATATAGAGACTGCTAAGTACACTTGGAGAACCCAAATCTACACAACACATTTTAAAAGACCTGACGATCGTTTCACTAATCAACTTAGCGTAATCAGAGGATGAAACATTCTAAACAGAATGGTCTTTTAAAATGTGTTGTGGTGATTTGGGTTCTCCAAGTGTACTTATCAGTGCTCATCACAGGTTCCAATCTCCACTTAGTATAGAGACTGCTTTTCTGGCATCACAAGTGAAACTTAAACAAAATGTTTTTAATAAAATTCATTTCTATGAAAATTTGCTATCATAAAGTTCTAGACTGTATCTAGACATTTTGTTAATTTCCAACAAATATTGGTAATTCCGATAAAACAATTATTTATTTTTATATGTGTGGGAACAAAAAGTCTAATAATGACAGATTAAACGGTTAATTTAATAAGAGACTAATGATATCGGTACAGAATGAAGGTCATGTATCAGGGAAGAACAATTAATAATAGAGAAGTCATGCACTCTGAGCAAAAAGATCATCATGATGCTGTTACCAAAATTTACACAATAATTTATGAATGTACGAGTGTGTACATTAGTGTCCTGGTGTGTACATTATAGTCTCAGTGTGCACGGACCATTAGTCAATTAATTACACATAAACGTAATTTAATTATGTAATAACCAACATTCACGAGAACACACGTTATTTGTCTTGTCTAAAGTTTGATGATGGTCGTGACGATAAGACGTTTAGTTACCTGCTTACAGATTTATTAGATAATTGATTATATTTTAATATGTTTGCTAGTGGAAACCACACAACAGTTAATAAATTGCGGGTAAATTTTTATATTTAATTATCAATATTGTATTTGTATTGGAAGTGGATGTTTTGTCTGAGTCGATATCTTAGCTCAAACACTTAAAGAAAAACATAAATAGTCATCGTCTTTTTGACACAAACATAATCTTAAAGCCCATTTGTCAAAAATTATCGGATTGAATTTATCCCATGTAAAACATAAATAACTAATATTAGTTAAAATTGACACTTTCTTAGAGCATTTTTATTTTAAAAAATTTTGACGCAGTAAATACATTATGGTAGTGAATTTTCATAAAAAGGTTCTAATAGCAAATGCAAGCAGGCATCAATCTGATTACCGGTATAGCCTATGTAGTAGAAACAATGTACCATATTTTATCAAAACTACTTATTGTTTGAAAATGTACAAAAATTTTCCGAAAATAAACTTTAAAATGTTGGTTTCCTCACCGACAAACCTTGGGTTAATAGCAAATTGAGTTATTGAAATTTGAAGGATTTAATGAAAATTCGCTACCAAAACCCACTTACTGCGTCTCGATTTTTTTGACAAACATGCATCACATTTCGATAAAAAAATACAAAAATGCATTAACGAATTTGTTCTACGATAATGAGCTAAAAATTATAGACCGTTAAACCATTAATTTAATTAAACCTACAGCCAATGCATCAGAGAAAGGGTTTACTTGAAATGAATTTTCTGTAAATATTTTAGTAAAATGAGGCCAATGATGAAGCTGAAACTTAAGGGTTCGCAGAACACTCTTTTTGCAACATTCTGTTTTCATAATCCGTATTTGTTTCAGGTTCTACGCCTAAACATTGCCAATTTTGTGGTTTTAAATCGCAACTTTGACGTTTTGAGGAAAACTCCATTTTTTCTTCTGTCCGTAACTTTTCGTCGTTAAACTGAAAGACTTAAATTTTGGTACATGGTTCACTCTTTATAAAACAAACACGCGTACCAAATTTGGTTGCTTATACTGTGTTATTTCCGGAGATACAATTTTTTCAGAAAGAAAACACGAAATTTTCCGGGAAAACCTGGGTCGATGTTCCTGGCTAATGAACTTGCTGGGCGCGTCAGTACGGCATACTAATTACAGCGAAAATACACCTATAAAGTAATACGGCTAAAGTAGCCAGCCTTTCAACACTATGCGAGTGGTGAGTGTGTCGCCACCTAGTTGCGGAACCAAGTAGTATGTTGTCACGACAGCTCCAAATAACACAAAGTGTTAAAAAATAGAGACTGTATATAACCAACTAACAATTTAGTAAATTGTCAGCCCTGGCCCATTTAGCTGTATTACTTTATAGGTGTATTTTCGCTGCAATTAGTATGCCGTACTGAAGAGCTCTAATGAGAGCGAAACCGGTCTGCGGTTCTAATTGTTGTGAGAATGCATCTAGGCTTACATAGTTTCATTATTAATAAAAAAATATATTTTTATAATTGTCATGCAGATTAACTTTGTTTTATCGTGAATACACTACAAGCGTGTTTAACAAAGTACGTAGACAAACTCAATTATTTTTAGCTACCCCGTTTTTCCTATGGAGTAAAACACGTTTTCTTAATGAGACAACATCATTTTGAACGTTTGTAGAGCTATGTAAACACCTCAACATCATCGTTTTGATTTTGTGGAAAGCAGAGCACCTGCTGAAGTCATCCAGTGGTTCGGACAGCCATGAATGGTCCCCACAATACGAGATCCAGAGGTTTCGCTAGCCCTCAGTAGTCTCAAGCCACCTCATATTCAGTTTATCCAAGGAACGCCAGAAGAGTGACGGTAGTTAAATGCTCTGTTCATCTGTATTCTTTATTTAAATTTAAAAAAATCATTCATAACTGCTCCAATCTACCACAATAACTTACAATTTTTCATTTAAATTTTTAATAAATTATATTACTATTAAATTTCACATAAAATGGCATTCATATTATGATATAAATTAAGGCTATAAACTTAATTGAATCAGCTTATCTGACGAACCTTAGAGTTTTCCTTCGGATAAATTTTGTGCCTTCGAGTTATCGTAAACAAATTTGGTAGGCAAGTTGCTCTTATAAAGCGTATTGTAGGCAACTTGAATTATGAGGACATTGTGAGATATACGACAGTGTCGCCATTTCGGTACGGAACCAGGTAGTATGTTGTCACGACAGCTCCAAATAACACAAAATGTATATAGATAGAGACTGTGTACAACCAACTAACAATTTTGTAAATTGTCCGCCCTGGCCCATTTATTTCCTAATATAAGGACAACGTATGTAAGGCTTTGAAATATATTTTTGAAAATTCGTTCCAATAACTCAGTTCCTGGGTTGTGACTTTTTTTGTATATCTCTCCGACGAGTTCGTTAGCCACCCCAATCGAACCAGTTTCTTTTTAAAAAATTCAAGTCCTTTTCTAAAATAAAGTTTATATCTTGCTGCTTCCAGTGTTTTTATATTCAACTATACTTACAATATTGCTACCTGTTTCTTTAACGTCAGTCTATCTTACGCGACTCTGACCAATCACCGACGGCACAGAGCAGTTTCATTCACTGTTCTGGAAGTTTTGCTAAACCCTTGCTTGCCAGTAAGGAACCGGACCGTGCAGACATTCAACTTGCCTAAACACAATGCCACATCCTCGGATGATGTTAGTATGTACTGAAAAAGTGAAATGGCAGTCTACTGGAAGGCGAACCCTTAGTTCAGAGGCGTACGTCCCTGCCACCGCACCACCAAGGCTGCAAACAATTTTTGATAATTTTCGTTGGTAAAACGTAACGTTGTTTTAGTTAGTAGTATAAAAACTATTAATTATATATAACATTTCTGGATGCAACCAGAACTATTATTATAATTTAGCAAGACCCGTGAGAGCTGAAGTGTTGTAAAATGAATCACTAAGTGTAGAGAGAGGCGAGCGACATTTGAGAAATAACAGGGGACATTTGATATTTATTATTGACCTTACGACTGAATAGGTACACGCATGTAATTACCATTTAAATAAAGTCATATAGTATAAGTTGAAATGGTCGTCATAATTTCATAGATTTTTAGAGTTTTACACTATGTGGGCACATGTGGCCGACACAGGTAAACACTGCACTTTATGTAAAATGTGACAACCTTTGACTTTAACCGCCTGTTAGACAAGTTCTTTTGCTACTAATTGTTACATTATCCACAATATAAAACGTTCACATCTACATAGGAATTTCCGACTTGGAGAAAATCAACCTTATATCACGTTCGGATTCTCTTTGATACATATGTAAAAGTCATCAAGACATCGCTGAAGATAATAAAGAAATAATAAAGAATAGTTAAGATGAGCTTGATATCTAGTTTTATACATACAAATATGTATAGAAAGAAGGTGTTTTACTGGCTTCATGAATGTACTATGGTGGGATACTGCCTCACAGATACTTCTCAATATACTCAGATGTTCCCGATCAGCAAACTATACAAAATTCAAAGCGGGTGTCCACTACCATATCCTCCCTGTCATAAACATAATGATGTCTATTTCATGCAAACAAGTGCCCCTGTATACAAATTAAATTACACTGCGTACAGTCAAAATATTCCCAACTCTTGTGGGGTAACAAAGATAGTCTGCTTAAGAATTAACTAGCCATGATTTTGTCTCTAAACAGTTACTGAATTATGATGCGCTGTGTTTTTAAACTCGACACAGAAAAACTGTAATTTGTTACGTTCATTGAAACATAAACATTATTTGATTTATTTGACACATCACCTAACATTTAATCAAATATAATTTAGGAGTCCTGTGTGGTGGCGCCACTAGCTCAATTCCTCGGGAATTTCCATCGAAATTTAGGCTCTTTTACCTGACTTACACTTAATTTTTGCACCCTCTTTCATATGGTAGCCTAGTTTTTATATCTATATAAATGTGTAGTCTTTTAATGTGTTTATATATCTAGCGATTCGGTTTTATCTTTGTTTTAAATATAAGATCAAAAACATTATATAAAATGTCTTCCAAGGTCTGTCACTAAAAAGAAAGTAGAACTTGTACCTGATTTTTAACAATCATAGTTATTGTTGTTAAAAGAGTTAATTATTATTTACTATCTGTTGTCTAAAAGATCGACAGCTAATCAATTTTAATAAGCTACCTTTCATTAGTGGTCAACAAGTTGCTTGTCTCTTGGTAATTCATCACAATTTGTCAGATTATAATAGAAACACATACACTTATGACTTCATAAAACGAAGAAGAAGAAAACAATTTAACACATGGCTTTCTACGCTAAAAACCGCCATACAAAGGCTTTTTGTGTTGTGTTTATTTTAAAATCTCTATTAGATGTTTGTTAATCTATTCAAGTTTACTTTTTAGTCCCAACTTCACTGTTACCGTTAGATTTGTGCGAAATTATTTTAATAATTTGGTCAGACTGTCTAATAATATTCATACTACACATAAATTATATATATATATATATATATATATATATATATATATATATATATATATATATATATATATATATAGAGAGAGAGAGAGAGAGTGTGTGTTTTATATACACTAGCATATATTTTATAGGATTCTTAAAAGATCTAAGCAGCAATCTGCGAACAAGAGCAAAAGAAGAGTCATATGACAGGAAGCGTCCAGCAAGCTGGCAAGGGACAAAAAAAAGACAGAGACCTGGATAATCATTTATAAATGTATCCGCATAGAGTTGATAAAGTGAATGACCTTATCTTACAACACTCATCAATGTCCTCTGTCCGATCTATCAATCCGTTTCAATAAGGCGATGGGATAAAAAATTCGGGACGCAGCAAGTACATTATACTAGTGAATTTTCATAGGAATTGTACACTATTATTATACTGCATATTAGTAAAATTAATACTTTAAACATAGAGAGACCGTGAAAATCGATTTTAGAGGTCCTAGTACGCGCACATATGAAGAATTATTTCGAAAGTGTTACCATCGATTCTCTCTATTATCAAAAAACCTTACGTTCTAACTCCTTGTGACAAAAACGCCCAAAACTCAATTTTCTATTAAGCTAAAAATTAAATTTTGCTATATCTGTAGATAGTGTAAGTCTTATTAAAAAGAAATTGTATGACAAATTTCATTAAAGTGACAAAAACTTTCCAGAAGCAAACTTTATTCATATTTAAGAAAGGAAAGTATCTGCCAAATTATAAACGTAGCAGTTATTTTTCCTTATTAATCACCTGAATGATTTCGTTTTAGTCAACCTAATCAAACCTCTATTTTCAATATCAACAATAACAAAATGTCTGCTGAAAATTATAATTTCAGACTCAAAGGTGACAAAGTTATTCAGGCGTTTTAAACAAAAACGAGATCTTGTTCAAATCGTATAAAATCTCTACACTATTGCGTCTCCAAATCTCAAAATAACACAAAAATAAACCATACATTCATCGAGCCGGAATCGATCGCGCAACCTTCTACGTAGAAAACAGGCACTGAGCTATCTAAGGATACGTTAACTAATGTTTTGTTTACATGATACTTGACACCGGCTTCATGCCCGTGATATATTATATTATATTAAAAGTATACGTAACAATTAATTACAGAATTAGTAGAATTGCCATTGAAACACATTCACTGACTATTTCGATCTTATATGACGTCTTATGTTTAAGTTTAAACATAAAAAATAAACTATTTTAAAAGCTTTTTTATAGAGACTTGACTTGATTTTGTTTACATTTCCACTGTACGGTTAAGATTGGGTTAAACGTAATGCCGCGAAATACCTAAATGTCTGAATTAAAATAAATGCGCGCATTAACATTATTAGTTTAGAAAGTCTAGCATCGTGGTTCAATTACCAGTTTAACACTCGTGAAGGACCAGGGGAATTGTTTGTGGGATAGATTTATAAATACACGTGATAAAAGTAATAACAATTTAATATGAGTTACCAAGTTAAATACAGAAATAAATGTTGTGACCCAATAATGATACAATAAAAAAGGTGACTTACAATTGAAGCTGGGAGGTTGCCATAATTAACACGTGGTGGTGTCGCTGATAGCGGGGAGCGTCGTCCAAAGGGCCAAGATGTTTCACGTGTCCAGGTGACGACTGTGAAAACTTTCGGTGTATTGATTCATAAGTCGCGGTTTTCTTAATAACAATTTTTTTCTACGAAAATTTGCTAAAATATAGACTATTAAACCATGAACTCTATAGCGGAAACTACTGCCGAAGCATCAGAAAAAGAGTATATTGAAATGGATTTTCCGAAAATATTTTAGTAAAATGAAGGACAGTGATGGTTGAAGCTGAAACTTAAAAATTTGTGAAACACAATTATTACGAGATTTTTTTCAAGATAATCCATATTTGCTTCAAATTCGTTGTCTGAAAATTGCAAATTTGGACGTTTCAAATTGCGACTTTGACGTTTCAAGAAGAAAAATTATAAAATTTCAAAATATTTTTTCTGCTACTTCTTGACACTTTTGCACCAAGAAAACTTAATCGTTGTATGTAATATTCAATTGATTTTGTTAATCACACAAAATATTTTGTTCTTGTGCTTTCCTATGATCACCAGTGGTACCCAAATTTTTTTCTTTAAATGCCTATAACTTTTTTCTTTTAACTTAGAGATCTGAATATTGATATATAGGGTAAGTTTGATAGTAGAAACGTACTCGTCAAATTTGGTTGTCATAGCTCTGTTATTTTCGAAGATACAAATATTTTCCGAAAGAAAACCCCAAATTTTTCCGGAAAAAGTGGTCCGATTTTTCTGGCTAACGAACTTATCCAAGCCACTTACAAAAGGAAGGACGTATCAAATTTTAAGAAATCGGCCCATTATTTTTTGAGTTATCGGTATGATATATATATATATATATATATATATATATATATATATATATATATATATATATATATATATATATATATATATATATATATATATATATATAAACACAGATCTCCTCATTAGTCAATTTTTCGTTTTACGAAAGCATTTGCTGCGTCCAGACTTTTCTCCGTATTCACATTTCAAAGGCTTATATTCTCTTTACGCCCTGCTTGTTCAAAATTAAGCTTCCCGGCTCATACATTATGACACTATACGTATGACTTGAGGAACCTCTTCCTTAAGTACAAGATACGATTTTTGTTAGCGAGAAAAGTAATTTGCCCAAGGCTTGCTTTGCCATTTCTTAATCGTTTTTTTTTAATTTACCACCCGTAACAATACTTCCGAAATTCGTGCACATTTTTACTCGTTTAGGCTGTTGGCCGTTTAAGTTTATATCCATTCTCATAATCTTATAGTTATTTATCTTCACTAATTTTGTTTTCGTCACGTTGATTTTTAATTTAATACAGCATCCAACACACTGAGCATTCTCGAAATTCTTTTTCCCTTTCTATGTCACCAAATACACTAGGATAAATATGTAGAAAAAAATTGTTGGTGTAAAACTAATTGTGATTAACAGGTGTTTAACAAGCTAAACGTATTAATAATGTTTAGGAACATATTTAATTTCCGTGATATCAATCGTGGTTAGGTGCAGCGCCGTAAGACCTTCCTGAAGAGATAGAAGTGGCTATCGGCAGCCACATTGTATATAAAATAAATAGCGTCCGGTTATGGTGGAGAGGTAACGGGCAACCTTTGCTCTGTCGAGTGGACTTTTTCTAATCTAGTTGCGTCCATTGGAAATGTCATAGTGTTATAAGAGTTATGTGAGATCAGGCCTGTCAAACAGGCGAGTTATAATTACTGAACCGCGGGCTACCAACCGCTGCAGCCGCAGACCTGAGAATTCTTTACATAAACACAAAGCCATTAACTTATACCATTGATAAGTATCTCTCTGCACAAACCTAACACAAGGTATTTGCTCTACTCTGCAAAGATAGAGATTTGTTGCTTATCGAGCTGAGATGACTCTCACAAGTTACTGTCTTTTAGTCGAAAGTATTTGTAATTCATTAAGAAACGTTACAATTATTAGACTCAGACTCCCACACACTAAAACAGTGTTTGCATCGAGCCAGTTGTGTGTTAAATATTGGACGTACTCTTAAAATAAGTATACCAAGGTAACCCACTTCATCTTAACCGTGTTTCTTCACACCTGACGAACATTTTCCTTGAAAAACTAAACTAAATTTTGTTAGCAAAACAATAGTCAGGTGTAAAAACACGGTTGATGTGAAGTGGTTTTTGCAACTTTACTCTTTGTTACTCTTTGAAATAGACAAGAGGATATCCAAACGCCTATTTTTTTTGGGTATTAATTAAACATTATTATTATTAATAATGATCTCCGGGCTGATTTACCATCGCCGAATTCACTTAATGGGTTGCCAGGTATTTTACCAACCATAGCTGCTGGCTTCTTCATCAGTATCTGGACTGAAACTGAGCAGACATAGACATTCATCTGGTAACCCTCCTTATACATGTGGATTCTGCAATCGCCCGTATTGGTCGATTGGTCGTGAATACCGCACGCGTAACAGGCAATCACGTCGTTGCAGATGACGTCATCATTATAGATTTTTCTAATGGTGTGTACGGTATCATGGTTTTAGGGCCTGTGAAATCATTTCCATTGCTAATTGCGAGGAGCCAGGTTCGAGATAAGTTTAAAGCTGAAAATGTTTTGTATCCTCCTACTATGTCGAAAATCATAACTACTGGACAATTGATAGTCCCTTTATTAATCTTATTTTTAAAGGGGTAGACATTGATCCAATCCAATCCATAGCAGGTGGTAGTGGAATTTTCCTTTATGTAATAGTAAAGGATTTTTTCACGCCCGAGGAGGTACCACCCCATACATCAAGGGGCCGGTGAAGTCCCAACGGACGTTTCCGGTTCTGGTGTATGAGTCGGTTTCCCTTATAAGCAAAAATGATGATGGCTCCTCCTTGTATAAAATATTCCGGAGGCAAAATACCCCTCCATTCGGATCTCCGGGAGAGGGGTGTACAGGGGGCGCCAACATCAAGATTTAACATATCCTTTTCGAATATATGTGGCCTAAATTCTAACCTGAACTCCGTCCACCATTTCCTCCAGGCTAACAGGCCCCAATTCCTCTTCCTCACCGAAACCCAAATCAGTGCCAAAACAGCCACTAATCACCTTAATTTCCCGGGGTATGAGCTCCTTACTGCCTTTAGATTGCATGGAGGCGTGTGCGCATACGTCCGTAGCAATCTACCCTGCACCAGACTTCCCAATTTAGAAGCTGGAAGAAAAGACATACTATGGATAAAACTCTCTCTCGGGGCTGCAACTAAATTCATCTGTTGCATTTACCGGTCACCTTCTGACAACAACTTTGTCCAGCTCTTTGACTACCTTTCTGAAAAAACCGACTATCTGATTTCTGAATATCCTTCCTCCGAGGTCACTATTCTTGGCGACTTCAATGTCCATAATAAGGAATGGCTAGGATCTTCAAAAACCGATCCACAAGGGAGAGCAGCGGAGGCCTTTGCAGTCAGCAATTCTTTGGCCAATATGGTTCAGCAACCTACTTACTTTCCTCGTATCCCAACACACAGCTCAAATCCCTTGGATCTCCTTCTTACTACAAATCCTGAATGCTATAAGATATCAGTCACCGCCCCCCTTGGTCGCTCAGACCACGGCATGGTCACTGCTTCCTATGCAATGCAACCCGAGGTCACACAGTCATCACACCCACGTATCGTTTGGCACTACAACTCCGCAAACTGGGACGAAATGCGGGATTACTTTTCCTCATTTCCATGGGCGTCTGTCTGCTTCTCTCATCCTGACCCCTCTGATATCTCACAAAACGTCACCGAAATTATCCAAGCTGGCATGGAATTATTTATTCCACGTACACAGAAAACCCTTTCAGCCACTCAAAAGCCCTGGTTCTCTAAATCCTGTGACAAGGCCAGACTTGAAAAGGTCAAAGCTCACAAAACGCTTCTACACAATCCCAGTCAAGAAAATCGTCAAGCATTCAACGACGCAAGAAACCGCTATGTCCGCATTCTTTCTGAGGCAAAAAACTCGTTTAATAACCACATCAAAAACAAAGTCCTCTCAAGCTCCAACGGCGGCAAACCCTTCTGGACTCTTGCTAAGTCTATTGGGAATAATTTCTGCAAGAGCACGTTCCCACCTCTTGTCTCAGGTGATGAAATTGTTTCTACCGCCCTGGGCAAGGCTGAACTTTTTGCTTCGTTGTTCGCCGGAAATTCTACTCTCAACCCACCTCCAAATGTTCAACCACCAACAGTCCCCAATGTCGCGCATAAAATGACTGATATCATTTTCAAAACTAAAAAGGTACGAAAGATTCTCTCTTCTCTTAATACTAGGAAAGCCTCTGGCCTTGACGAGATCCCAGCAGTTGTTCTCAAAAAATGCGCACCAGAACTTGCTCCTGTCCTGACTCGTCTGTTTCAGATATCTTACAATAAAGGCATATTCCCTAGTAACTGGAAAACTGCTCGAGTACAACCCATCCCCAAGAAGGGATCCAAAGCGCTTCCTAGCAACTACAGGCCTATTTCTCTCCTTTCAGTCATCTCTAAAGTGATGGAAAAGTATATAAACACCGAACTACTAAAATTCCTTGAAAAACACAGTCTAATCCACGACAGGCAGTATGGATTCCGTCAGCGCAGATCGACTGCCGACCTCCTTTCTTTTGTCACCCATTCTTGGAACAAGTCTATGGAACAACACGGTGAATCCCAGATTGTTGCTCTAGATATATCCAAAGCATTCGACCAGGTCTGGCACGCAGCGCTGCTTAATAAACTTCCGGCCTATGGCCTACCACCAAAACTTTGTACCTGGACAGCAAATTTTCTCTCCAACAGGAGCATATCTGTTGTTGTGGATGGCCATTCCTCTAAACTGTATCCAATTAATGCAGGAGTTCCTCAAGGTTCAGCTTTAGCCCCTACTTTGTTTCTTCTCCACATCAATGACCTCCTCTCTAGCACATCCAACCCAGTTCACAGTTACGCGGACGACAGCACCCTCCACTCAAACATACAATATTCTAAACCTGTCTCTTTAGCCCAATTACATGAGGATCGCAGACTCATGGAGGGTTCTGTCTCCGTAGACCTCCAAAAAATATCAGACTGGGGAAGTAGAAATCTTGTACAATTCAACCCCACCAAAACTAAGTCTTGCTTTCTTTCTCACAAGAGATACAGCAGCCCTAGACCCATCACAATGAACAACCAAGTTATTCAAAGTAATGAGTCCTTTTCTCTTGTTGGCATTTCTGTGGATCGAAATCTTAATTGGCACCAACATGTTACATCAATTGCAGAAGCGGCTGCTAAGAAATTGGGTTTCCTCTTCCGGGCTCGCAAATACTTTTCACCAACTAATCTCTATACCTTATACACTTCACAAATAAGGCCAAACCTCGAATACTGCTCCCACATCTGGGGTGCAGCTGCCGCTTCTACACTCGCTATCCTGGACTCCATTCAAAAGAGAGCTATACGTCTCATCGGTGACCCTACCCTCACCCAAAGGCTTCCATCCCTTGCCCACCGACGTGCCGTTGGTGACCTCTCTCTCTTTTATAGATATCTGCATGGGCACTGCTCAGAGGAGCTTTCCTCCATAATTCCCCCACCTTCTGCCCCCAGCAGATCTACCAGGGGAACAGAGCGAATGCACCCTTTTAATGTCCAGGTCACCAGACATAGAACATCTTGTTATGCCCGCTCTTTTGTCCCGAGGACTTCCAAGTTGTGGAATTCCTTGCCGGCACATGTTTTTCCTTCTCCTCCGAACCTCCAAACCTTCAAGTCCAGAATTAACAAGCTGCCTCTTTCCTCCTTGTCAACACCCACGGTACGATAGTATTTAGGCTGTAAGCCCTCGTGGTGTGTTGTTGACATTAAAAAAAAAAAAAAAGAAGCGCCATCTCGGTTGAATTAATTAAATACTCAATGAAAGGCTTCTGATCCAGACAGTAAATTTTATTAAAATCCCTACGCGTTTCGGCTAACTAGTAGCCATCCTCAGGGGCAAATCTAAAACACAATAAAAAAGGTCTGTCAGAAAACGTTGAATGAAATCATCTCGGTTGAGATCGTTAAGATGTTTCTATATTTCAAGCACCTTCCTCCTGATTTACTGGAAATATTTTTTACTCGCAAGAACCTCGGTTTTGTTAAATAGGGTAAAACATTTTTAGAAATTGACATACTTCCATGAAAATTCGCTACCACTGCGTCCGAGCTTTTTTATTGTGGTGTTTTAAAATATGATTCATTTTATGTAATTTAAATTACCTGCACGAGTCCATTTTTTATTTTTATTGACATGGTCCAATTTTTATTCATTTTTTAACTAGGTAAAATTTTATCATGGCGAACAATTTTATAAGAAATCGCTATGGTAACGCACGAGCTGCATCCAGGTGATTATTTTATTGCTGTGTATACCCACGGGGCACTCTTATATTAGGTTCAGTCTGACATTCAGTTTTTTTATACAATAATCTCGATTCGAAACAAGATACGTAGAAAGACAGCCATGGCCTGGATCTGCCAATCACATGGTTTGTCATTAATTGTGTCGTTCTTGATTCGGTCGTGACATAAACTATCTTACCGATTCAGCTCGCATTTCAGACATTAGCTTTCTTGTTACACAGATCTCGTAACAATAATTCTTATGACTTCTGTGAGTTTTTTCCTCTCTTTTAATTCCTTTTTGTCCATCCGTGCATGAAAAATGATATTCTATCTGATTCTCGGCTTTCGATTGTAGCTTCTGAAATATTTAGATCATATCAATTTCTTTCTTATTTTTTGCAATATGGTTACAACACGGTTCCGTTCTGCAGGGTCACAATATGTTTTACATGAACAGCCACGAATTAGTTTAGGAAACAGTTGTTTCGAAGAAAAAACATGTTAACTTGTTTCACTCTAAACTTTGGTTTTTGTTTCCACTTATAGGTCATTATTAGATGAAGCCACAAAATCTATAGAACAGCTGTCACGCATTAAATAAATGTATGTAAACAAAAAGCAAGTCTTTAGTGATAATCAAGGATGACAATCTGTTGCAAATCACTTTTTTTATTTTGTGAAACTGAAAATAATTTACTATAAAACTGCAGACTCCTAAAATAGTTGGAAGTATAAAAAAAGATATGAATGAATGAGGCCAAAGATTAACAAACAAAAATATCGAAAAGTGGTCAGAAAATGTTATAAACCAAAGTTCCATGTTGTTGAGAACGTAGTCCAAGATATATTTTTTTAATTAGATAAACGATTCACCAGTAATCATGACTAATTTTTACCGTTATAATCAATGTAGCCTAGTCCAAACGTTTTCCCATACATTCTTGTAGATCTGTATAACAAAGACATTATATTTTTAAGGTCAACTTTTATTGAGAATCTTTTGAATCGTGATGTGTCAAATATAATTTTGATACTAATTTAGTCTAGACGTTACAAAGCTAATCGTTTGCCACTAAAAAGTGAACACACATCTATTATTTGTTTCTTCAAGGATTTCCGTGTTTTCAATTTGTAATAATTACAGGCTGTAAAAATGTTATTCGGACAGTCACACCTGTTTATAATTATTATGCTTTAGTGTCTTTTTATACATTTATTCTTCTTAAACAAACACACCAAGATATCTAAGCCTTACAGCGGTATAAATTATCAGTAAGGGTCTAGAGGTCTAGAGGGCATAGTTTGAAGAAAAAGACTGAGGTTGGACATTGTCTCTGGAAACTGAAACAAAAAGCAGAATCACTCCAAAAACCACAAAAAAAATAACAGAGTTATGCGCTAGATATATATTTCGACAACGAAGTTTTCTTCATCAGTAGCTGTCGTTAAACTAACTGTATGGGCAAAACTATCCTATTTATATACTTAAATTATACACGAAAAATGATGCAAACCGGATGATGATGCAATACCGGATGATGAAATGCCGGATTATGCAACGCTGTATGATGCAATCAGATGCCTCAGTCGCGGATGATGTAACACCGGATGACAATACCGGGTGACGTAATTCAAGGACTATTGTTGTGTCAGTGGATACGCCCAAACGGTTCTGTCGATGTTGAAGGCATCTTATATTGAATCATACGGTGTTATCATCCGGTGTTTTTATCATCCGGTATTGCATCATCATCCGGTATTGTATCATCGAGATTACATAATTTTTAGTGTATAATTTATGTATACAAATAGGATGATTTTGCCCATACAGTTAGTTTAGAGACAGTTACTGATGAAGACAACTTTGTTGTCGAAATACGTATCTAACGCATAACCCGCTGTGATTATTTTTGTGGTTTTTGGAGTGATTCTGCTTTTTGTTTTAGTTTGGAGTAACCTAATCTACCACAACATAATTTTGTGTTTGATTATCATTGTGTCAATAAAGCTTAGAAAGTATTTAGCAAGATTTCCAAAGCTAGGAAGATGGTTTTTAGTTACACGTTTGCCAGTTACTTAACAATTTACTGTTTGAAATTCTAGATTTCGATGCAGCTGAGTTAAAAAGTAAGTCACACTTTTATCTTTTGATCTTTATGTTCCTAACAAATCGTATAACGTCACGCAACCTCATTGGATGTTTCTTAAGCATGTGATCGGATCTGGCATGCAGCACTCCTAAATAAAGTTCCATCTCGTAGAAATTGCCTCCGAAACGTTGCTTATAAATATCTAGTTTTCTAAATAATCGCTCTTGTCCCTGGTTGTCAATCTGATCATTTAGTAATAAACGCAGGTGTTCCACAGGAGTAGATTATTGTCCCCGCCCCCCACTCTTATAATTTTACATATAAATGAGCTGACACTGCGAATAATTCCACCGCAACTGCACTGATGATAGCACTTTTCATAGTACCTACTGATATTCCCATAGATTCGCCCAATATGTATCTGCCGCTAGTTTGCTATCAATTAGAATTGAAATACTCGGTAAATGATGAGATGTCTGAGATTATTACTTTTATTTCACTGCTTTGAATATAATTTCATTAAACTGACGTTCAATTTCTAGTTTGTAACCGCAGTTTTGACGAAACTTCTGAGGTAGTTTTAATTATGTAAATCGTGCTGGTAATGCGGAAAGTTTGGTTAAGAGAAATATAATAAAGTAACAAGAATAAGAGTGCTTCCTTATTATGCAATATCTGTAATTACCACATTTGTAATTTCTGTCTACTGCCTATTCGTGCATGACCACTAAAGGTTCCTACACTATACTTGCATTGAAGTCTCTCAAATATAATCTAACAACAGCTGCTGAAATGTCTCCTGTATTCACAAATCGTTACTTATTGCATATTAATTATCTAAGTAGTTAGGTCAAATAAATACACAGCATTCGGCAACGATAAATACAACGTCGATGTGGTTTTCAATTTTACCTAACAGTATTTTTTGTAATACCTCGTTTTCTAGTAAATGTATTTTTGTCTGGTCACTGACTCTAGACTACAATACAAGATAACATAGCCATTGTCTAGCCACTTGAACTAATTTACCTTTTATTCAGATTCTTAAAAATACCTCGACTAATTGGAAATACACATAATGCAATGTTTCGTCTTTCTCACAGCAGCTTCTTCGTGAGAGCGAGACAGTTCTCTGTTGACCGGATATTGGATCTGTCGCTGAGAGTCAAGGAAGCGGCGTGTTATTTTTATTGTGGATGGAAACTGGTATTCATGTGAAGATATTAATTAACAGGAGTTGACCATTCAGAGTTCACAGTAACACAAGCTATAAACTACTGTATATAGCTTGTCCCAATCATTATGTGTTGTCTCTATATATTGCTCCTGCATGTAGATAATATTATTTGCATATTATCTATTGCCATCTCGCTCGTTTCCGGCACCGCACTCTCACAAAAACATATCTCCTGTAATCGCCGTTATAAATCAATAAGCACTAAGGTCCTGTTCAATTTAAATACAAGCGTGTACCTACATAAACTTGAATAAAACGTATCATGGTTGTTAATAAATTTATATTATAATGCTTCTGTCACAAGTCTCTTTAGATATTAACACATAAATTCAGTTACCAGATCCAGAATATCAGAATGAAAATAATGATTTCGTCCTTAATGGAGCCATATGCCAATTGATTTAATATGACTTGACCTCAGGGCTGGTCCGTGGCGGTAAAGCCGCGGACCAGCCCTGAGGAGAAAAAAAGGGCAACCAAATTTCGTATGCGTGTTTGTATTATAAAGAGTTAACCATGTAGCAAACCAAGAGGTCTGTACGTTTAAAGACAAAAAAGTTATGGGCAGTTGAAAAAAAATAATTTGAGTTTTCCTTAAAACGTCAAAGTCGCGCTTGGTAACGTCAAAATTCGCAACATTTAGGAAAAGAACCTGAAACAAATACGGTTTACGAAAAGAAAGTACCTGCCGCTAGAAGAGTGTGCTGCAAACTCTTAACTTTTAGCTACAACCGTCATTGTCCTTTAATTTACTGAAATATTTACAGAAAATTCATTTCAAATAGACCCTTTCTCTGATGCTTTGGCTGTCCGTTTAGCTAAGTTGATGCTTTTGCTGTAGGTTTAGTTAAGTTTATGGTTTAGCGATCTTTAATTTTTAGCTAATTTTCGTAAAACAAATTCGTTAATGCATTTTTGCATTTTTTATCGAAATATGAGGCATGTTTGTAAGAAAAGATCTGGACGCAGTAAGTGCGTTTTGGTAGTGAATTTTCATTAAATCCTTCAAACTCAATTTGCTATTGACGTAAGGTTTGTTGGCTAGGAAACCAACATTTAAGTTTATTTTCGGAAAATTTTCAAACGATAAATAATTTTGATAAAATATAGTATTATTTCTACTACATAGGCTATACCGGTAATCAGATTGATGCTTGCTCGCATTTGCTATTGAAAACATTTTAATGAAGAATCACTTCCATAACACATTTGCTGCGTCCAAAAATATTTTTTTTTGTTTACATATATACAGGTGATGCATTTCTACGGTAAAGCTCAATATAACTGTTATTATACAAGATACGAGAAAAAGTTGTATACGTTAATTATAGGGTCTCTTAAGCTGCATCTTATAAAATTAGTTTGACAATCACAGGGTGGCCCATAAGTCGTTGGTGATACCTAAAATTTTTCAATATATACTTTTATACAAACTTATATTCTTGCATTTTTCCCTTTTTTTTTAATCGAAATATGATGCATATTTGTAAGAAAAGAAATCTAGACGCAGTAAGTGCATTTTGTTGGCGAATTTTCTATAAATGCTTGAAATTTCAATAACCCAATTTGCTATTAACCCAAGGTTTGTTGGCTAGAAAACCAGTTCTGTTGGAAACATTTTAAGTTTATTTTCGAAAAATTTTTGTTCATTTTCAAACAATAAGTTATTTTGATAAAAATATGAATTATTGTTTCTATTATATCGGTTATACCGGTAACCAGATTGTGCTGCTTGCCCATTTGGGATTTTATGAATAAACTTGTATTATTTATTATTAATATACCTTTTGAGTATAAAATCAAAGAACCATCGTTTACAAAGTTATTATTGTTTCCAGTTTTAAAAACGCAACGACCTTGTATGTACTACTTGTAAAAAACTATAAACAATATAAATAGTAAATTTATTAAGGATTGTAAGTTTATCGTCCTGGCGGTACTAACTAATTATAATTAACAATTTCAAGCTCCAATGACAATGGTAATTGAAAGTGTGTTTTATGTTGGTAACATTTATTTCCTATATTTATTAGAATGATTGTTTATAACGTGCTAACTAACTGTAGCTTTATTATAATTGGACTGAGGTCGGCTCTAACAAGATCATCTCTGCCTTTCTGAATCGAATATTTCCTTAAACGTAAAACTGAACAAAACCTGTAGGTACTGAGATGGTAGTTGAGCGAGACCGCCAAGTGTTACAGTAATAGATTACACACTTGAAATGTTATAGTGCGATAGTATTGTAAGATTAATTTTTTGTGTTTATAATATTGTTAGCAAACATCATGTTTTCTTATATGCAGAATTACTTTCTCCATGTATTTAAGTTGACAGAGACCACAGATTGCAGACGAGATAATCAAGCTTTTAAGAGCTCATGTTAATTGGCGGCTTAGGACCTGCAATATTACACCAGTAAATTATTGGCTGTAAGAGCTTTTTTAGAAAAGAGCTCCTTACTTCCTTTAGATTGCATGGAGGTGTGTGCGCATATGTCCGCAGCAATGTACCCTGCACCAGACTCCCCCATTTAGAAGCTGGAAGAAAAGACATACTTTGGATGAAAGTCCCTCTCAGGGCTGCAACTAAATTCATCTGTTGCATTTACTGGTCACCTTCTCACCTGTTGGCATTTCTGTGGATCGAAATCTCAATTGACAACATGTCACATCAATTGCAGAAGCGGCTGTCAAGAAATTAGGTTTCCTCTTCCGGGCTCGCAAATACTTTTCACCATCTAATCTCTATACCTCATATACTTCACAAATAAGGCCAAACCTCAAATACTGCTTCCACATCTGGGGTGCCGCTGCCGCTTCTACACTCGCTATCCTGCACTCCATTCAGAAGGGAGCTATACGTCGCAGCGGTGACCCTACCCTCACCCAAAGGCTGTCATGACATCTCCCTCTTTTATAGATATCTGCACGGGCACTGCTCAAAGGAGCTTTATTCCATAGTTCCTCCACCTGCTGCCCCCAACAGATCTACCAGGGGAACAGAGCGAATGCACTATTTTACTGTCCAGGTCACCAGACATAGAACATCTTGTTATGCGCGCTCTTTTGTCCCAAGGACTTCCAAGTTGTGGAATTCCTTGCCGGCACAGGTTTTTCCTTCTCCTCCGAACCTTCAAACCTTCAAGTCCAGAATTAACAAGCTGCCTCTTTCCTCCTTGTCGACACCCACGGTACGATAGTATTTAGGCTGTGAGCCCTCGTGGTGTGTTGTTGAAATAAAAAAAGACTGTATGCAAACGATCCTTGAACCACTTAACACCTTAGCGATAACGTTATTAATCCATTGAAGAAATTAGACAGAATATCTGAGTAAATGCAAATGTTTGGGAAAAGAAGTTTAATAAGTGCAGAATGGAACCTGTGATGAGCACTGATAAGTACAATTTGGAGAACCCAACTCATCACAAATCAGTTTTAGACTTGACGACCTGAATAAACCTTAATTCATCTCTCTGATAACGCTAACTTTGTTAGCGAAACGATCGTCCGGTCCAAAACCTGTATTGTGATCACTTTCGATACTTGCAGAATATAATTTTTCATTGCTTACCGCAACATTTGTACTTTTAGATATATTAATAAAATTATAACATTTTAAATATTTTCTGTGTTTTATTATTTTGTTTCGGAAGGTCAAGTTTAGCTTTATATTCATTTTCGGAGTATTATCTTTACTTATCTTCACTAATTTTGTTTTTGTTAGATTGATTTTTTTTTTTTTTTTGTTCCCTCAGGGCTCGTCCGCGGCCTTGCCGCCCCGATAGCACCGCAACCCTTGGTTGATTGTGCATACCCCTAGTCTTACTCCACCCATTCCAAAATCACTGTGCCTTGAACTAGTCTGCACAGCGATTGGTAGGGTGAAGTTTTATATTGCTCTGTCTCCGGTCTAGAGTGACCGTAGATCAGTTGTCTTTTCCGGTCCAGAGCTATACACTCGCACAAGATGTGCTGGGCTGATTCCTCCCCCTCGCCGCAGAGTCTGCATGCGAGGTCCCCTTCGAACCGCCCCATTTTATGTAGGTGTTTCTTGACGGCCATGTGTCCCGTCAAGAGACCTGTTGTGTTTCTGAGCTGTCCTCTGCTAAGGTTTAGCAGCTCCACAGCTCTCTTTGAACTGGGTCCGTCAATTATTGACTTCCCATGTCTGAGCCCTGGACAGTCCGCCCAGTACACCTTGTGTTGGTTTCTGACCCAGGACTTAATGGCTCCCCTGGCAGTGCTCTTTGACACGCCCAGAGCCGGTTCTGGTCCCATAAATGGTTCTGCTGACCCCCTCTTTGCGAGACTGTCAGCTTCTTCATTGCCTTTGACCCCCGAGTGACCCGGCACCCAGATGAGGGTCACCTCATTCTGCCCAGCCAGGTCGCTCGTCTCGTCTCGGCACTCACTCACCAGCCAGGAATTTACCCGTGGGCTACTTAGTGCCTTAAGGGCTGCCTGGCTGTCTGTGGCTATGAGGATCGGCTTGTTGGTGTAGCCCCTCCTCTTGTTCTCCCGCACACAGTGCAGGATGGCGTACATCTCGGCCTGAAACACCGTTGCATGGGCTCCGAGGGAAATACTGTGACTTACCCTCGGTCCTTCCGAGTAAACACCTGCCCCCGTCCCACGCTCCCCGCCAGATCCGTCCGTGAACCAGACGAGCGCGTCCCGTGGTATGCCCGGTGTCTCCTCCCGCCATGCCCCGCGATCAGGGATTTCCACTGTGAAGTTGTTTTCCCTGCACATTCGCGGGCTCGCGAAGTCTGACCTCATTTCAAGCATGGGTTCCTTCACGATCTCCTGAATTTTGCAGTGGCCCCTGAAGCCTGGGTTGATCTTCAGTCTACCATTGCAGGCTAGTCTGTATAGTCCTAGCCTGGCCTCTCCCATAATAACGAAGTGTAGGGGGGGTAGATCCAGCAACACCTCCATGGCGGCTGTTGGGGTTGAAGACATGGCCCCTGTGATGCCTAGGCAAGCCATCCTTTGGATCTTGCCTAGTTTTTGTTTGGCACTGGATTGTGTCACCTTAGGCCACCAGACCAGTGCCGCATATGTTAACGATGGTCTGACCACCCTTGTGTACAGCCAGTGGGCCATACTAGGTCTTAGTCCCCACGTTTTTCCATATAGCCGCCTAGTGACGGCTAAGGTCATGACTGCCTTACGCAGTATTTTTCCAATGTGACCATTCCAGGTTAGCTTAGAGTCCAATACGACCCCAAGATATTTTACCTCCCTGGCCATTGGAACGCTCCTACCGTATAGAGTGAGAGTTCTGTGGCTTTCACACTTCCTCCTCCTCGTAAACGGCACGACGGTTGCTTTCTCGGGGCTCACCCCGAGCCCTTGATCAACCGTCCACCCTTCCACCACTTTCAGTGCAGTCTGCATACGCTCCCACACTGCCTGTGTGACCTTTCCTCGGACTATGATGACAATGTCGTCCGCATAGCCCTGTACCTCATACCCCCCTCCCGAGAGCCTCCCCAGCAGGCCGTCCACGACTAGACACCAGAGCAAGGGAGACAGAACGCTCCCCTGCGGACACCCCGCCGCGACCCCCGCCAGCAGAGTCCCTCCCGCGAGTGAGGTGAACACCGCCCTGTCCCTGAGCATGGAACCGATCCACCTGCAGCAGGTCTCCTCTATTCCACGCTCCCGGGCAGCTGCCAGAACCGATCCGAACGAGGTGTTGCTAAAGGCCCCCTCTATGTCTAGGAAGGCCCCCAGCGCCACCTCCTTGTTCTCCAGCGTATTCTCCAGTTTCAGCACCAGTTGGTGCAGTGCTGTTTCTGTTGAGAATCCTGCTCTGTATGCATATTGTCCGCAGTGTAGAGGATATGCTTCCAGTACACCGCCCCTAATGTGCCGGTCGAGCAGTTTTTCCACTGTTTTCAGCAAGAAGGACATGAGACTTATTGGCCTCAGGGACTTTGCCTGGTCTGTTGGACGCCCAGGTTTAGGAATAAATACAACCCTGGCCAGTCTCCATGCCCTCGGAATGTACCCCAGAGCCAGGCTGGCCCTCATAATGAGGGTAAGCACCGGCGCCAGTATATCTATCCCCTGTTGGAGCATGATGGGCATTATTCCATCAAATCCCGGCGATTTGTATGGCTTAAAGGTGTTAATGGCCCATCTGATTTTGCTCCAGGTAACCACCTCTTTAGCGACTGTCCAGTCTACTCTAGATGCCCGCCTATAAGGCGCCTCTATTTCTGAGTGTTCCCAGTCCGGAGGTGATTGGTTTATTATGTTACAGCCGGGGAAGTGCGTCTGGAGTAAAATTTCCATAGTTTCCTCCCCCGAGCTTGTAAAGCCTCCCGTGGGTGTTCTAAGGGAGCCTATGTTAGTCTGAGGGCCCTTAGACAGGATCTTGTGTAGTCGAGCACTCTCGGACGTGTTTTCCACTTCTTCGCAGTGCCTCCTCCACGACTCCTTCTTGGCGTCCCTCAGTCTTTTGTTATAGGTCGATAGGGCCTGTCTATATTCATCCCATGCTCCCGACCTTTTGGCCGCGTTAAACAGCTTACGAACCTGCGTCCTCCTTTGCCTGAGGTCCTCGTTCCACCATGGGACGTTCCTGGTGGACACCCTCATTTTCAGGGGGCAGTTGGCGTTATTAGATTGATTTTTAGTTTGATACATCTTAACAAAGCACGCTCATTATCATTTCTAATTATTTTAAGAATCTATTAGGTTATACTATTTCTTAGTATAGTTTTGTATTGTGTTTGTTATTTATAATTACTTAAATTGTCTAAAGACTACCTATATATATATATATATATATATATATATATATATATATATATATATATATATATATATATATATATATATATATATATATATATATATATATGTAAGGTAAGCAAATCACTCTTTACTGCAATAAGGTACGAGTGTGCATATTAGAGCACGTCCGCACATCTTCGTGGACATGCACCAATACAAAATTAAATGATCTGTAATCATCTACCACCGTATAACATCAAGAACATCGGTAATAGAAAATTGTACACATCACAAAACTGAACCGGATCCGTTCTTGTCTTCTCGTTCTGTTCTGTTCTGATGTCTTCACTGCACGTACCTACTAACATCGCCGCCATGCACTCTGCTTCATGCTATTTTAATCCAGACCATGACCATGACCATGTCCATGTCTTGATCTAATTCTGTAGATAATATGATTTTTCAGCAAAGATCTGGCTTCATTCTGTACTCTGTATTGTGGTTCTGGCACACGTAAGACTTCAGAGATGTACAACGACCCCTCCAACAAAAGAAGTAATCCACCATAAGAAATTGGTCTTGGCGTGATCTCATTTAAATGAAGATTGCGTAAAGAATAGAGAAATTCAAGCGTAAACATTTTAAATGGGAACCTTCCACGTGATTTATCATTATTTGAGTAGTGTGTTTCATAGATTATTTATAGAAAATTACAAATCAGTTACTTAAAATGATAGATTAATAAGAAAGTTCTGATAACAGTCATTTTAAAACACACTGCATTCCTCAGACAATATTTTTGTGTTACATCAAGTTAACTGAAAGAGTCAATAGTTACTTGATTTTAATCAAATTCAACATTTTTAATTTCTACAACTTGTACACAGAAGTGAAGCGTAAGAAGTTCTCATGTTCATTAACGTTACTTTATTATTTTCTATGTTTAGCTTTTTAGTGAATTTTCGTAGAAAAAAATTCGCTAATGGGGAGATTCCGACCTTTTAATATTTAAAAAATGTATATATATATATATATATATATATATATATATATATATATATATATATATATATATATATATATATATATTGAGTTATCACACGATAACTCAAAAAGTAACAGACCGATTTAATAAAATTTGGTAGGTGCCTTCCTTCTGCAAGTTGCTTGGATAAGTTCGTTAGCCAGAAAAATCTGACCAGGTTTTCTTGGAAAAATGTGGATTTTCTCTCAAAAAAGTTTGTGTCGCTAAAAATAACAAAGCTAGGTAATCAAATTTGATTGTAGGCTAACGCTATAAAAATTAAACGACATACCAAAATTTACATCTCTATGTTACAAGACAAAAGAATTATAAGCATTTAATTTAAAAAAAAAGTCTGGACGCAGCAAGTGCGTTATGGTAGTGAATTTTCATAGAAATGATCTGGCACAAAATATTTTATTATAACTTTTTTTTCCTGTAACATAGGAATCTTAATTTTGGTGTATAGTTTACTTTTTATATCGTAAACTTACCTACCAAATTTGGTTATCATAGATTTTTTATTTTTTAAGATAAAAATTTTTTTCAAATGAAAACTCAAAATTTTTCCGAAAAACTTCGTCCGATTTTTTTGATTAACGAACTTGTCAAAGCCATTTACAAAAGGAAGGTACATGCCAAATTTTATCAAAATCGGCCTATTATTCTTTGAGATAAAAATTTTTTTCTAATGAAAACTCAAAATTTTCCCGGAAAACCTCGTCAGATTTTCCGGACTAACAAACCTGTCAAATCTATTTACAAAGGGAAGGTACATGCCAAATTTTATTAAAATCGGCTTATTACTTTTTGAGATAAGAATTTTTTTCGAATGAAAACGCAAAATTTTCCCGGAAAACCTCGTCCGATTTTCCTGACTAACGAACTTATCCAAGCCATTTACAAAAGAAAGGTACATGCCAAATTTTATCAAAATCGGCCCATTATTTTTTGAGTTATCGGTGTGATACATATATATATATATATATATATATATATATATATATATATATATATATATATATATATATATATATATATATATATAAATATATATATATATATATATATATATATATATATATATATATATATATATATATATAAACATATAAAAATTGAAACTGACCCCGGATATGGGTTCTAGGGGTCCTAGATCGCGCTCATTTGAAGAAATTTTTTCAAAATTCAAAAGTCGAGATCTCCTCATTAGTGAATTTTTTCTAAGAAAATTCACTAAAAATGTTTGGTATAAGATCATTTCAATGAAAATTAACTACTATAACGCACTTGCTGCGTACACTGTTTTATCTTTTAATTTTGCACTTTTGTCGTAACCACAATGGATAATAATTAAAGGTTTTTTTTTCTTGATGGTTAATTATCTTTTGCATATACTTATATTGAAATTTTGTTGACATAAATAAACATTCTATACAAGAAAATGTACTTCAACGTCACGGAACAGACTTCCAGGGTTCTTCAGCGCTCGAGTGAGAGCGACTCCACGCTACTACGAAATGATTAATTTGCGAGGTAGCAACAGCTTCTATCACGCATGGCTAATTTAAAATAATCCCGATGGTCTATCTGCTGGTACAGTGGTTACTTATCTTCAACGAGAAGACAAAAGAGTCAACAACAGTCAGTGAATAGAAGAACTAGTTTGTTAGTTATCAGAGTCAAGAGTCAGCAGAGGAAAACTGAAGCACTAAAGAAGTGCGGCTGTTGCTGGTCGATCTCAATGTAAAGTGTATCGTATAAAGATGCCCCGAGGTGTATTTAATTTAAATCCAAGTGCAGAGCATCAGATGATAAGGCCAGGCCGGATGGCAGGTCGGACGGCAGAACTCCGGGGTAATTATGAAAGTATGCAATAGAGATGGAACAAACGCGATTACAAGAACGTGGGCCATCGCCGTTGTTGCCGATGCTTCAAGAAATGAACATTTCAATGTTACTTTGAAAATTATTTAACTTTTATATACTTAACTAAAAATTATCCAATAGCTTTCTTTGCTGTTTGCCTGAACAATTCATTGCCCTAAAATAAGTCAGAAAAAACTGCTTGCAACTCTAACTTTGTGGATTTATAGGTTCTATCTTCCCATAGTTTTTTACAATACAGTAGAAGTCCTTTTAACCGACTTCGGTTTATCCCACCTGCCGTTTTATTGGACCGGCCTAACTGTCGCTGTAAACAACTCTCGGAAATCAAATCCAGGATTCCAAACCGTCAGAAAACAAACGGGCTGCATCAAGGCGCCTGTCCTAATGCGCCTAAGTTGATTATCACTTGAATGTACCTATTCCTATTACCGTTGTGTTTCCACATATGCAGTTGTGGATTATAATTATCTACTGTTCATAATGAGTGACTAAAGAAAACGGATTGTTGTTTTTATGGAAGTAAAATTGAAGGCGTTGGAAAGACTTAATAAAGGGGAACGTGCATCTGAAGTTGCCAGGGACATAGGTGTAGGTGTAACGACGGTAAAGACTGGAAAAAAAAACACTACGCGCTTGCAGGATTTTTGCACACATATAAATTCTGAAACATCCCTAAATACTCGATCAACTTAAAAAAGTTCAGGACGCAGAAAATGCCTTATGGTAGTGAATTTTCATTAAATGCATAAAATTTGAATAACTCAATTTTTTATAAACTTAGAAAGTTGAATTTTGGTAGGTAGTAAGCTCTTGCCCAAGGCAACACGTCCACCGAATTTCAATAAAACAGCTTTGTTATTTTCGGAGAAAAATTTTTTTTTTCGAAAGTAAACTCAATATTTTCCCGGAAAACCTTATCCGATGTTCCTGCGTAACACACTCATCCAAGCCGTTAATAAAAGAAAGGGACTTGCCGAGTTTCATCCAAATCGGTTACTTATTTTTTGAGTTATCGGTTGGATACATATATATATATATATATATATATATATATATATATATATATATATATATATATATATATATATATATATATATATATATATATATATGTATGTATGTTTATTCAAACGTATAAAAATTGAAACTGACTCCGGATATGGGTTCTAGGGATCCTAGTTCCTGCTCGTTTGAACACATTTTTGCAAAGTCTTACCATCGATACCTCTCTATTAGTGATTTTTTTTTAATAAAAAATTCACTACAAACCAAAGCAGATAGACTTAGATGAGGTTCTGTGGATTTGATTTAACCAAGAAAGAAGGCGTGGAACGTCCAACTATAAAGCACAAAGCTTTCCAGCTTTACATCTGAACAAACAAATGAATGGTGATGGATGTTTCACTGCGAGAGACGGGTGGTTAAGTCGCGAAAAAAGACAAGGAGCTCATTTACTAACCGTGTGCGGGGAAAAATTTTCAGCAGATGATGCAGCTGTCAAAAATTTTTAAGAAGATCTCGCAACACTTACAAAGAATAACAAGTTATGTTCTGAACAGCTTTATAATGTGGACGAAACCGGTCTAAATTTTTAAATGTTACCTGATAAAACTTTTGCAACAAGAGCCGAGACATCAGCACCTGGTTTTAAAAAAATTAAAAGAGAGGATTACTGTAGCTCTTTGTAGCAACGCACAGGCAATTATAAGCTGCCACTTCTTACTGTTGGGAAAATCTTTGAAGCACCGTGCTTTTAAAAATATTAATCAGTCATCATTACCAGTTTATTACCCAGCCCAAAAATCGGCATGGTTGGAATCCGAATTGGGTTCTAAGTGGTGTTCACTCAGTTTGTTCCAGCTGTGACTCAACATTTGCAATCAAAATACATGACTATTAAAGCCGTGCTTTTATTAGATAATTCCCCGTCACATCCTGGGGGAAATCTTTTAAAAAAGGTGAAATTTATGCCATGTTCCTGCCACCAAATGTAACGTCACTGGTGCAACCGTTGGACCAAGGAGTCATTGAATGCCTGAAAAGACGTTACAAGAAAAACTTTTAACTTCAATTTTAGACAAAATACAAGCCGAAAATGTAGGACTTCAAGCATCACACAATCTCAAAGACGTTGTATACATGTTGTCACGTGCATGGGGAGATATTCCTAAAACCACTTTTACGAAGTCTTGAAGGAAGATTTGGGCCGAAGTTGAAAACGATTTTGAAAATCGCCTCATTGAAACAGCTGAAGACAAAAACAAGGACGCAGATCCACCGGACATGATAAACAATTTTAAACAACTTGAAGAGTATGAAGAAAATGGGGAGGCCAGAAGTAGAAGAATGGATAACAGTAGACACAATTTGCTAAATGAGTATTTTACTCATGACGAAATATTAAGCCAAGTGCGGCAAGCTATAACGAAATAAAAAGAGCTGCTGGAGACAGAGACTCATGGTTGCGACATCGCCATTAGACTATCATGATAATCATGATGATAAAGTAGATGGATCGTAAATTAATTGCTTCTTAGATTCTTTAGAAAACAAAGTATATGATGACATAATAATATAAGATTTAACATGAAAATCTATAATCAAAACCTCTTCACACTTTAGGAAAGTTTACAAAACCTGCCGACATGGCCTACACCGTTTGAAGAAGTGGGCGAGGTGCACGCGATCTTCTGTGGCGGACGGGCGGCAGCTCCGGCCACCGACTAGTCAAGTCAATAGGGCCGCAGGGCAACTTCTGCACTGTTATTACAGCAGCCCCCGGCCACGTGCCTGCCTCGGCCTAAATGCTACCTACCGACCCCCCAAATTATCCACTACCACCACCCCCCTTCATCCATCTGATGCGTACATTAAACGACCTCTGACATGATACTCATTCAGTGTTGCCATATGCATTCCTTTTTAGAGCTAATAATAAAGAAAAATTATAGCGATAATAGCAAGGTAGAATTGTGACAGGAGTATAACATAGTGAGTCACAAAATTACGTGAGAAAATTGTTAAAAAAAGGCCGCGAATAACTGGACAAAAGTGTGTTCTCTTTTCAAGGCAACCGTCTTCTTTCGAGTCGTTGATTGCACTGCACACAACTGATAAAACTATTTTGAAATTGGTTCACCACCCGCCATATTCTCCGGATTTAGCACCGTCAGACTATTATCTATTCCCAAAGCTCAAAACAGATAAACGATTTTCGACAAACAATGAAGGAAAACGGTTGGAAGACCAAGATGAATATTTTTTTTATTAGTTTGAAATTGTTTTATGAATGGTCTGCTAAATGTGTGTAGGTCTTTGAGGAGAATATGTTAAATAAATGGTTATGTTTTATTTTTAAAATGTATTGTCTTTTCTATTATAGGCTAACCACTTTTCAATACCTCGTCGTATAAAATTGTTCTAAATACACACAAATTAGCCGCTATTAGTGAATTTTCTCTAAAAAAAAATCACTAATGAGGAGATCGCGACTTTTTAATTTTGAAAAAATTTCTTCAAATCAGCGCGAACTACGCCCCCTAGATCCCATATATATATATATATATATATATATATATATATATATATATATATATATATATATATATATATATATATATATATATATATATATATATATATATATATATATATCACACCGATAACTCAAAAAATCATCGGCGGATTTTGATCAAATTTGGTACGTACCTTCCTTTTCGAAGTGGCTTGGATAAGTTCGTTAGCCAGGCAAAGCGGTCCAGCTTTTCCCAGAAAATTTTGTGTTTCTTTTTTTCGGAAAAAAGTTACATAACAAAGTAAGGGCAACCAAATTTGGTACGTCGGTTTCTGCCATAAAGGGTACTATATATTAAAATTGACATTTCTAAGTTAAAAGACAAAAGTCATAGGTAAGTCTTTGACTAAAAAAGTTAAAATGTCAAAATTGATAATTATGGTAGTCGTATTAACGTGATTGAAACATACAACACAAAATAACTAACAAGCTCTTTGATTTGTGTCTAAGTCGTTATTTTCCTTCATTTCGTTCAAATATGAGCAAAAAATACACTGTAAATAAAAATTGTTTGGTATAAATATTAAACACATTAGACAGTCAACATACTACCGTATACACCTGCTAGTACATACATCTGTCATATCGACGATGGTTCAGTGGTCTAAGCCAGTGAGTCACAGAATTTCCCTCTGAGCTCATGCAACGGTCTTTCAGGCCGAAATATACGCCATCTTGCACTGCGTACGAGAGAACAAGAGGAGAGGCTACACCAACAAGCGGATCCTCATAGCCACAGACAGCCCTTAAGGCCCTAAGTATCCCACGGGTAAACTCCAGGCTGGTAAGTGAATGCCGAGACGAGACGAGCGACCTGGCTGGGCAGAATGAGGTCACCCTCATCTGGGTGCCGGGTTACTCGGGGGTCAAATGCAATGAAGAAGCTGATAGTCTCGCGAAGAGAGGGTCAGCAGAACCATTTATGGGTCCAGAACCGGTCCTGGGCGTGAAAAAGAGCACTGCCAAGGGATCCATTAAGTCCTGGGTCAGAAACGAACATAAGGTGTACTAGGCAGACCGTCCAGGGCTAAGAGAGAGGAAGTCACTAATTGAGGAACCCAGTCCAGAGAGAGAGCTGTGGAGCTGCTAAATCTTAGCAGAGGATAGCTCAGGGACATAACAGGACTCTTGACGGGACACATGGCCGTCAATAAATACCTGTATAAAATGGGGCGGTTCAAGGGGGACCTGGCATGCAGACTCTGCGGCGAGGGGGAGGACTCAGCCCAGCACATCTTGTGCAAGTGTAAAGCTCTGGGCCGCAAAAGACAACTGATCTACGGACAGTCTAGACCGGAGACAGAGCATTATAAAACTTCACCCTACCAATCGCTGTGCAGACTAGTTCAAGGCACAGTGATTTTGGAATGGGTGGAGTAGAAAAGACAAATGGTATGCACAATAAGCCAAAGGCTGCGGTGCCATCGGGGCGGCAAAGACGCGGACGAGCCCTAAGGGAAAATATATATATAGGACCTAGGGTCCAGAGGTACACTTCCTTACCACTGGACCACCGAGGCTGCAGGACAAGATATATAAATTCTGCAATTTTATAAACAGCTAACAATAATAATCAAAAGCAATCAAAAATGATTCAAAAAATTAGGATACCTGCAAAGAATACATATAATTGATACACCTATTAAATAATATGTATACTTATATCTACAAAGATAACCATTGTGTCTCTACTATTTTAACTGTATTATAAGTATAAAAGAAAAGATCGATTGCGTGGGCAATAACGTTCTTCGGGAATCAAGTTGTTTTGCATATAATTCTCGTTTATTTGATGATGACCGAATGTTGATCTACTTTAACAGATCATTTTAAAGGTGCGTCATTGAATTATAATGTGATCAAAATAAATTGGTACGTTCCATGGTCTGCAGCAACATTTTTCATGTTAATTTGTCAATTTATTAAAATCTGATTTTTATGGTTCATGTAAATTTATTTTATGATCTGTAATCGATTAGGTTCATTAAAATCTATAAATATCAACAGAACTGTCTAGATGTTTTGTGTTCCGGAATGTTACGAATATACTATACTAACGGCTTTATAATGTGTAAGGTCTTTTAAATTCTGGAGTTTACAAACGTAGAAAAACGCGTTTGCCGGTTTTAAATCTCAGCGTATGACTATAGGTTTTTGTCTCATATTCAAATATTTTAAAATATTCCCTGAGAAGAAACAAAACATTATCATATGCTACAAGATCAATGCGTGATAACATCAAAACAAAAATTTCGGGACGCATCAAGTGCGCTATAGTGGAGAATTTTCATAAGAATTGTACACTATGTTTATACGGCATATTACTAGAATTAATACTCTAAACTTACACAGACCTTGAAGATCGATTTTAGAGGTCCTAGTACGCGCACATTTGATGATTTTTTTCGAATACCTAACTCTCTATTCTCAAAAAAATCTTGCGCTCTAACTCCTTTTGAGAAAAATGTCCAAAACTCAATTTTCTATGAAGCCAAAGATGTAAATTTTGCTATATCTGTAGATAGTGTGCATATTTAAATTAAACTTGTATTACAAATTTCATTAAAGCTATACAAAAGATTTCCAGAAGCAAACCTAATACATATTTAGAAAAGTAAAGTATCTGCCAAATTATAAACGTAGCAAATATTTTTCCTTATTAATCACCAGTATGATTTCGTTTTAGCCAACCTGATCAAACCGGTTTTTTCAATATCAAGAATAACAAAATTATAATTTCAGACTCAAAGGTGACAAACTTATTCAGACGTTTTAAACAAAAATGAGATTTGGTTCAAAACGTATGAAATCTGTGCATTATTGTTTCTTCAAATGTCAAAATAAAACATAAAAAACATACATACATCGAGCTGGATTCAATCGCATAACCTTCTGCTTAGAAGACGACGACGCTGTCTCTGCGCTAGGTAAGCACACGTTAGCTAACGTTGTGTTTACATGATGCTCCAGATCGGTTTCATGCCCGGGAAATTATATTCAAAGTATACGTAACAATTAATTACAGAATTTGTACAATTACCATTGAAACACATCTCACGACTGGTTCCGTCTTATATGACGTCTTATGTTTAAGTTTAAAGATAAAATAAACTATTTTAGAATCATTTTGACAGAGACTTGGCTTGATTTTGTTTACATTTTTACTATATTATGCAACAGATAATATATCTATGTTGCGCTAAAGATGTATTTGGGGCCGTTCATAAAGTTACAAATATAGTGTATTCTGATAATTTATTGAATCAACCAGTTATAAATAACATTCACTCGGCGAATTTTTATTTTCATGTCGTCTGTCATTTTCCATAATTGCGGCCGAGATGTCATGATTGTTGGTTCGGGTAGTATGTTTTATGCCTGGTATATATTTAGTTTGGTTACCGTTGATGTATGGTTTATACCTTTTGTATTCATCAATATACGCCTGGCAGTTAACTAATCTGTCTGTCGGAGATTGGACTTTAACCACTAGGTCGTGTCAACGCATGGCTTTGGGATTTTATTTTTAATTTGGAAAAAAAGTCTAAATATTGAATCAGACACCATATTTGCCAGATTGAGACCTGGTTAAATGATGTTTACACTATCTAAAAGCTGTTATTCTGATATACCCTAGTAACGAAAGAAATAAGAGCGGAACAACAAGAGAAGCGACAGTATCGGTCAGCATTGTGTGTTTGTGCCGTATGTATACCTACAAGAATTACAATACAAATAATGTTATAAAATATGTTAAGAGCCAGTGAAGTGGACGTAGCGCTCGGATCTTCAAAAGGAAGACGATCACGTTCCAACGTTCTCCAGCATCACGTACAAGAGTTTACGCGCGAACACACCTGTACCATTGTGCCAAGTTATCAGCCTCTTATATAACTAACTCTCTATCTTCTATTTCAATGAAGCACCACTAGCAGCAGAAGCAGCAGAAGTCTTTGATTTGAGGCTCCAGGATTGCGAAACAGTACTCGTGACACTATTGTCTTGGATTAGATAGCTGTAGATATCCCTTCTTCATAAAGAGACCATCTCTATGTGTATCTTTGGTTGCTTTATATATTGACTGTTCATCTTGTTTCTTCCAGTTCTTTTATTGTTTGTATAGATAGGTCTTATTTGATGTTTGTGAATTTTTTAACACATCAAAAACAAAACGAATTACTTTCAGATCGTCAACACCTGTGGAAGTGTGGCATCAGCGACAAAAATTTCAAACAAGTTTTTTTGTCTGTCGTTCTCTATGTCTGTCTGTTTGTAGCCACGATAACTTTAGAACACATTGAGATATCCTCTTCAAATTTGGTACACAGCACCCGACAAACTAACGGTTCCGATTGTTTTTGGGTAAATTCGCATTATGAGGTAGGGGATAAATATGGGTTGATTTGGTGAAAATTGACATTTTTTCGTTAAAACTCGAGTAATATAACGTTTAAGGTTTGTTTATTAGAAAACTTTTAATTTCATAAAACATCTGGTATTCTGTACTGAAATTAAATTAGGGGTTGGAATGTGGGGGTGGAATATCGGTGACAGAAATTTCGAATTTTTTGCTAAAACTGCGTAAAAAGTCTTAAAACATACAGAAAACTTGATTCTGGAACGAAATTTTGTTGTCTGTCGGTCGGTCTATCGGCCTGTATTTCTGTCTGTTAGTAGGCGCAATAACTTTCGATAGAATTGAGATATCATTTTCAGATGTGGTACACAGATAGCAACCGACAAGTGAACGGTTCAGATTGTTTTAAGGTAAAATCTCTCCAGGGGTTAGGGGATGAATGGGGGTGATTTGGTGAACATTGATATTTTTTTTGTGAAAACTCGAGTCTTAAGGTTTGGAAAACTTTCAGTTACATCAAACATCTGGCATTCTGTGCTGAACTTAATTTAGGGGTTGAATGTGTGGAGGTGAAATATCGACGATAGACATTTTGAATTTTTTTTGTTGCTAAAACGTCGTAAAAAGTCTCAAAACATATAAAAAAACTGGATTATGGTACAAATATTTTTTACCTGTCGACCTGTACGTCTGTCTGAGGAACCCTTCGAATTGTTTTTGGGTAAGATCGCTTCAGGGAGTGAGGTATAAATGAGAGGTGATTTGGTGAAAATAATTATTTTTGTTGTTGTTAAAACTCGAGCACTGTAACGTGTCAGATGTTTATGGGTACAGGAATACCAATATTTTCTTTGAGGTCAAGTCATGGACCCTAAATTCGTTTTATGAAACGAATTTCTGGGGAGAGTAGATTATCACAGCTATGTGGAAGTTTTTTACAGCACTCTCGCTGATTAAAACGCTATTAAGGAATAAGCACATTTTAGAATAACTATAAGAGTAGAACGTTGCTTTTAGAGTAATATAGGTACCTATAACAGAAATATGTTTTTGTGTAAAAAATCCAACAAGCCACCTACTCACAGACCATCCAGTATATTATTTACATTCAATATGTGGAAGACTATCTCAAATAATTTGCGTGTACATTATAAACATAAAAATAACAATAATAAGATATTAGCTTTCCCAAGAAGGAATATAAGGATCAGTCTCATTCCATGCAACTAGAATCGCATTATTATTATTAAAATACACATTACGGCGATAAGGGCTAAAAAACACTAAAAACTGTGTAGAGTTTAAATGACTTGTGTGGAGATCAAAATTCTAAAAGATCACTAGAGCAGTTTTAACGTTGTTTCTACAACGATTATGTAACAAGTTGCAAATTAATTTCAATTAACCTCAACGAAAGAACGTATCATGTATTTCAACTACCTCGGAACTAATCAGTTTTAATAGTTGACCATTTATTTTCACTATGACAATTAATTTATAAAAAACATAATCTATAGAATGGTCTAATTCTGTGACATTAGTTTTAGTAGACTAATTTCCACGAAATCCCAGAAATATCTAAAAATTTTACGGTTGTGACCTTCATTTTCGTTTCACACAGATTTATTTAACATAAAAAATATCATAACTGTACTTAAACAGAAGGAGATATTGATGACCCATGATTAATTTTTTGTATTGATTTGATAAACATCTAAATCGCATCAATAAAGGAAGCTAACGAACTGAGAAATTAAGGAACTGAAATAACGATTCCGCTAAAATCCAAGCCACACTTTTTAATTACTTTTTACGTCACTTAGATGTATCTTGAAGAAACACGAATTCTTATCTCATATGTTTTATAATAAATGCATTGTGCAATTATTTATACTAAAAATACCAGTACTAATTTCATTACTATCATTTATTTTATATTGCAGTAATAAGAAAGAACTGTGATACTTGAAAATCTTTTAACAACTAAAATAAATGAACATGTCTTAGTGCCTTTGCGATGATATAGTGGTATCTTACGTCATTATTTTAAGTGAAATATGTTCAATAGCTTTCCCCGTTTTTTAGTGAATTTTCTTAAAAAAAATTCACTAATGAGGAGATCCCGACTTTTGAATTTTGAAAAAATTTCTTAAAATGAGCGCTAATTAGGCCCCCTAGAACCCATATCCGGGGTCAGTTTCAATTTTTATATGTTTATATGTTTATATATATATATATATATATATATATATATATATATATATATATATATATATATATATATATATATATATGTATCACACCGATAACTCAAAAAATAATGGGCCGATTTTGACTAAATTTGGTGAATACCTTCCTTTTGCAAATGGCTTGGATAAGTTCGTTAGTCAGAAAAATCGGTCCAGGTTTTCCCGGAAAATTTTGTGTTTTCTTTAAAAAAAAAATTATATCTCCGGAATTAACAAAGTAAGGGCAACCAAGTTTGGTACGCTGGTTTATGTCGTTATAGGTGAGCTACCTACCAAAATTTAGCTATGTAGGTCAAAAGACAAAAAAGTTATGGGCATTTAAAGAAAATAAATTGGGGTTTTCCTCAAAACGTTAAAGTGACAATTTAAAATGTCAAAATTCGCAACATTTAGGCAAAGAACTTGAATCTTATACGGGCTAGGGAAAGAAAATGTCTCAAGAAGAATGTTTTACAAACCCTGAAGTCTTAGTTTCAACCGTCATTGTCCTTCATTTTACTAAAATATTCCCAGAGAATTAATTTAAAATAGACCCTTTCTCTGATGCTTAGCAGTAGCCTTAGCTATAGAGTTTATCGTTTAATGGTATATAATTTTTGTCAAATTTTCGTAAAAAATCATTAAAGCTTAATATATCCGTTATTATATAAGATATGAAAAAAATATTGTATACATTAATTATAGGGTGTGTTGAGCTACATCTTAAAAAATTATTTCTACAATCACAGGATGGCCCATAAGTCGTTGGTGATACAAATAATTATTTTTTTTAGTTGAAAACGCCTTATGGTTTTGCATTTTTCATCGAAATATAATGCATGTGTGTAAGAAAAGAAATTCTGGAGGCAGCAAGTGCGTTATGGTAGCGAATTTCGATCAAATGTTTCATATTTGAACAGATCAATTTGCTATTAACCTATAAGGTTGACCAAGAAATGTGTTTTTTCGGGAACACTTTAAGTTTACTTTTGGAAATTTTTGTACATTTTCACACAATAAAGTTATTTTGATGAAACATGGCACATTGTTTTTACTATATAGTTATACTGGTAATCAAATTTGATCCCTGCTTTGTGAAAAAAAACCACATATTTGCTATTAAAAACATTTTTATGAAAATTCACTACCATAACGCACTTGCTGCGTCCAGAGTTTTTTAAAATAATCTTCTGTGAAGCAACAAGAAAATGATTAATTACCACCTTTCGTGTATTTTTTAATTAGATATTTTTTGTCCTTTCAGCGCTCGACTGGACAGTTTATATGTTTAACGCATTTTAAACTCTTTATTTTTAATATTTTCAAAGCCATGTGTCAGCGAATACACCGGCTGAATGCAATTTTAACAAGCATAACTGTGATTGGTCGAGGGACGTACCTCAATTTTGGTCGGTATGTTGCCCTCGTAAATAACTTACTACACACCAAAACTCAGCTTTCTAGGTTTATGAAAAATTGAGTTATACAAAATTGAAGCATTTAATAAAATTCGCTACCATAGCGCACTTGCTGCGTCCCGAATTTTTTATTATTATTTTTTAGCCATATGAACAGAAACCCAGAAATATAAACTATACGACGAAATTACCTTAATAATAATAATGGTATTATAGTTATAATAAAAACTCTTGACGCAGCAAGTGCGTTATGGTAGTGAATTTTCATTAAAATGTTTTTAGTGCAAATATGTGTGTTTTCTTTTTAAGAAAGCAGGCATCAATTTTGGTTACCAGTATAACTTATATAGTAACAACAATGTGCCATGTTTCATAAAAATAACTTTATTGTGTGAAAATGTACAAAAATTTCCAAAAGTAAACTTAAAGTGTTCCCGGAAAAACTCGTTTCTTGGTCATCCTTATAGGTTAATAGCAAAGTGGGCTATAAAAATATGAAGCATTTGATCAAAATTCTCCACCATAATGCACTTGCTGCATCCAGAATTTATTTTCTTACAAACATGCATTATATTTCGATGGAAAATGCAAAATTGCAATAACATAAGGCGTGTTTGATTAAAAAAAAGAAAATTTGTATCACCAACGACTTATGGGCCAGCCTGTGATTGTAGAAATATTTTTTAAGGTGTAACTCAAGACACCTTATAATTAATATAGACAACTTTTTTTCATATCTTGTATAATAACGAATATATTGAGCTTTATTGATTTTTTTACGAAAATTCGACAAAAATTATATACCATTAAACGATAAACTCCATAGCTAACACTACTCCTAAGCATCAGAGAAAGGGTCTATTTGAAATGAATTTTCTGGAAACATGTTAGTAAAATGAAGGACAATGACGGCTGAAACTAAGACTTCAGGGTTTGTAAAACATTCTTCTTGAGACATTTTCTTTCCTAGCTCCGTATTAGATTCAAGTTATTTGCCTAAATGTTGCCGATTTTGACGTTTTAAATCGCAACTTTGACGTTTTGAGGAAAACCCCAATTTATTTTTCTTTAAATGCCTATAACTTTTTTGTCTTTTGACTTACATAGCTAAATTTTGGTAGGTAACTTACCTATAAGGATATAAACCAGCGTACCAAATTGGTTGCCCTTACTTTGTTAATTCCGGAGATATGAATTTTTTTCGAAAGAAAACACAAAATTTTCCGGGAAAACCTAAGCAGATTTTCCTGTATAACGAACTTATCCAAGCCATTTGCAAAAGAAATTTATTCACCAAATTTAATCAAATTCGGCCCATTATTTTTTGAGTTATCGGTGTGAAACATATATATATATATATATATATATATATATATATATATATATATATATATATATATATATATATATATATATATATATATATATATATATATATATATATAAACATATAAAAATTGAAACGGACCTCGGATATGTATTTTAGGGGGCCTAATTAGCGCTCATTTGAAGAAATTTTTTCAAAATTTAAAAGTCGGGATCTCCTCATTAGTGATTTTTTTAAAGAAAATTCACTAAAAAGGGAAGTATCCGAGTTTGAGGTAGTCATATAGTAAATGAATTTTTTTCCATTCTCTGATGACATTAACTTTGTTGGTGAAAGGATCGCCAGGTCTTTTAAACAAGTGTTGTGGTAATTTGGGTTCTCAGATGTACTTATCAGTGCTCATCACAGGTTACAATCTTTAGACAGTGAAATGCTTTAAGTAACGGACTAAGTGTTTGATAAATATCCATTTTCCGAGTGCTTTATAAATAAGAGGTATTAGATTCTTGAAAAGGTTATGTTGTAATCCAGTAAGTTTCAGACCATGTGGACTCTGGATCGAAAGCCGTGACCGGAACGTTTGTGGTTGAAATTCAATTGTTTGACCGGCCAGTGTCGGTCCGGTCCAGTAGGCCGTGTCCGATGCCCGATCCGCCTGTGTTCAGCTGATTGACTTTTTATCAAATCCACTATACTAGAGTGCCTGAACTGGAACATACCCTTTATCAGTCGATGAGTTTTTGAAATCTTACTAATGTTATATCAAAAATTCAAATGTTGCATTATACTTTTTTTAAATACAACGCAGTTTTTTCGTGCGAATTTGTATATATATATATATATATATATATATATATATATATATATATATATATATATATATATATATATATATATATATATATATATATATATATATATATTCTTAATTTATATATATATATATATATATATATATATATATTCTTAATTTATATATATATATATATATATATATATATATATATATATATATATATATATATATATATATATATATATTCTTAATTTGGTAGGTATTATTATATTGTTTTTTTTTAAACGCATTTCTTTCTAAGAGGTTATTGTATAAAACAAGTTCAGATGATAGCGTTGCCGTGTGGTAACAAATTAAACTAAACATGTTGCATATAACCCAGATATTGTAATTTTGATTTACGCTTAAATGTTCATGAAGGCACCATTTTTCAAATTTAAAAAATATACTGCATTATTTTTGAAAATAGAAACGCTCTGTAAAAGAAAACTTGAGCCTTTATCGGAAACTGATTTAGAAATAATTTAACACATTTTGGGTCGAAAGTCATTTGAAATGTAACCAAAAGTTTGTTCATTTCCAACATCATGCAAGTAGTTCATGATTTAACCATATTTACCAACATGTTTGCAAATATTTGGTGCGTTGCTGTACATTTTCCTTATTTCACCGCTTGATTTTTAATAAAATATTGATTTAATGTATTAACAAATAAGTTTGACATTTCTACAATACCTAATATTATCGATATAATTAATTATCTTTTAGATTTATCTGAAGTACTGTTGCTTCGTTCTATGAACCCCTGCATACACTTAGTACCCAAGTGGTCGCTATATAAAAAGAACAAGTTTACCACCCACAAAAAGAATAGAAGCAAGTATCTAACAGTCTGAAGAAACGGAAATTATATATCGATATACCTAAGTGTTTGTTTTTTGCTAACTGAACGGCATATCTTAGGATAAGAGAGCGACGACCATTCACACTGGTGGATCTCTTTTATTTATGTCGATATGAAAGATTCATGGTTTTATCTTATGGAAACAGGTTCACACGATTCTGAATGGATGTTCCCACAGGTGACAAAAACTACCTATCGGATCCGACTTCCATTACGTTATCGAAGGTGGCTGTGTCAGACCAGAGTGCCTGGATAACAGGGTCAGGTGTATTGTATTATATTGTATTGCTGGAAACGAATGAAGACAGAGATCATCCTTGTGTTAATCTTAAACGAGAGAATAAATTCGGTTTATCATTCCTTGTCGCACATCTTCAAAAAATATTTCTAATTAACCGCTGAATAATATATACCTACCAGCGACAGCACTAAAATAAAGGGAATTTATCTGTAAGTGATTTACTTAGGTTGATTAGTCATGGATCTGTTGATGTTTTGTGGATATTGTAAATCTTGCAAATAATTTTAAAAAATAATCGCAATATTTTAAAAGAAGTACTGGTGGCTGGTGACATTGTTAAGCATATTTCCTCCAAAACACTTTTTAATGTAAACTAAAATCTTTATTCGGAAAATAAAGTGCATATCTGGATAACTATCGAATTTGGGTAAGGGATATGCTACTGTAAATTGAAATATAATATCATAACGGTATACTTAACCGAAAATGCTACGTAGAGGTCAATATTTTCATTGAAGTGGGCCTTGCCGAGAATAGAAATCTGTAAATTTTCAGCACATAAATAGACACAGTTTTTCATATTCTTGTAATTATCTTCGACCAAAAAAACTTCTGGTTTGAAAGAACCTGAAATTTTGTACACGCATAACTTCAAGGCAGCTAATGTCGAAATCAGTGCAATTTCCTTTTTAAAAAGAGTAGTTATTGATTTAGAAGACCGTGAAATTTTTAACAACAAAAATATCAGATCATAAAGCACTATTTTTTGTGTTCTGGACTCTAGTTACACACTTTTCTTTTATTTTGTCGGTATTTTTTACCTCTGTTGTTAAAACTAAATATAAGTTAAAAACCTTAAAGTCCGACTCACTATATAAACATATGCGTATAAACGACAAACTGGTAATCTAATTTTCATACAATTTTCTGGATCTAGTGGTCACATTTTTGGCCACGATTTAGTTTTAGTTCGATTAAAATCGTTTTCGTGGTTTGTTAATAAGAATAATATTTGTGTGCTTGAATCGTGTAGAATTCACATAGTTTTCACATTCTGTTTATATTTTCTTTATTGTGTCAAAAAGTTAGCAGTGTCTGTAGCAACTTTGGCAGATGATTTAGAAACTAAGTTATTACAGAAAGCTGGTAAAAATTATTGTCTCCAGATATCAAAATGTCAGGTATGACATAAGTACTTCACAGTGACTTAAATGAAAGGCTTTATTTCCAGAAAGAAAAGTATAAGAATTCTCAAGAACTTTCGGCTGTTAGACAGCCATCGTCGTGATATATTTAACTGCCGAAACACATTGGGAATTGGGAATCTTAATACAATTTGTATAGTAGTAGAGCCTTGTATTCAAGTCACGTCAAGTTCGCTATAGCGAAAATTATAAAATATAATAATAGTGTAAATTGAAGAAAATTGAAAAAGCAACAAATTCCTTGCAGTAACATAAATTAAAGCAAAAGCAGGCAAATACACTATGATGAATACTGGAAGACTTGAAGCCTATTATTCTTTGTTTATTTCATCATGGCATACCTCAGCATATGATGAAGACATGTGGAAAGTAATTATGTTAAAGTATTAGAGACGCTGGTTTTTATAGTAGTAATTATTAGTAATCACACTGGCAGCCGAACTTTTTTTATCAGATATACACAATAACTTTCATCAAGTTCATATTATTAACAAGCATCCATAAAGTAATTATACAGGAATGATTTTAACTAACTTTAATAAGAAACTGATTCTGTTTTGTGAAGATTATTGATTTTAGCGGTCTTCCATGTGTTATATATATTTAATGTTCCATCCAAGTGCAAGTTGATTCAACTACTTTCACGCTAATGCAGGCTAACTTAATCACATAAAATTACTTTCTATTTCATTAAAATAATCACTTTGAAATGGGAGTATTCTCTGCAATAAAAATATTATTAAATCTATACACAAATGTTTTGAAATGGGACTAATTTATGATTCGATTTTAATAAAGCGATATTATTTACTGATGAAGGAATCTAAAATTAGCAGCCATTTTACTAAAAGTAGCCGAACGGCCAGTAGGATCAGCTTCAAAATGAATTACGTAGATTTTTGCTATATACTTAGTATATTTTATGGTTTCAAATGTCACAGTATGTACCACAAATAAACATAAGCTTGTACTTGCAGTAAACACAATTCCATTGCATGTTCCCAACTTAACTATTAACATATTTTTAGAAAATCACCTCACTTTTCAGTTCGTTTTTAACAAGAGCAATATAATGTGGCTCCTAAATACATGAAACTTCGATATATAGGTGTGGCTAATGACAATTCCGTCGAGGCCATACCATCTTTTTTACCACCACCACCATCGATATATAGGTATTACAAAATGTTTAGATAAATGAATCACACAAAGTACAACAATTAAAATAGTGTATAACGTGATCTTTTCTTTTAACGCCACAGAAACGACGTTACCACCAGCTAGCTCAGAGATGGTAATGTGCGTGGCTAGGTAGGACCGCAATTGAGATAACTATTAAAAAAAGAATAATAACTAAAGTGTCACTCAATAGAACGACTAGAATGATTAACCTACAGTTTATAAGTTCAAAAGAAATGAAATACACGAACGAAACAGTTATATGGTTTTATTTTTATTGCCTAAACATGTGAAGTTACGAATTATCACAGCAATATTATATTAATAGTGGCAAAGGGCCGTTTTATAGACAGTATGCTAGTGGTCACAATTAAAGTACAAATACTACAAACAAATGATCAAAAGTATCAAACCAAATACCAGTTGCGGGCTGCATATAGCTATAACAGTAACAGATTGGTTGATTACTTGACCCACTACAAAACCACAATTATTACGTTTAGATACCCGAGTTGATCAAAACATGTACTTAATTAATAATTACAATTTATGTAGAATATACTATGATCTATTCTGAAAAGTTACTATCAAAAATTAAGTGAGATGTAAGACAGGGAATACGTGTCGCAACCTCGTTGCTGAACCAAGTGGTATGTTGTCACGGCAGCTTCAAATAACACAAAATGTTAAAAAATATAGACTGTATACAACCAACTAACAATTTAGTAAATTGTCAGCCCTGACCCATTTCTACCCCAATATAGGGACAAAATATGTAAGACTAGATTCTCACCACAATTAGAACCATAGACCGGTTTCGCTCTAATTAGAGCTCGTCAGTACAGCATACTAATTGCAGCGAAAATACACCTATGAAGTAATACGGCTATGGTGGCCAGCCTTCCAAAACTAAGTGAGATGTATGAAACAGAACACGTGCCGCCACCTCGTTGCGGAACCAAGTAGTATGTTGTCACGGCAGCTCCAAATAATACAAAATGTTAAAAAATATATACTGTATACAACCAACTAACAATTTAGTAAATTGTCAGCACTGGCCCTTTTCTTCACCAATATAGGGACAAAGTATGTATGGCTAGATGCATTCTCACCACAATTAGAACCGTAGACCGGATTCGCTCTAATTTTGTCCCTATATTGGGGTAGAAATGGGCCAGGGCTGACAATGTACTAATTTTTTGAAATTCGAAAGTCGGGTTATTTTAATTAGTAAAGTTTTCCTATGAAAATTCGTTAATAGGACCATCTTTTTCAATAATTATTTAGTCCAAGCTTCTATTAAAATAACAGTGATTATTTCTTTTGATTTACCTAGATATAAAGTTTTGTGTTGAAAAGCACGAATTAAAATAGATATATCTGACAAGAGGCACATCTGTTTTTTAATTATCATGCCTGAAAGCATTCACCACACTAATTTAAGATTTTACTGCATTTAATTAGGTATATGTTCACAAATGGTAGAATAAAATAATTATCTTCTGTTGTATCATATAGAGTTTATATAGCCATAGAAAACACACAAAATGTTATAATAGAGAGTAAAAAGTACCGCTGGAAGATATGATAATTAACACAGCTCTCCGGATAATTAATTGATATATTTCCTTGAGATTTTTACAGGTGAAGAAACAATTTTAACGAGGCTTTAGCTTAAAATAAGAGAAGTCCCTTATCTCATCTGTAGTGTGTTGTAAAAGAGAATTAGAACGGGTTTGTAGCTGAACCTATCATTTAAATCTTCTTGACAGTTTGCCCACTTTCTTTTCACGCATCCTGGACGTGAGGATTCACAATATTAATGAATTGTATTAGAGATAATTTATTGAAGCATTTTCGAACGTGATCCAAACATTACTGTTTCACTAATTAAATCCTCCAGTTCAATAAGCTTTCTGCCGCGCGGAATCTCCTAGGAGAAATTCCGTTTCTATCCGATGTACGATGTACCTACCTATACCTATTAGCTGTGATGTTTTCTGTAATAAAAATCGTGTAAAGATTATTTGAACAGAATGGTGTGTGTAAGTGTGGCCGGCGATCTGCCATCCACTTATCTATAGATGATTATAGGATTTCGCTTTATAATGGTGAAAGAATAATCGAATGTCTAGGAAATTGTCGTTGCGTAAGATAGACAAAGTGGCTGGCTCAGGTGGGACTTCAATTAAACGATTTAATACATTTATATTGAATTTGTATGTCGCTGTAAGCATATGGCAGATATTATTAACAATGAAAGTAATTTTTTGCACATTGTAGGTATCTCTTAGTGAATCATCTTCTTTAATTAAAATTGCAGCTAACTTAATTTCCTGTACACATGTACAGCCGTTTTACAAGCAATATATGAACATGTTGATGGTGCCTTCTGCGAGACAGAAACATTGTGCTCATGTAATAAACATGTACATACATCAATTTTAAAAAAAAATCGGACCTAGCCAATGTGACATAGTGACAACTTTTCATAAAAATGTTTATAATGTTAGACAAACAGTTGATATTAAAACTTAAAAGATCTATATATATATATATATATATATATATATATATATATATATATATATATATATATATATATATATATATATATATATATATATATATATATATGAATTATGACCAAATAAATAAATGTAATACACTCATATTTATATGTGCATTAAAAAAATTACCAGAAGAGATACTTGAGGATTAGGTATTTAATCTATTAGACTAGTTCTGTATAAATTTGAAATTTAGCAAACTTAGTGGGTACATTATACTGTCTCATTTTTCATCTTTTAGGACTTGTCGGACTATTTCCTCATTTTTGTTTATCACACAAAGTTTATTACAATCGGTCAAATATTTTTTTAGTTATCGCAGCCAGCCAAACAGACATACATAAAACATGTGGGTAAACATATAAAAATTTGAACTCCCTGCATATGGGTTCGGAGACTGAGACAGACTTTTTAAACGCCTTACTTGGAGTAAACGATTTTTTTAACGATAAGAAATAAAGATAAATATATTGTAGTTTTCGGCTATAATCAATATGTATTCCTAAACAAAATAAGAAATTCAAATCATATTTATCTAACGACAATTAGAAAGAAAAAGCGAACTACAGATCTAGAAAACAATGTTGGCCAAATAATCTTTTCTAAATGTAACTTGTAAATAAAAAGTCGGGAGGCAGCAAATGCGTTATGGTAGTGAATTTTCATAATCATGGATTTCCAACAACAAATTGATAGGTAGTTGAATAATTAATAAAAGTTAAAAGAAATAATAATAAAAAGGTTGTGGTAAAAAAATATATAAATATATGAAGAAGAGTATTCAGTAATTCACTATATATCATAAATGATTTTGGGTTGTTAGTGAATTACCTTAAAAAAATTCACCAAGGGGGAAGGAAATTTATGAAAACCTGATACCATAACGCACTTACTCCGTCCGGACTCTTTTTTATACAAATTTTATATATTATTTTATATACTAGATGAACATTAAAGATGGATTATCTCATTAAATTATATGGGTGAATTATTTAGTGCTTAACTTATTAGAATGTTGATTTACAATCCGTGTTAATTTAACAATAAATAAGTTATGTGTGAACATAAACAAGTAACCACATCCTGTGCAGATTAAAAAGACAACAAACTTGTTTTGTTTTCCTCTCATTAGGTCCAAGAAATACTCAGATCGACCTCGACTGCGACAACTGACCTGACCTGACCTTATTGATTCATAATTTGCATAGACAGCCTCATGACTTGATCAAATTACTGGCCTAAGAATACATTTAGAAAGACATGTGCACTTTTATTTTATATAAAGCAAAAGATAATCACATGCTACTTTTTGCAATATATCATTTTAATGTTTTCTCGTATAACACAAAAAAATATTACTACTATTTAAAATTGATTCGATAAGAATGCAATTATAGCTTGTTTTTAAATTAAAATTGTTTTAAGGTTTCGTATTGAAAATTAAATAAGGAACTTTCAAAATGATTCTTTCAGCGGGTAAACCGATGTTGCCAATTCGTACTTCTTTTCCTTAGGTCTAGGAACAGCGATGCAATATTATGGTGTAGACAGAATTCTAGCTTATACTAGCAAATGCTGAAGATTTATTTTTGTGATCTTTTACGACTTTTGTATAAAACATTTCGCCCCTATTGAGAAATGTCAAGCTGAAAGTCTGACATAAGCACTGACAAACTCTCAACAACTGTTCAAAACGCAAATATGGGGACCAAATTAAAATGGTTATGTGTCTAATTTTTAAGTAAACATTTTTATGAAGAGTGCCGACCGTAACTTCATTTGATAAAAAAATATACATCGACTTACCTGAGCATATTCTGCGCAAATGTCAATCCCCGCCACAAAATTATGCACGTCCTCCACCGACCAGCTTGATATATCTTCGTGTATCGTCGGACTCTCCGACTTGGCCCGACACGTCGATGTTGCTCCGCAGGGGCTCCCTGCAGATGGCGCTTTAGTTCTCGCCCTCTTAGTTTGATGCTGAGGCGCTCCTGCTGATGATAAGTCTAAAGGTGACGAAACATCGGGTCTCTTGACGTTTTTCAGCAAGTTCTGCAACTCCGCTTCTTTGGCTGTCCTGACCATGGCTATTAGAGCTTGCGTGGAGGACATGTCTATAAGAGGAGGAAACATGGGTGTGTTGACAAAAGGGTTGAGAACCTGGAGGTCTGATTTTTTATTAGTGTTGAGATCATTATCTTTAGATGGGGTTGGTATTGGGAGTGTGGGGAGAAAACCGGCGAAACTAGTGGCTGGTTTGAAACGCGGGTCGAGAGGTGGGGGAAATCCGTTCCGTGCTGCGCTGAAGTAACTGAAACAAATGGGCTTATGCTTAAGTTGGTGTATTGAAACGGTTACTAGTTTATTTAATTTTATATATATATATATATATATATATATATATATATATATATATATATATATATATATATATATATATATATATACAGTGTGGAACAGCCAAATGGAATAAATTCGATAACGGATAAATGAGGGCGTGTTGGGAAAAACGCTTGGACACGTCGATTTGTATTTTTAACTGCGCATCTTTTTCAAGAAAAAAAATATTATATAGGGTGCGTCATGTGACAGTGGCCAATACCAACTTTCTTATTTTAAATACAAGCCCCTGTATATTATTAATTTTTTGGATTCTTCAGAAAATTATAGACATAATTCATGTACAATGTTCTATACCTATCTTCAACTGTTTCGGAAATATTCAGTATTTTCAGATTTATTACAAAAATTAACATTAAAAATAGAAAATTATTTTATTTCACAAATTCGCTACATTGCATTCAATACTTATTTCCCATTCAGCTCTTGATAATGAGAAAGTAAACAAAAACCATTCCTTCGTTTCTTTTTACTGATATGAAATGAAACAAAAACAAAAACAGTTTTCTTTCTGTTCGTATAAAACTCGTACCCTTAGCAACTTGTTGTCTGCCTGCATGACAGTAGTGATTAGTGTCAGTGCTATTGTCGTTTGAATTTCGTTAACTGTACGTAATAATATCAGAAAAATGGTTCATTTAACAGAAATGCACAAAATAACCATTCTACAAATGATTGGTTATGGAGATAACACACGGACACAGATGGAAGTGTCTCGCTTATTTCACGAAAAATTTCCAAATTTGCCGCCTGTATCCCAAGGAACAATTAGCAAAATAGAAAAGCAGTTTCGCGAGCTTGGTCATGTGAGACAGATAAAAAAAGTAGCTGCCAATGCAGTAAGTGATGATACGAAATTGGATATTACGCTTGAGTTTCAAGAAAACCCACATACTTCTGGTCGACAAGCAGCCCAACTATTCAACGTTAGCCACACAGCAATTTTTCGAACATTAAAGGAAAGTAAAATGCATCCCTATAAAATGATACCAACTCAGGAGCTCATGGAGGACGATTTCGATAGGAGAACGTATTTTTGTGAACAAATGATGGCAATGTTAGATAACAATGTGATCCAATTAGAAGATGTTTTGTTTTCTGATGAGAGCACATTTACACTTCACGGTCATGTTAATCGTCAAAATTGCCGCTATTGGTCTAATGAGAATCCTCATTGGATGAGAGAGGAACATACGCAATATCCTGAAAAAGTTAATGTTTGGGCAGGAATTGTTGGAAATCATATCGTAGGTCCCTTTTTCATTGATGGCAACTTGAATGGGGATAAATATTTAGAACTGCTCCAAAATAATGTCGTGCCAACTTTAACAAACTTATATCCAGATCCAGCAAACCCACAAGTTCCTGCCAATAAAATATGGTTTCAGCAAGATGGAGCACCGCCCCATTACCAAATCAATGTCCGGCAGTACCTGAACCAAATTTTTCCAAATCGGTGGATAGGGAGGCGCGGATCGATAGAATGGCCAGCACGATCTCCTGATCTGTCGCTATTAGACTACTTTTTGTGGGGATATGTCAAAAGTATTGTATACAAAACTAAGCCCCTCAACTTAGATGACTTAAAAAGACGAATCACGCTTGCGATTAGATCAGTCACGCCTGAGATGTTGAGTAATGTTAGAAGACATTTCTATACCAGATTAGCATGTTGCCAAGATGTTCGTGGCGAGCATTTTGAACATTTACTACATTGACATTAATTTTTTTTTGTTTTTTTAAATTATTAAGAAATAATCAGTATTTCTTATTAGAATTTGTGAAATAAAATAATTTTCTATTTTTAATGTTAATTTTTGTAATAAATCTGAAAATACTTAATATTTCCGAAACAGTTGAAGATAGGTATAGGACATTGTACATGAATTATGTCTAGAATTTTCTGAAGAATCCAAAAAATTAATAATATACAGGGGCTTGTATTTAAAATAAGAAAGTTGGTATTGGCCACTGTCACATGACGCACCCTATATAATTTTTTTTTCTTGAAAAAGATGCGCAGTTAAAAATACAAATCGACGTGTCCAAGCGTTTTTCCCAACACGTCCTCATTTATCCGTTATCGAATTTATTCCATTTGGCTGTTCCACACTGTATATATATATATATATATATATATATATATATATATATATATATATATATATATATATATATATATATATATATATATAAAGTTTTATTGACTTTTATTGCAAACTTATAAGTACTATATAATTAGTATTATTAGTATTATATATTTGCGTACTAATTATCCATCGTGCAATACAGAAAAAGCGGAGCTGATACTTTAATACATCACAATTTATAGCATAAATGTAAAGTAATAATACATTAAATAGTTGTACAGTGTGCCTAAATAAATATGAGAAAGAAAAGCTTAAAGGTACTTACTCATTGGGATTAGCATGGTTGTATTTAGCAGCTAGACTCCTCATGAAATCACTGTAGTTTCTGGAGTTGGCCACCAGAAGAGGGTTGTCACTTGCAGGGGGCGTGTCCGGATGTGATGCTGAGGAAGGCGTCACAGATCTGGACCTGCTGGATGTGTCAGGTGTTCCAGGACTCAGTCTCTCGTTCTTTACGTGGTTGTTGTTGTTGTTATTATGAATGACATAATCTATGACCGATGTGGGGGTGTTGATTAAACCGTTGTTATTGTTGTTACTAGATATTGATCTGTCCAGGCGACGTTTCCTCGATGCAGATGACGGAGTAGATATTTTGGTTGCAGACAGTTGAGGGCTACTGCTTTCTACCGCTTCTGTGGAAGACGTCGTTTCGCCTGAAATCAAACAAACACAAATATTACTTTTTCTTTTTCTACTCTCTGGTACATCTTATACATATTTACAAAAAGCGGGCCAAGTTTCTTGTAAAACCTTCTCATTTAGAGTAAGTTGCTGATATTGTGACGTTGGTTATATGTTTCCCCATTGGGAGGATAATAGATAGTCAATGAGTTTAGAGTGTATATATAGATTACCATGAGTGCCTTGATCATAGATAGTAGTACAATAAACGATGAAAATTACATCTATGTATTTAGGAGAATTGCCGAAGGAACAGTTCCATTGAGAAAGATTCTGGATTCTTGTATGGTCCGAAATGTTCAGCAGCGCTATATTATATAACAAAGCGGCCGGGGTAGTGACTAGTGTGTGTTGAGTCATTATTCAAAGTAATAACAAAGAGAAAAGCGGGAAACATAGGAATCTGGAGTAGTAGGAATTATTAGTGCGCTGAAGACAGTAGCTGGCAGTGATCTATATTGGTTTGTAATATTATGTATAAGAATAAATTAATAGTATAAAAGCTGTGTTTTTATTTACATATTGGTCTCATTTGTCAAGAAATAATAGAAAACACTGAAAATGTAACAAGATTTAAATGTAATCCGCTAAAATTAAAGTTACTAACAGACTTAAGACGTATACAAAGTGTCAGGTAAGTAAAAAAATTAGTAATTAGACATTCGCGCTCATTTGGTGAAATATTTTGAAAACTTGAAACCCATAATTTCCCTAATAGCGACTTTTGCCTATAAAAATTCGCTAAAGAAATACCTATTTATTTAGAAAATACCTTTTTTTTTAATTTAGTGACAATTTTTGAATAAAAGTTAAAGCTTGGACTAGAAACGCATTTTCTAAATGTATACTTTCTATTGAATAATATAAGGGACAACACACAGATGCAAATATGTAGTCCATTAACTTTGTTTCAGCTGGCTGAACTAGGATTTTAATAAAGAAAGTATAACAGCAGTCAGTTCTTGCACTATTTAGTGCACAAAAAAATGTGACGTGCTGATAAATTGAACAGAATTAAATAATTACTCAGAAAACACGAACACATTAAAAATACATGAAAGTCATTTTATGTCGTGTAATCTGCAGTCAACTCCGGTTGCTTCCATTAATAAAAACAACCTAATGAGTATTATAAGCTTTCGTGCAGACATTTACCATCCTTGAGGTTAATAAATTATACGAGACCCTGCCATCTTAATCCATCATGTGAAATAAATGACAGTCGAGATATACAGCGATAGACCAAATCCGCGAAACAACAATAGATCCGAACGGGCACTCCTTCCCGATAAAAACAAAAGAGACACGAATAATATATTATGGTCGAATCTTCAGTTTGTAGTTGCAAGTGAGCGTAGGAAACAAAAGCTGGAATAATAAAGGCTACTGTGACCAATCACCATTTATCAAGCACCGTTCAACAGGTGTCCATTGTTATAACCCAGAAGTTGCATCACAGCTTGCTTAGATCTTGATGGGGAAATTTGATATTTTTAATAGCTACAATAACGTCCTCGGGTCCAGTTTAAATGGAAGGTCAAACACATTAGGTCTACCAGATTAGACCTTTTATTTCTTCAACGGCGTGTTTGTTTTACAGAAAATAAACAATTAATTTAGGAAATAATATCTGACAATATTAAATTTGATTCGATACATTTTTGTAGAATTATTATTTTTTTGTTAGACGGTATACATTAAAAACTGACTGCGCAGGAGATTGATGTCAGTATCCACAAAATAGTACCACAGGGTTTATCGCTTTGTTATTATCTGCGCTATGGGAAAATAGACCATCTTAATTAGCCTTAAGAAGTTAGAGGTAGTTTATTATTGTGGCATACAATCTACCTGTTCTTTCTTTTGCAATTTTATGAAAATGAAACTTTTATCGCTTCTAAAAGCCACCCAAGATAGACTTGCCAAGCGATAAGATTTCGCGGCACTTCCAAGAAGTCAAGTCCCTGCCCAGTAGATAACAAAGATGACCCTAAAGAAATTATAAAATATGACTTCCAGCTTGAAGCTAGAAAATTATAGTGAATAGTGCAGCCACAGCTTAGTATTGAACTTATTATGAGAGTTGTTCTTAATTAAAGATTTCTTTAATTAGCTTACGAAACTTTTCCAAATTTGAATCTTTGACTAGGTGTTATCGTTACAACGTCAGCCTATTCTTTTATAATTTATCTAAAGTCCAGTGTCTACATCATTATGCCCTTGAAAAAGTTCTACGCATAAAATGCATTATGTTAGCAAAAAAAATTTTTAAATGGTTTTCATAAAAAAATACTTAACAATTAAATTGTAAAAGATTATGCAGTGTAGTCCAGAGGTAATGATACACGAAGCAGCAGAGATGATTCTTGGCATCAAAATATTAAGATTTATACAAACATACCTCAGTCCTAAAGTTGAAATTGAATTTCGATTTTTCTTTATATCTAGAAAAGTATTTGAGGAATTGCCTTAAAAATTAGTAAATATGAGTTCTTCATAGTGGTAAAAAATAATCTAATTTTCAATCTGGCTATAGCAGATAGAGGGTACTCAGGTGGTATTCTTCAAATGTCAAAAATATATACTCATACGTTTTTGTTAGCATCGTTAGAAAACCTTTAATCGGAAAATAATATTCTCTTATATTTTCTCAATAGAATAGGTGTACCTGTTGAATGCCACCAAAATCAACCGTTTTCGAAATATTTGTGATTCTAAAAGTAACTGTATTTAAATAAAACTGAAGAAAACCAGAGAAGATTTTCACAGCAACTTGTCTATGTATAGCTCTTCACCTACATATACACAGACTCGTCCAAAACTAATGTCGGTATTTTGGTTGCGCAGTTGTATCACGAGATAAGAGCTTAATTTCCAGCCTTTCCGTCATACCATATAGCTTAAGAGAAAAAAATACTAGTGCAACCAAATGCATTATAATGTCATACACCCTCAGCGCTATAAAGTCTAAAACAACTGTGCCCAACGAATCCTGTGTTAGTTGATACCAAAAATGAACTGTTCGCTCTAGATCAATTTGGGAAGGGTTTGGTGTTCCTGTGGTGCTCACCCACCTCGTAACAGGTAATGTAAAAGTAGATGTTGCAGCTCGAAAAGCATCCTCTCCACCACAAACAAATTTGTATATGATACCAAAGTGTTCTTTAAAAATATTGTTCTGAATGCCTGGAAAAGTCAATGGCACTAATCTAACTTCAAAACTAACAGAAATTAAATATAGTGCTGCAAACTGAATCATAACTTCCACATAGCTGTGATAATCTACTCTCTTAGAAATACATTCTCATGGAATTAATTTAGGGCCCAGCGATCACAAAGAAAATATTCGTATTCCCGTACCCATAAACTTCTGAACCGTTATGTTACTCGAGTTTTATTTAAAAAATGTCACTTTTCACAAAATCCCCATCATTTATCCCCTAACCCCTGAAGCGACCTTACTGAAAAACAATTCTTCGGGTGTTAACTGGATACCAAATTTGAAGATGATAGCTCGATTTGATCGAAAGTCATTGCGCGTACTAATAGACGTACAGTCCGACAGACCCACCGACCGACATACCAAGAGACACAAAAAAAAATGTTCCAGAATCAAGTTTTCCATATGTTTTGAGATTTTATACGCCGTTTTAGCAAAAAAAAATTGAAATATCTGTCACCGATATTCCACCTCCACACATTCAACCTCAAATTTAATTTCAGCACAGAATACCAGATGTTTGCTAAAACTGAAAGTTTTCTAATAAAGTAACCCTTAAACGTTATATTACTTGAGTTTTCACGAAAAAATGTCCATTTTCACCAAATCATCCCCCATTTATCCCCTACCCCCTAGGCGCTATGTTACCCGAAAACAATCAGAACCGTTTGTTTGTCGGGTGCCAACTGTGTACCAAGTTCGAAGTCGATATCTCAATTGATTCTAAAATTATCGTGGCTAAAAACAGACAGACATACAGACCGACATACACAAAAATATGTCGTTCACAAAACATGTTTTCTATATGTTTTGACCCTTTTTACGACGTTTAAGCAAAAAAAAAGTTTTGAAATTTTTGTTGTCGATGCGATACTTCCACACGTCGTGACGATGTGGAACAAATATAGTTTGTTACACAAAACAGGCGCAATTATGTATTACCAGCCCGCTTTCGAATTGGACACACGATAACTTAGTGCGTCTAACTGTTAAACCAATATGTGATTTACACCTGAGGACAGATTGTCTAACGTTAACTGTCATTCCTTCATTTCTTAACAAATTATGTGTTTATTGTGTCAGTGTAGATAACTGATTGAAGGTAGCCCTAAAGAGCAAAGTTAGAATCCGGCTGGTCAATGGATTGGGCTGACATGACTGACATCCATCTTTGTAAATATATTTCATTTAGGTATTTTCGCTCGGGAACAGAATGTAAGTGTGCCGGGGCACCGTTTTGCATAAAATACACATTCCGCTTTAAATTTAAGGGTAAATCAATGAGAAAACTAAACTAATTGTGTAAATAAGACTATGCCACATCAAACATTAATATTGAATTCATGTTGGAGATGATGAGTACCGGCCACATGAGAATGTTCATTCTCTCACATGCTTGTTTCCGAAGTTACTAAACATACCGCAGCGACTAGAGAAACCATATATCTCCATTCTGTTTGTTTATGAAATAATGACAAAATTATAGTCTATTCAGAAGATCATCTGGCAACAAATTTTCTACGGGTGTGAAGTGATCTGGATAAAGAAACTTCGCCATGAAATATCCTCACAACCGATGATTTACTTACATTAGGAGCTGCTCTTAAACTTATTGAATTAATTAAATGAATATTGAAATTAATACAGGAACTAAAATCTCCCATTGTTATTCGGGAGCGACGGCCTAAAATATACCGTTTTGGACGAAACAAACAATTTTCAACTAATCTATTACAAAGATTTTAAAAAGAATTTTCTATCCGGCTGTTTTATGTTTGGACGCTTTTCAGCATACATTCCGTACGCATTATGTTTATTAAATATGCTTACCTATAAAATCAAATAACATTTCGCATTTTAGCGAAATTTCATTAAGAAACATTCGGTTATAGAGAGGTCACGATGAAAAGCTTTTGAAAAAATTTCTTCAAATTAGCGCTAATTTGGGTCTCTAGAACCCAAAACCAAGGTCCGTTAAAATTTTTACGTCGAGTTCGTTAATCAGCCTTTATGCTCAAGTTTTTCCGGTGGAAAATCGGGGAAACTTTTTTGAAAACGCTATATTTTATGTTTAAGTTTAAAGATATAAGAAAATATTTTAGAATCAGCTTTATACAGACTTGGCTTGCAGAAGGTTACGCGATCTAATCCAGCTCGATGAATGTAGGTTTTTTAATCTTTTATTTTGACATTTGGAGAAACGATAGTGCATAGATTTCATATGTTTTGAATAGAATCTCATTTTTGTTTAAAACGCCTAAATAAGTTTGTCACCTTTGAGCCTGAAATTATAATTTTGTTGTTGTTGATATTGAAAAAACCGGTTTGATCAGGTTGACTAAAACGAAATCATACTGGTGATTAATAAGGAAAAATAACTACTACGTTTATAATTTGGCAGATACTTTACTTTTCTAAATATGAATTAAGTTTTCTTTTGGAAATCTCCTGTATAACTTTAATGAAATTTGTAATACAAGTTTCTTTTAAAGAGACTTACACTATCTACAGATATAGTAAAATTTAGTTCTTTAGCTTCATATAAATTGAGTTTTGGGCATTTTTTTCAAAAGGAGTTAGAACGCAAGATTTTTTCGATGATAGAGAGATATCGATGGTAACACTTTCGAAAGAATTCTTCAAATGTGCGCGTACTAGGACCTCTAAAATCGATCTTCAAGGTCCGTGTAAGTTTAAAGTATTAACTTTACTAATATGCCGTATAATAATAGTGTACAATTATTATGAAAATTCGCTACTATAACGCACTTGCTAAGTCCCAAAATTTCTTCAATAGAGAGACAATTATTATGTCGCAGCATACTTTAGATAATATATTGTACAAAAGCTTATCAAAATAATAACTAATGACACCAAGACGGGATTTTGACAAGAACACGGTCGTACATTTGTTCACTTTTTATGCGCTATATAATATATGATCTGTAAGTTATTACTTTTAAAATTGCAAGTATTTCGACAATTGTCGAGTTTTCGTTAAGAAAATACAAGAGAATACTATTTTCTAATCAAAAGTATTCTAGGGATGCCAACAAAAAGGTGTTTCCTGCTATGCACGATTTTGCAACTTCCGTAACATTTTTTTTTAAATTATGGGTGTGGTAACTGTGATTTCTTCATAAGCAAGTTTTTCTGCTTAGGAGCGCTGATAAACCAGCTAAGTTCATGATAAATGATAGGTAGCTTTAGATATGTTAAAATATCTTACTGATTTTGATATAGCATAAGATACATTGACAAAACATATAATTCCCGCTATTTTAGATTTTTGTCATCTGAGTGTGTTAAATGACTTCTTAAAATATTTAAATTTTGTATGTTTTTATATTATGTTATCGACATACAATTCAGTTAGAAGTGCTTTATTATAACGTCAGTGGTCAGAAACAGTTGTGGGACACCTTTTTCATGAATTGTCAAGACAGATAAAGTCATATATAGTTTTATTAGGCCCATATAAAACAGGTAGAATGCAGGAGGCAATAAAATGTTAAAATATTGTCATTTTCCCACTTGGGGTTAAGGTCGTCTACCTGCAACTCTCTCAATAATTTGACCTGACATTCCCTTAATAACTTCAGCCTCGGTTTTACCTCCACCGGTGCCTTTTGTTGTGTTCTGTTTGTACACCGCCAGAGATATAGAACTAATATTTTATTTTACGATCACCTGCACCCCTGGATGTTGCAGACGTGGTAATTTCATTTATTACAGAACAAAAACAGCCATAAAATCTCCTTTACAATACACACTTCAATACCCAACCTTGTGGATATTCTACGAAACTGGCGTCCGCACTATTGACTTGTGACTCCTTGCTTTACCATCTTCATAATTATTATAATTGGCCTACGACAGCCATCAAAGACGATTTAGGAAAATATATCAAAGGAAAGGTAAAGATTACAGAATATATGTGCTACCTATATTTAGAAACTTTGCTGTTAGCTAATTGAATAAGTACTGTTGTTTTTTTTAATGATATCTATATATCACTTGTAGAACCCAAATCATCACAACACATATTTTAAAAAAACCTTACGATCGTGTTACTGACCACGTCAGCATCACCGGAGGATAAAAAATTCTATTTTTATATGTTAGAATTTTTTATCCTCTGATGCTGCAGGCGTGGTCACTGAAACGATCGTAAGGGCGTTTTAAAATATGTGTTGTGGTGATTTGGGTTTTACAAGTGTACTTATGAGTGCTCATCACAGGTTTAAGTTTTCACAAAGTGATATCTAATTAGTCACAATGACTTTCGGATTTTCAAAAAAAATCTTAAATCAATGGCGAATGAGAGCCTCTAGACTCTATTATATTTTGAGTCCGCCAAAATTTGTATATAAATAGATTGTGATCAAACTTGGTAGGTACATATTTTCTCTTAGAAATAGCACTCAGCATAATATAGCTTTTTTTCAAAACTAGGGAACACATGCCTTTATAAAATTACAGTTAACCAAAATTTAAGTTTAAGCCGGAATATCTCGCTGGTTTTACATTTTATGAGAAAAAACAACTTAACAGTCGTCTTTTTATTTTAAATCCAACTGCCTTTCAAAATTTAACATAATAAACATTTTCATGTAGGAAACTTATACTTTTGTAAATATGTCAAAAACACGTCGTTCAATTATTTCTCTGTTTACATCACCGTTATCGGCAGAAAAAGTTACACAAGAATGCGACTTTGCAGCTCCAATAATAAGAAAGTTAGCAATAGTGCAGACTTAATTTAGTACAGTCTGCATAATATTATTATTATTATTATACACCAAACATTCTGCATATAAAATAGTAGCGGTCCATGGAAATCATTAAAAATGCTTAGGGCGATAATTTTATAGATTCATGATGTACCTATGTCATGTTGTATATTGTAAATCAGCATTTAATGGCAAAATGAATATTTTACTTATATTAAAAGATGTTGGTTGTAGTTTCATCTTGCAAATTAAAATATCCCTTTTACAAAAATGATCTTTTCTCTGCGCTGTCGCGTCATGTCATGGTACACTATTACTACTATAACAGAAAGAATACTAGAAGACTAAATCACAAGGTGGTAGAGTTGGTTGATTTACAACAACGGAGCGATAGATGCTAGAATAAGACATCGAAATGAAATGCAATAACATGAATGAAACGGCTACGGGCTGTTATGTGTGTGTGTGTGTGTGTGTGTGTGCATACCAAATACACAGTGCCCGCAAGAAGGTATCATCAGTGCGCCTGTTTGATAGAGCCCAATAATTTATAATACAACAGTCTATGATTAGAGTCGTGTAATTATCTCTGGTGAGATATTCCGCCTTAAATCATGTCCAGTGGTAATTATATTTACTGCCTTCTGTTTAGAATACCACTACGGTATTATTTTACAATACCTATACGCAGGAAATGATGCCTCATCTTTATTGACTTTTAGCTGTTTCGTAGAAAGCTATACAGAAAATCACATATGTAGTTATTAGTAAAAGAATTCATTATCTTCGCTTAACACTTCGCCGTATTATATTAATAAAAACATAATGATTGTGAATGAAATTTGAGAGTAACTGTGTGATGATACTGCCAAAGAACAAAACTCTAACTATAATCGTCTGTGTGGCTTATATAGTATATAAAGTTGCTGACCTGACCTAACACTGTTTTTAATAGATTTAGAGATCTAGATTTCTGAGAGAAATCCCATTGACTGGCCACTGCTTTTTAATATACTCCTTTCACCCCAATGTTCTTATTTGGAAATCGTCTACCTGCACTTAGTCCCTTTGGAAGATACCAATTTTTACTAGATTGGTGGCTCCCTTTTGTCTTTTAATTGCTTTTAGATACATAATAATGCATCTTGATACTTGTACAGTTATTTTTCTCCTTATTGCCAGACAATGGGTACTAACTTTGCCGGTATCTTTCATCGCCTAATTAATTTAGATATATTTTTAAGTACTTATAAGAGTATTTTTCTAAATTTTCACGTTGTTGACAAATATCAAACCTAAGTTAAAATTGACAAATAAATATAATCTTTGAAAAACTCTGACAGCTTGTCCAAATTGATTTAATTTGTTTTTCGTCAATGTCAACGTACGTCATAAGCCGACATAATTGAATAAATATTTTTTCGAATTTATTTTATGGGCATGCTTTTTAACTTATCAGTTTTAATGGAAAACGTCATATAAATGAATAACCTTATTTTCAAAATAACAAATATTTTTTTAGGAATTCGACACCACGGCACGCTTGTTTCATAGGGACCTTTTTTATATTATAATAGTATATCCGTATCTAATAGTTTTATTACTATTAGGTCTCCTTCGGTGTGTTGTCTTCAGATTTTACTATTATAGGTATATAATTATAAGTCATGACGGCATTAATTAAAAGGTGTTGCTGAGTTTGGTAAAGGTCAATACTTGATTCCAAAACAATAATTTTGTGTCACAAAGTATCACCATATCTTCTGGTGAAGAGGTGAAACTTGTTATTATTTGCCATTAGACTTTAAGACTGACTTGAATGCTGCAGTAAAGTTTAACTAAGTGTAATTTAAACATATTATATAAATTTTATAGTTTCTTCGAAACCCATATCTGCATGCGTTTCATGTAGCTGAGAAACAATAATATCTTTGTAACTACCCATTGTTTTTATTACCTACAGTTTGCAAAAAGATTGTAGCTGTATGAGAAATATCTTTACACATAGGAGTATATGTATACACAGTACTTCCATTGTTTAACTTCTAGTTTAAGCAGGTGATTATACACAACCGGCGTAATAATGTAATATCAAATTGGTCACTAGTTTCGCTTAATTATTAAACAAAAAGAACTGTTTTACCTACTGAACTAGTAGATGTTGAGATTTTAAGGAATCTTGTAAAAAAAATCACCAATGATCGCGACTTTTGAATTTTCAAAAAATACCTTATATGGGTGTCAATTGGCTTCAGGCAAAGAATGCATACACATCTGAAATTAAGTATTTTTTATAAAGGAAGAATAATATTTTTATGATTATTTATATTATGACGTTTATGACTACATTCCATATTAATGTACACTCCTATTGTGGTTAATTTGATGTAAATATATCCTTTATTATAGATCGGATTAACATAATAAATATTTGAATAATTTATCTATATTTTTCTAAGAGATGCCAGGATTTTGTATCCGAATAAGGTGTGTGCTTATGTGTGTGTGTGTGTGTGTGCGTGTGTAAGACAACAGCTGATAACTGACAGACATGATATTGTTTTTTTTTGTGGTCAAGAACATAAACTATGTGTTGTTATTAGTGGAAACTGGACTTTTTTACGAGTCTACAGCCCGCAGAGGTATTAAAAAGTAAATGTCTTTATTTACGCAAAGTCTCTGTGACATCTGCGAATTTTTATATCAGCCGTAATTTAAATAGTAACAGTTCTGGGTCCTTTATTACTTCGGCCGATTGTTTTTATGTGCTTTGACAACGATGTTTATTTATTGCTGGGAACAAAACTGATAACAGGTTTATAATTTTATGCGCTTTCTTGAGACGGTCATAAAAAGCATGGGTACTACTCTAGTTTTATTAAATTCATCTCAACAACATTGGGGTAATTGTATACGAGATGAAAACTCTAGTTAAGATTAAACACATTCACCCGTTAAAGCACTATAACGCGAGCAACAGCAAATTTTTCACACAGTTTTTCTCTTACTACCAACACAAATTCGCCTTATAATTCAGATACTTGCAGTTTTCATACATCGTGTATACAATATTAATTTTCTCTAAAGGCAAAACCGATCACATGAAGCTAACGACTCGCCGTCAAAAAAAAAGCAAAAGCCCTGATTCTCTAAATCATGTGACAAGGGCAGACTTGAAAAGGTCAAAACTCACAAAACGCTTCTGCGCAATCCCAGTCAAGAAAACCGTCAAGCATTTAACGACGCAAGAAACCGCTATGTCCGCATTATTTCTGAGGCAAAAAACTCGTTTAATAACCACATCAAAAACAAAGTCCTCTCAAACTCCAACGGCAGCAAACCCTTCTGGACTCTTGCTGAATCTATTAGGAACAATTTCTGCAAGAGCACGTTCCCATCTCCTGTTTCAGGGGATTAAATTGTTTCTACCGCTCTGGGCAAGGCTGAACTTTTTGCCTCGTTGTTTGCCGGCAATTCTACTCTTAACCCACTTCCAAATGTTCAACCACCAACAATCCCCAATGTCGCGCATAAAATGACGGATATCATTTTCAAAACTAAAAGGGTACGAAAGATGCTCTCTTTTCTTAATACCAGGAAAGCCTCTGGCCTTGACGTGATTCCAGCAATTGTTCTCAAAAAATGCACACCAGAACTTGCTCCTGTCCTGACTCGTCTGTTTCAGGCATCTTGCAATAGAGGCATATTTCCTAATAACTGGAAAACAGCTCGAGTACAACCCGTCCCCAAGAAAGGATCTTAAACGCCTCCTAGCAACTACAGGCCTATTTCTCTCCTTTCAATCGTCTCTAAAGTGATGGAAAAGTATATAAACACCGAATTACTAAAATTTCTTGAAATACACAGTCTAATCCACGACAGGCAATATGGATTATGTCAGCGTAGATCAACTGCCGACCTCCTTTCCTTTGTCACCCATTCTTGAAACAAGTCTATGGAACTACACGGTGAATCCCAGATTGTTGCTCTAGACATATCCAAAGCATTCGACCAGGTCTAGCACGCAGAGTTGCTTAATAAAGTTCCGGCCTATGGCCTACCACCAAAACTCTGTACCTGGACAGCAAATTTCCTCTCCAACCGGAGCATTTCTGTTGTTGTGGATGGCCATTCCTCTAAAATGTATCCAATTAATGCAGGAGTTCCTCAAGGTTCAGCTTTACCCCCTACTTTGTTTCTTCTCCACATCAATGACCTCCTCTGCAGCACACCCAACCTAGTTCACAGTTACGCGGACGACAGCACCCTCCACTCAAATATACAATATTCTCAGCCTGTCTCTTTAGCCCAATTAGATGAGGATCGCAGACTCATGGAGGGTTCTGTCTCCGTGGATCTTCAAAAAATATTAGACTGGGGAAGTAGAAATCTTGTACAATTCAACCCCACCAAATCTCAGTCTTGCTTTCTATCTCATAAGAGATACACCAGCCCTAGACCACAATGAACAACCAAGTTATTCAAAGTAATGAGTCCTTTTCACTTATTGGCATTTCTGTGGATCGAAATCGCAATTGGCACCAACATGTCATATCAATTGCAGAAGCGGCTGCTAAACAATTAAGTTTCCTGTTCCGGACTCGCAAATACTTTTCACCAGCTAATATCTATACCTTATATATTTTACAAATAAGGCCAAACCTCGAATACTGCTCTCACATCTGGGGTGCCGCTGCCCCTTTTACTCTCGCTATCCAGTCAGAAGAGAGCTATACGTCTCATCGGTGACCCTACCCTCACCCAAAGGCTGCCATATTTTGCCCATCGACTTACCGTTGGTGACCTTTCTCGCTTTCATAGATATCTGCACGGGCACTGCTTAGAGGAGCTTTCTTCCATAGTTCCATAGAAAAAAAAAGAGAAGCAGTAATATATAACAAAATGGTGCTTGACTGTCTGCGGTACTTTTTTTGTGTTTTTCATTAATTTTAATGGGCTTGTAATAAAGTTCTTAAGCGATTTAAGTTTCTCTCTTTCTATTTTTTCTGGCATTGTTTGGCTTCTTGCTATGGTTTTACGTCTTTCCGACCATATTGGAATATTATTGACCCAAGTCAATTTTACTTGGTTTGCTTCACAAAGTAAAGTAGCTACCATTATCTTCCCGGGGATCACAAGTTCTTTAACAGTTAAAAATTATTGATTGATATAAATATCCAACCTTGAGAACAGCTATACAGTTTTATTTATGGCGTAAAATCAAAACTCAATGGATAAGCTGAGAAGGTTTATATTGTTAATGAACAACAAGATGATATTCTTGAAGAGACCGTAGAATACTAAACTGTGTGACCCCAGAGGTGAAACGGCCATTTATTATTCTAAACTGGTGAAAATATTCATCAATGAAGGCATCTCTTATTTAAATAAAGCTGACTAGTTTATAAAATTCAACACAACAGGCTCCTAATAACTATTGAATACTAAATAAAGAATAAAGAGGCATTCTTGATGAAGATTCGAACACTAAATAACCCGTAGAGGTAATTTCTCGAGCGCCCATATAGTCTAGGGTCCTCCCAGGTTCTCCTGTCGCTCTAATGTGTCTTTTCGTCTGAGAACATAAAATAAAGACTAATATATTGTGTAATAAGAGAGCCCCATGAATATTAATATCCCTGTTGAGTTCTCACACAGCCAGATACAAATATTTTAACACCGTCATTTACATAGAACAGCTACTTCATAATAAATTTTTATTGCTTATATTTTGTATATTTATCGTTTCATTAAATATACTATCAACATTACCATTATGTACTATACGCTTATATATTAAACAAATAAAATAATGTTATTGTTGTGATAACTACTTTTATATTATATGATTATTTGTTAAAAATTATTTATGTTGGAGAATTAAACTTGGGAAATAATACATCTCAAAAAGGAGTCAAACAAAATGCTGGAAATGGGAAGATAAGAAGAAAGTTTTCAACAGTGAAACTTATTTTTGCTGTCGAAGAAGCTACAAAAAACTCGACCAGCAAGTTTTTTTTTAGCAAATTTTTGACAAGGTATCGACTGTAAAACTCAAAATTTTATTTGGATTTGCGCGAATGAAGTCCGTTTAGATATTTGTATACTTAAGGTTTATATACACGTTATATAGGTACACAATATCACACAGAAATAAGTAAATTGTGCTTGTGTGTTTGTTTTGCTTGTTTAACGTCGGCCTATTTTCGCGACTCTGGCCAATCACCGACACCATGGGCCAGTTTTACCTCACCAACCTGTTACCGAATCCCTGTTTTCTGCAAGCACGGCAGTGCTATTTTACGTGCCCAATATACAGTATGGCATACTGTAGCGACGACTGGACGTCTCTACAAGGAGGCGATACTTACGGGCATTTAACTTGCTTAGATATGCCGCAGTCTCAGTAGTTAATATTTTTCACTATGTACTAAATTAATTAATTATTAATACAAACTGTGCTTGTAATTGGAACAAGACCTTTGGTTTTTGCAATTATAGAACTGCCGAATAAGTACGTTTTGAAGAACGCAATTCATCATAATACAGCTTTTAGACGTGACAGTAGTTTCGCTAACAAAAGCTAAGTTTGTTAGCGAAACGATCGTCAGGTCTAAAAACTGTATTGTAATGAATTGGGTTCTCCAAATCGTAGTTATCAGTGCTCATAACAGGTTCCAATTTTCACTCATTAAAACTGCCGAAGTTCTCTTCTGAACTGTCATTTCTGACATGTTGGCCGGAAATGTTGGCCATATTTACTCCTATAATTTTCTTTCTAACATTTAATAACGATTTCAGCTGTAGTATTTTCTACACTGTATTTTTGTGAGAGTGGTAGTGTATAGATCATCTATCAATTCTAATGAAACGTATAAATAGTTTGAATTAGTCAGTTGGCTATAGCAATATAATATTTTTTTCAGAAACAGTTAATTTTCTTTAAAAAAAAATTGTATTCTCGAAAATAAGACAGTTATGAGTTTTTTTCTACTAGTTTCCTTAAGTCTTTATTCATGCCAAAGTTGACGGAATGAACAAGGGAGTTAAAATAATAAATTATGAAAAAAATATAACGAAGACTTTGCAACATTTTTGAAAGGATTTCATAACGTAAAAGAATATTACAAAAAGTTTGGACACAGCAAGTGTGTTATGGAAGTGAATTTTCATTAAAATGTTTTTAATGGCAAATCTGTTTTTTAGCGAATTTTTTTTAAAAAAATTCGCTTATGGGGAGATCTGTGTTTATATATATATATATATCCGACCGATAACTCAAAAAATAATGGACCGATCTTGATAAAATTTGCAGAGTACCTTCCTTTTGCAAGTGGCTTGGATAGGTTCGTTAGCCAGGAAAATCTGACCAGGTTTTTACGGAAAATTTTGTGTTTTCTTTATAAAAAAATTCATATCTCCGGAAATAACAAAGTAAGGGCAACCAAATTTGGTACGCGTATTTGTATTATAAAGAGTGAACTCTGTACCAAAATTTAAGTCCATAGCTTAATTTAGGTCCCTAGCTGTAAAGACAAAGAAGTTATGGGCAGTTAAAGCAATAAATGTAGGAGTTTTCCTCAAAACGTCAAACTCGCAATATTAAACGTCAAAATTGGCAATGTTTAGGCAAAGAATTTAAAACAAATACCATCTGTGAAAAGAAAATGTTGCAAGAAGAGTGTTCTGCAAACCCTTAAGTTTCAGATTCAACCGTCATTGCCCTTCATTTTACTAAAACGTTTACAGGAAATCCATTTCAAATAGACCCTTTCTCTGGTGCTTTGGCTGTCAGTTTAGTTAAGTTTGGTAGCTGTTTGGATATTTATTTGTAGGTTTAGTGAAATTTATGGTTTAACGGCCTATAATTTTTTTAGCTAATTATCGTGGAACAAATTTGTTAATGCATTTTTGCATTTTTTTATCGAAATATGATGCATTTATCTTAAAAAAAATCTGGACGCAGTAAGTGCGTTTTGGTTGCGAATTTTCGGTAAATTTGCAGTTAAGCTCCCGAACGCTTTTCAAAACACTGTTTTCAGAAACCTGCCTAGAGCCCCCCCTGGATCCACAAACCCCAACATAAATTTGTTGTTCATACTCCCCAAGGAAGTTACGGGACCAGGAGTGAGTAGGGGTGCATAATTTTTTTAGCTAATTTTTTTAGAACAAATTCGTTAATGTAATTTTGCATTTTTTATCGAAATATGATGCGTTTATAAGAAAAAAATCTGGACGCAGTAAGTGCGTTTTGGTAGCGAATTTTCGGTAAATTTGCAGTTTAGCTCCCGAACGCTTTTCAAAACACTGTTTTCAGAAACCTGCCTAGAGCCCCCCCTGGATCCACAAACCCCAAGAAAAATTTGTTGTTCACACTCTCCAAGGAAGTTACGGGACCAGGAGTGAGTAGGGGTGCATAAAATTTTTAGCTAATTTTTGTAGAACAAATTCGTTAATGCATTTTTACATTTTTTTATCGAAATATGATGCGTTTGCAAGAAAAAAATCTGGACGCAGTAAGTGCGTTTTGGTAGCGAATTTTCGATAAATTTGCAGTTTAGTTCCCGAACGCTTTTCAAAAAACTGTTTACAAAAACCTGCCTAGGCTCCCACCCCTCTGGATCCACAAACCCCAAAAAAAATTTCTTGTTCACACTCCCCAAGGAAGTTACGGGACCAGGAGTGAGTAGGGGTGTATAATTTTTTTAAACTAATTTTCGTAGAACAAATTCGTTAATGCATTTTTGCATTTTTTATCGAAATATGATGCGTTTGTAAGAAAAAAATCTGGACGCAGTAAGTGCGTTTTGGTAGCAAATTTTCGGTAAATTTGCAGTTTAGCTCCCGAACGTTTTTCAAAAAACTGTTCAGAAACCTGCAGGTGAGGTCCTAGTAATGTCTCTGAAAACAATTTGTTGAAAAGCGTTCGGGCGCTAATCTGCAAATTTACCAAAGTTTCATTAAATCCTCCAAATTTCAATAACTCAATTTGCTATTAACGTAAGCTTTGTTGGATAGAAAACCAACATTTAAGTTTATTTTCGGAAAATTTTTGTATATTTTCAAACCATAAGTAATTTTGATAAAATATAGTACATTGTTTCTACCACATAGGCTATACCGGTAATCAGATTGATGCCTGCTCGCATTTGCTATTAAAAACATTTTTATGGAAAATCACTTCCATAACACATTTGCTGCATCTAGACTTTTGAAAAATGTTTATATATTTTCAAACAATAAATTTGTTTCAATGAAATATGATACATTGTTTCTACTATATAGGCAACCAAGTTTGATGCATGCTTTCATCAAAGAAAGACATTTGCTATTAAAAATATTTTAAAGAAAATTCGCTACCATAACGCACTTGCTGCGTCCCGAGATTTATTTTTTTTAAAGAAGGCATGCATCAAATTTGGTTACCAGTATCACTTATAGAAGAAACAATGTACCATGTTTCATCAAAATACCTTTATTGTTTGAAAATGTACAAAAAGCTTCTGAAAATAAACTTAAAATGTTCCCGAAAAAACTGGTTTCCTACACAACGAACCTTAAGCTAATAGCGAATTGAGTTATTGAAATTCAAAGCATTTCATAAAAATTCGCTACCAAAACGCACTTGCCGCATCCTGAATTTTTTTTCTCACAGACATGTATTACATTTCGATGAAAAATGCAAAAATGCATAAGAGGTGTTCTGTATTAATTTTTACGTATACTTTAAATTTATTATCCCGGACATGAAGCCGTTCTAATGTATCACGTAAATAAAACGTTAGTTGACGTGAGCCTAGATGGTTGAGAGGCGTCGAGCTTGCCTTATAAGCAGAAGGTTACACGATCGAATCCAGCTCGATGAATGTATGTTTTTTTTTTGACATTTGGAGAAACTACAGTGCACAGATTTCATACGTTTTGAACAAGATATCATTTTTGTTTAAAACGCCTAAATAAGTTTGTCACCTTTGAGCCTGAAATTATAATTTTGTTATTGTTGATATTGAAAAAAACTCGGCACGCAGCAAGTGCGTTATGGTAGTGAATTTTCTTAAATATGTTTTTATTGCAAATATGTCTGTTTTCTTTTTATTTAAGAAAGCAGGCATCAATTTTGGTTACCAGTATAACCTATATAGTAAAAACAATGTGCCATGTTTCATAAAAATAACTTTATTGTGTGAAAATATACAAAAATTTCCAAAAGTAAACTTAAAGTGTTCCCACAAAAACTCGTTTCTTGGTCAACCTTATAGGTTAATAGCAAATTGGGCTATTCAAATATGAAGCATTTGATCAAAATTCGCTCAAGACACCCTATAATTAATATATAATCTTTTTTTTCATATCTTGTATAATAACGGATATATTGAACTTTATTGATTTTTTACGAAAATTCGACAAAAATGATATACCATTAAACGATAAACTCTATAGCTTAGGCTACTGTCAAGCATCAGAGAAATGGTCTATTTTAAATTAATTTTCTGGAAATATTTTAGTAAAATGAAGGACAATGACGGTTGAAGCTAAGACTTCTGGGTTTGTGAAACATTCTTCTTGAGACATTTTCTTTCTCTAGACCGTACTAGATTCAAGTTCTTTGCCTAAATGTTGCCAATTTTTGACGTTTTAAATCGCAATTTTGACATTTTGAGGAAAATCCCAATAAATTTTTATTTAAATGCGTATAACTTTTTTGTATTTTGATCTACAGAGCTAAATTTTGGTAGCTTACGTATAATGATATAAACCCGCGTACCAAATTTGGTTGCCCTTACTTTGTTAATTTTTGAGATATATTTTTTTTACAATTTTTTTCGAAAGAAAACTCAAAATTTTCCGGGAAAACCTGGGCCGATGTTCCTGGATAACGAACTTATCCAAGCCATTTGTAAAAGGAAGGTACTTACCAAATTTAATCAAAATCGGCCTATAATTTTTTGAGTTATCGGTGTGATACATATATATATATATATATATATATATATATATATATATATATATATATATATATATATATATATATATATAACATATAAAAATTGAAACTGACCCCGGATATGTGTTCTGGGGGGCCTAATTAGCGGTCATTTGAAGAAATTTTTTCAAAATTCAAAAGTCGGGATCTCCTCATTAATGAATTTTTTTTAAGAAAATTCACTAAAACCGGTTTGATTAGGCTGACTAAAATGAAATCATACTGGCGATTAATAGGGAAAAATTACTGCTTTGTTTATAATTTGGCAGATACTTTACTTTGCTAAATATGAATTAAGTTTTCTTCTGGAAATCTTCTGTATAACTTTAAATGCAATTTATAATACAAGTTTCTTTTAAAGAGACTTATACTATCTACAGATATAGCAAAATTTAGTTCTTTATCTTCATAGAAAATTGAATTTTGGGTATTTTTCTCAAAAGGAGTTAGAACGCAAGATTTTTTTGATAATAGAGAGATATCGATGGTAACACTTTCGAAAGAAATGTGCGCGTACTAGGACCTCCCAAATTGATCTTCATGGGCTGTGTAAGTTTAAAGTATTAACTTTACTAATATGCCGTATAATAATAGTGTACATTTCTTATTAGAATTCACTACTATAACGCACTTGCTGCGTCCCGAAATTTTATAGTATTTCCCGTATCATGTATAATAACGGATATACTGAGCTTTACAGTAAAATGTACCACGCTGTATATATGTAAACATGTAAAAACTGAAATTGACCCCGGGCGGGCTAGTTCGTACTCCTTTGCAGAAATATTTAAAAAATTCTAGTCGCGGTCTTCCCAATAACGAAGTTTTTCTACGAGAACTCGTTAAAAGTCTAGACTGTTAAACCACAAGCCACCAAATTGTCTGCAAATATTTCGGTAAAATTAAGGACAATGATGGTCGAATCTGTAACTTAAAGCTTGGTAAAACACATTTATTATGACATTTTTTCTACATAACCCGTATTTGCTTCAGGTTCTCCGTCTAAAAATTGCAAATGTTGACAATTCAAATCGCGACTTTGACGTTTTAAGAGAAAAAGTGTTCAAATGTTCAAAGTATTTTTCTGGCATTTCTTGACATTTTCGCGCCAAAAAACTTGGTGTTTGTCTGTATTATACAATAGATTTTGTTATCCACACAAAACATTTTGGTTTTGTGCATTTCTTTGGTCATCGATGGTACCCAATTTTTTTTTTAATGTCTGTATATTCTTTAGCGAATTTTCATTCAGCAAAATTCGCTAATAGAGAGGTCACGACGAAAAGTTTTTGAAAAAATGTCTGTAGATGAGCGCGAAATTGGGTCCCTAGGAGCCAAAACCATGGTCCGTTTAAATTTATATATATATATATATATATATATATATATATATATATATATATATATATATATATATATATATATATATATATATATATAAGGTACCTTAACCAAGTATGGGCACCCCCCCAAATACGGGCACTAGTGAATAAATACTGTTTGTAACCAATTTTAATAAAAGATGGCAGCATATGCATTACAGGTATCTCGTACAACTTCAGTCATAATCAAAATTCGGCCATTAGTCGATAGAGGGCGCCACCGGGTGTTTCTAGTCAGAAGTCGTCGAATGTGGAAAGTGAGGTTGTAGTTTTCGGTAAGTAGATTTTATTTCATTTTGTAAAGAAAATGTAGCGAAATTAATTGTTACTATATATAAAATTGAAGCTGAGGAACTGTACTTTGAGACTGTACAATAGATATTTAGGTTTACTTCCGTATTATGAAAATGTGTTTCAAAACTTGTAGAAAATGGCATGTCCCAAATATGGGCACTAGAGTGACTGCCAAATATGGGCAGTGCCCATATTTAGAACACATGCTGTGCCCATATTTGGGACATACCTTTTGCTGACGTTTGGTTATGTTTTATCTAACACGATGTTATTTTTCAGAATATCTCTCCACAAAAGCGAGCTCAGTGGAGTTCTGACTCCCTCAAAGCAGCAGTTGCTGCAATTCAAGGAGGAATGAAGATAAAACGTGCAGCAATTAATTTTAATATTCCACGAAGTACTTTGCAACGCCATGCTTGGAGTGGTAATACAGTTAAACGGCTGGGTCGAAAATCTTTTTTAACTGACGCCCAGGAAACCGAGTTGTGTTCTCGAATATTTAGACTTGCTGAGATAGGAATGCCCCTTACATCTAAAATTTTAAGAAGAAGTGTTTACACGTTCTGCAGCGAAAACAACGTCCCCTTTCCACCTACAAAACATAATTCTTCAATGGTTGGTAGAAAATGGCTTAAATTATTTTTAAGAAGACATCCTGAGGTTGCTCGCCGAAAATCTCAAAACGTTAATCCAGCACGAGCTGCAAAACTAAACAGATTTATTGTTGAGGATTATTTCAAGACATTAAGGACTGTGATGGCCGAGTTAGACGTTATGGATAAACCTCAGCTTATTTTTAATATGGACGAAAAAGGGTGCCAATTAACAATTCATAAGGAACCTGTAATTTTAACTCGCAAAGGAATTAAACGGGTACCCTTTGTGGCACCAGAACATGCCGAAAATGTGACTGTTGTGTCTTGTGGAAATGCTATTGGTCAGATAATTCCACCTGTTGTTTTGTTTAAAGGCCAGAGAAATAAACCTGAATTTTCAGATAATTTACCACCTGGGTGCAAAGCATTCATGACTGCAAAAGGCAGCATGACTTGTGATACTTTTGTTAAATGGATTGCACATTTTGCACAATACAAACCTCCTGGAAAAGTCCTTCTGATTTTTGATGGAGCAAAATCCCATCTCGATGCAAATATTGTTGAGGCTGCAGACACTCATGAAATCACATTGTTATGCCTTCCGAGTAACTGCACGCATGAATTGCAGCCAATGGACAAATCGGTATTTCGTTCTTTTGAATACCACTGGGACGATGAATTGCAGAGGTATTGGAGTCTTAATCCTGGTAGAAAATTAACAAAATCTAGTTTTGGTAATGTATTTTCAAAAGTTTGGCCAAAGGCAACAACCCCTTCAAACGTGTCTGCAGGATTTCGAGCAACTGGTATATACCCTTTTGACCCGACGATTATTCCAGAAACGGCATTTGCA